>JAJHZJ010000312.1:237500-697459 GCA_023548195.1 Bettongia penicillata ogilbyi
AAACACACTCACACTGCTTTCTAGCCTGGGCCCTTTATAAGTTTAGATTTAAATAAACAGATTATTTTTAGCCTATATTTTAAAATAGTACAAATATAGGGGCAACTGTTTCGATATCCCAGGAGAAATTGGTCAAGACATGAAATATTTTTAAACACAAACTACATATCAGTCAGTGGTGTATAAAATGTTGGGAATGCAAATACAAGCAGAGAGAATGACAGTACCAGACTTCAAGGAAGTTGCTTCTAAGGGAGGAAGACCATACATAAAAGGGAATGGGGGAGGGGCAGGGGGTGAAAAGGAAGAAGAGATTAAGGCACCCAGTGGGGCATTGTAAAAAGTTCAGGAGAGCCAGGAGTATAGCCTAGAGAAGAACAAAGACATGGCTGGTCTGGTCCTCCTTTAAATGGAGCATCTGGGAGGAACCAGCCAATCACAGAGAAAGACACAGAGGCAGGGTGCTTTCAATGTGTGAAGTCCAGGAGTGGAGTAAGTTTCTAGGGTGAAGAGGTTTGGCTGGGGGGTGGGGGGTATTTATATAGAAAGTCCAATGGAATTAGTGAGGTGCTTATTCATATAGCCAGATGATGGTGCTAATGCTTACCAAAACAATGTGGACCTTGCATGTCATCGTACACATTCATTTATGTACCTGCTAATGACTTCATGTTTTTGGACACTTCCATTTTATTATCATTTCCTTATTCTAATTCTTCCCTTTGTATTGGTATTATGCTTGGTTTGTAGCCATGTTTGTTTGTCTTATTTAATATACTATTAGCTATGCATATGTGGCTTTCATTCATTTTCTTCTGTTATTTTATGGTCTTGATATCATTGTTTTAAGTCTGCAGTTATGCAGATCTGCTTTGGCTTCATAAACATGCATGTACTGCGGGATATGTACGTAATGTTTTCTGCATACAATTTTAGACTTGTAGTCACTGAAACATCTTGTCAAGTGATGCTTTGCATGTGTTTTTTCATTGCATACACCTTTGATGTCCATTTATTGCTCAGGGTAACCTAAGATCAAGAGTGTGATGCAGGTAATTTTGCAAAGGACTCCCAAATTTCACACACTAGAGAGGAATGTAACAGCTCCCCTGGGCTGGAGCAGAGGCTGAAGCATCTTGGGATTTGGAGTCCAGCAATTTGAAGGACAGGTTAGCTCAGTGGCGGATTGGGGAGTCCCAGACCTGGAGTTAGGAAAACTCATCTTCCTGAGTTCAAATATGACTTAGGCACTTACAAACTCTGTGACCATGGGCAAGTGACTTAATCCTGTTTGCCTCAGTTTCCTCATCAGTAAAATGAGCTGCAGAAGTATATTTACCAAGAAAACTCCAAATGGGGTCATGAAGGGTTGGATGTGACTGAAAAATGACTGAACTTGAAGGTCAGTTTCTTCTCAGGCTAGAGAAAAGACAGGAGTGATTAATAAATGCATGATTTAAACTGTCCAGTGACGTTGAGAAGAAACCCAAAGAGTCTGAGAGAAGGGAAGGAATCTGGGGAGTGATGGGGGAGGGGAAGGAACAAGCCTTAATTAACCTCCTATTGTTGGGAGGAGCTACTGTGTTAAGTGCTTTACATATATCTCACTGGATCTTCATTTCAAGGCAACTCAAGCACTTTTGCTTTCCTCGTTTATGTGAAGGGTGGAGGGAAGTCAATAGTGGTTATCAGAGTGGTGTAGAGACTGTGACAATGTGTCTGTGTGGCTGAAATTTCAAATTACAGCTACCATGCGGGGAATGTGGCTCAATTTAACCGTGTCTACCAAACTTTTATTCTCTATTCTCTGGTTATATTTTGTTATCTTGCCCTAGTTTTCTCTTCATAAACCCTTTATGAGTTCAAATATGGCCTCAGACATTGACTAACTTTGGACCCTGGGCAAGTCACTTAACCCCGTTTACCTCAATTTCCTCATCTGTAAAATGAGCTGAAGAAGGAAATGGCAAACCATTCCAGTATCTTCACCAAGAAAACCCCAAATAAGGTCATAAAGACTTTATCAATTACTCAAAAGCATGCAGAGTATGCAGTAGGGGATGATCTTGAGGGGTTTTCTTCATTTCATAAGCTATGTTGGTTAGAAAGTGACATATAGTTGAGAGAGCATGGAACTTAAGTCAGAAAGATCTGAGTTAAAATATTGACTTTCCCTATGCACGTCATTTAGTCTCTCATTCTTGATCTCCCTATCTATGAAATGGGGATAATGCCTCAAATGACTTCTGTACATATTAAATGAGTAATATGTGTTAAGTACTTTCCAAACCTTAAAGTACTATTTAAAATTTAGATTTTATCATCATTATTTCTCCCTGTTGACTAGACAGCTAGTTGTTCCAGTGGGACAAGAAAATTCTGATGCTGATTTATTTTATTTGTTATTAATCATTTCCTAACTCTTCCCCAAAAATAGAACCTTTAAGACTACCCTCTGCCCCTTCTCTCTAAGAGCCTGGCTTCCCCAGCACCCCAGAAAGAATCCTAAACTTTCATTATCTTTGTACTGATAATGTAGCTCAGGTCCCTGGGACAAAACCATTCTCTCCTGGGAAACTGGGAAGGGTTGAGGTGGTAGGAAGATCCTGGTCCAGTCCAAATAGTTGAAGACATCTTAGTATCACCCCTTTCTTGTTAGGAAAATATTTGTGCATGCATACATCACATTGTACATGTATACATATATATGTGAATGTACTTCATCAAGCCAGAAATGCTCTCCAAATCACAAATACACCTTCCTTATCTGGCTCCTTGCTACTTAAAAATCTAAACTAGTTTCATTCAATCACACAGTAGGCAATTTGACATTTCTAGCAAAGGACTTTGCCTGCACTGATGCAGAGAATATCCACCTCCGTAGATCACAGATGCATTGAAGTATAAAAGGGGTTTTGCCCTAGCTTAGAAGGAAAAAGGAAAATAGTCCTGAGAAGTAACATATTAAGCCTTGTCAGTCATTTACATCTCAGTGGGAATTCATTAGATCCTTTCCTCTGAAAAAAGAGAGCTGGAAAGAGACAGCCTGAGGGCCTTAGACTGAAGGGTACTTCTAAAGCTGAGACTGAGGTTTCCTTTTGTTTAACTCACCCATTTTGCACAGGTTTGACTCTGCCTCAGTCTCCCCGAGATTTTAAGTTCTAGTTGCCTTAAATGCAGTTACCTAGGTAGGTTGGTTACCTTAAATGGACAATGGGGTCATTTTCAACAAGTTGCTTAATAAGTACCCCAGTGGGCTGAGGGTTTTTTGTCTTCCTTCTCTACCCACTCCCTTGTTCCTCCTACACCCCTGTTTCCTACTGAAGGCAGTAAGGAGTTATCTCACTAATTAGAGCAACGGGCGTCACCCACCCAGGCAGTCTATCTATCTATTATGAAACTATAAAGATCTAAGAGACCTATTCATAGTTTAAACCCAGCTCCCTGCATTAGCAGTGAGGAATGAAGCCCCACACCCCTACAAATCGACCCAATGATGACAAAAATATAAAGTACAACATTTGTCACCTTTCAAAATTAAGAAAACTCCCCACCCCCACTTTGTTTCTATGGAGGCTCAGTTCTTTGTGGCAATGGAATTGGGCCTAGTTTTCCCTGTATCTTTACACTTTGATATAAACGCTCTCAGGATGTGGATTTTAGTGTATGCTATGAAATTCAAGCTTTAAACAGCCTGCTCCATGGTGGGATTTTGATTCTTTTTAATTGTAGCTGTCATTGAATCCCCAAGGTCTGTAAGCAATCTAAAGCATCCTCTTGGAATAACAGCTGTGAATAGCTAAGCAAAGGGTGTAGACTGTTTGAAATTAGGGCATTTATGGAGAGGACAAGATTATAAGGTTTTCTTTTTTTAAACCTTCTCCCCAAATCAAAATATCTTCTCTTGTAATAATTAAGTGAGGGCCTTTCATATACCATTAGCCTGAAAAGAGGCTGCCAGATTTATGCATTTTTCACTCTGAATTAGGAAAGCCAGTCCCTAGAGGGGGTGGGAACCAAGCTTTACGGGAGGTGGGGGCAAATCACTCTGTGTTGCTGCCTCCCTCGGCTTCATCCCCTAACATTTTTATTCAGCTAAAATCTCATTCATATGTACATTAAGGGCAGCTTGGGGGAGGAAGGCTGCCTACTTTGGAGAGAGCCTTCTCTTTTAGGGAGCCTTTATTATTCTTACCAAGAAGTCAGTGAGTCCCAGCAATTTCCTTGATTGCATATAAATCAGTGCCCTCACATTTTTCTTAGCACTAGTCACCCTCCTGCTGTCTCCCTTTCTTTCATAGTTCCTCCTTTGAAATGCTTGCCTTATAATAGCTCATACTTTTTCCCTTGATCTCCCAACAACTCAATGAATTAGGTGCTATTATTAACTCCATTTTATAGATCCACAAACTGAGGCTTAGAGTGATTTGCCCTGGGTCACACAACTAGGAATTTTTTAGGGGAGAATTCAAACTCAAGTTTTCCAACTCCTCCAACATAGTACCCTTCCACTGTGCTGGCCCCCTGAATATCTGCCTGTCTGCCTAAAGCACAGGATGTAGGATGATTGCCTGGATTTATCCTACTTTAAGGCAAGGGTCCTTAAGCTGAGGTCCATGAATGTGCTATTTAAATTTTAAAAATTGATAACTGTATTTCTATGAAATTGGTTTCCCTTGTAATCCTATATATTTTATTTTAAAACATTATTCCAATAAATAGTTCATAGGTTGGAGCAGATTGCCAAAGTGATGAGGATACAACAAGGTTAAGAACCTTCATTTCAAGGGCATCTACAGGAACTAGTGTGCTCAGAGCTGGGTCTTTCTCTCAGCTATAGCAGGTTTAGTTCCGCATGTTCCTGGTTGACTAAAACCTCAAAAGCATAAAGCTCATTACAGAAGGGCTGGTTAATTCCCTGGTGGGCATTTCATCACTGATTTCAAGCACATACGACTGGCTAATAGATTATGCTTTGATTGTGAAAGGAGGAGATCAAGTAGCATTGATTCCCAGCCAAGAAATTCACCACCATTGCTGGGCTCCAATATCCTGGCAAGTTGTCTGTCCTGAGATGCTTTCACTCTCTGTTGTTTTTCAGTTGTGTCTAAACCTTTGTGACCCTATTGGGGTTTTTTTGTTTATTTGTTTTTGGGTTTAGGACTGATTTTTTTGTTTGTTTGGGGTTTTTTTTTGCACAGATAGTAGAGTGGTTTGCCATTTCCTTCTCTAGCTCATTTTACAGATAAAGAACTGAGGGAAGCAAGGTTAAGTGACTTGCCCAGGATCACAACTAGTAAGTGTCTAAGGCCAGATTTGAGCACAGTCTTCCTGATTCCAGGTCCAGTACTCTATTCACTGGGCCACCTAGCTGTCCTTTTCATTCTCTAATGATTGATAATTAACCAAGAGAAACCACGAAGCTCAAATTCCTAATTCTAATTCAAAGCCACCCATATGGCCTAGGTCTATAGATTGAAAACAGTCAAGATTGGTTAGAATTAGAATTTAGTTTGGAGAATACAGAGGGTGATGTCAGGGTGAAAAGGAGGAATGTTGATGCTACCTCCTGACATGAGGCTTTCAAGTGGGTCTACCGAGCCCTATAGTAATAGCTAATATTCAAATAGCACTTTAAAGTTTGCAAAGTACTCTAAGTTTTCTCATTTGATCCAAACTACAATCCTGGGAGGAAGTTCAAAGGTTCAATGACTTGCTGAGGGTCACACAGTATCAGATGCTGGATTTGAAGTCACATCTTCCTGATTCCTGTTGTTGTCCATTATTTTCAGTCATATCCAATTTTTCGCGACCATGTTTGGGGTTTTCTTAAGATGCTAGAGTGGTTTGCCATTTCCTTCTCCAGTTACAGATAAGGAAAGTGACACAAACAGGATCAAGTGACTTGCCCAGGGTCATACAGCTCATAAGTGTCTGAGACCAGATTTGAACTCTAGAAGATGTCTTCCTAATTCCTAGCCCAGAACTTTATCCAATGTACAACTTAGAAGCTTCCTGTAATCGTATAGATTTTAATGTACATATTTTTAAACATTCTAAGAAGAATAAGCTTTGCTGGGCTACAAAATTGAATCCATAACACATGAAAAGGTTAAGAACTACTATCTTAATTGCTAAATAGGATGACCTTTTCTCAATCCTCATCTGGCTTGATCTGAGACCTCTGGTTATTCTAGCTTCCTACTTCTGGACACTCACCAGCTTATCAGCGTCTTTTTTTAAAATACGGTGTCCAGAACAAAAAATTTGCCAAGGCAAACGCTCATAGTAACTTCAAATCTCCTCTGGATCTGGTGGTAGGGGGGAAATTGCATCAGCTGAAATTGCTTCTGAGACTGTCCTAGAACTGTGCTTTCATGATTAACTTAGAACCAAGCCTTCTTTCAAAGTTTTGGGCCCAGTGTGCAACAGGGTAGAATGTGCCTTGAGGGGAAGCTGAAAGATGGGTATCGGGGGGATGGGACTCAAGGAGTAAAAGAAGGAATGGAAGAAAATTACCTAGCATTAGAGAAAAAAATAAAGCAATACCTCCTAGAAAAGGAACAAACAGAATCAAAAAAGCATGTCAAGTTGCAGAATAAAATTACCTTACTTTCTTAAAAGAGAATAGCTGTTCTAAATTGAAAAATGAAGGCAAGAAATTGAAACCATAGCATTTCAGAGCCATATGGGATTTTGAAATCATAAGGTAATAGATTGAGTGATGGAAGGGACCTTCTAGAGCGTTGCTTCCAACCTCCCCATTTTACAGATGAGAAACTGAGGCACAAAATGGCTGACTTTGCCCAGGCTCATGCAGCTAGTAAGTAGCTTAGATGGAACTTGGACCCACAACTTCCTGACCCCAAACCAAGTTCTCTATACATTGCACTTAATGTAATCTCTCCCTAATTGCCATTTTATAGGTGAAGAAAATAAAACTCAGAACAATAAACTGATATGCTTGAGACCACAAAAACAGTAGATTTTGGACTGAAATCCAGTTTACTATTTTTTTCATTCTGTGTTATTTTCTTTAGCTTTGCAAAAACACCAATGTGTTTTTATAGTATGAAAATGCAGTACAAAAGAAAGACTTTTGGCCATGGAGTCCTAGGCCAGAGTTCAAACCTCAGCTCTGTCACTTACTACATTTGTGACCTTGGATAAGGCAGTTCACCTTTATAGAGCTCAGTTTTCTCATCTAGAAAGTACAGGACTTTGACTCAATGACCACAGAGACCCTGTCAAGACTCTATGATTTTATGAATCCCTATGGTTCTATAGTATCTTAAAAAATAAAGAATCTCTATACAGAGAGACAGAGACAGAGAGACAGAGAGAGATAAGAAAAATATTTCAGAAAATATTTCAGAAGAAACTGGCATGAATTAAGCAACTGGGAAGAAGAGTTCTCTTTGGACAGAATTCGATTCCTTTAAACTGCGTCCACTTTAGAGCAGCATCTGATAGATACATAAGTGAGCACGGCTAATTGGTTCAAACAACACATTTAAGTTTCTTTCTTCGCAATCTGACTTATCAATAGCAGCTTCTGCTGGTATTATACTATTGATGAAGGAAGAAGCTGATTCTTAAGCAAAAGACAGGTGTCAATGGATGTGAATCAGGTGAGCCCCTGGAGTTCCAAAGTTAGGATTGTTTGCCCCATCTTGGGGCTCTGACCCTGAAGCTCATTATTCAGTCTTTGGTTCCTACTTCCTAATTCCTGCCAAGTTAAAAAAAAATATTATCTTAATTTTCATAAAATGATGGAATTGTTGAAAAAGGAAGTTGCCAAAAGAAATGTGATTAAAAAGCGCAATGTAAAATTAACATGTGTTTAGTCATTAAAGTATTTGTTGTTGGGGACTGTATTCATTAATTTTTAGGCATATCTCAACCACAAATGTGGATTTTGCCATACTTAAATGAGGGTCAAAATCTCATGTTATATATTAAAAGTACAAGGCTAAAATACAAGTGAGTTCAGATCTAGGTTTGATACTCTTAATGGAGGTAGAGATGTTTGTTTTGACGTCCATATTGACTCTGGACTAGTGAAGTTTCATTTATGAATAATAACTTTTTGTGAAATTTATTAGATAACTGAAGGCAGGATTGAGTTGTATATTCCATTAGACCTAAAGGATCATTGATTTGAATTAGTAGAAGTTTAAGTAAGAATTAAAATACTTCACTTTTACTTGGTGCTTTGCAGTTTTACAAAGCTCTCCTGCACATTAACATGATATAAATTTTATTATTGGCTTTTTAACAGATGAGGCAGCTAATAGTTAGAGGGAGTCTTAATAAATAGCTAGCATTTCCCAATCCCTCTTAATTCTAATTCCTTCCCACTGTAGCTTATTTCCTATTTACCCTGTACATGTCTTGCTTGTATGTGGTTATTTGCATGTGGTTCCCCTTATCAGGCTGCGAACTCCTCAATGTAAGGGCAAAATAGGATCTTTTGTTGTTTTTCTTTTAGTACAATCAAGTGCCTCTGATTGAATTTTGCCTTTATCAACCAAGGGTCTTCACTAGGAGTAAAGTATGGAGACAAGAGATTCTTTAACTAGAAACAGTATATGTATTTGTGTTGTTAATGTGTTTAAAGATTTTCCCCACCCATTTGATTAGGAAGAATTTTGTAGGAAAGCGCACGTTTTGTTAATGAGGCACTGATTCTCCAGGGTTGGGATGCCTTCTGACTCTAAAAAAGATGTACTTAGTTTTTAGAATAAGCCTTGCATGCCAGATGAGACTCTGGGAAGCCTCCAAGGAGTCCCTTCGCTTTGAAAACCCAGATATTGGTGCTTTCTTCTCTGGCAATTGTGGTCAGACAGTTGGACCTGTTAATTTGTGATAGATGTATTGCTTACGTCAGAGAGTTTGGAAGCACTGTCGATTTCCTGAACTAAGAGAATGATATAAATGCTTGATTAAAGGAAAAGAAAATCAAAGAATCTGTGATAGCAGGCCCCGTGTATGTTGGGGTGCTTACTGATACACTTAACACCAAAGCCTATCTTTATCATTTTTTGGATCTGCAGCATTTGACATAGTACCTGACAAATAGACACTCAGTCAATATTTATTGACAGACTGAGTGCTTTAAAGTTAACAAAGCATTTTACATATATTATTTTATTGAATCCTTCCAACATCTTTTAAGACAGGTGCTTTTGTTGTGCTTGTTTTACAAATGAGGAACCTGAGACTTTTGAGAAAAGTCACTTGACTGGCCCAAGGTCATACAGGTACCAAGTGTATGAGGTCAGATCTAACTTCAAGTCTTTCAAAAACCAGGCTCATACTCTATACACTATACTACCTAATGGCCTGATTCCAGGTCTAGTAATCTTTCTGCTACAAATAGCAGTAAAAATTCAATACTTCCATGAATCTAAGATCTGAGTGATGTAGGCGCTCCCTGATCTAGTGAGTGTAACCTATCCAATCCTTCTCATTCTGTATAATTTGTGAACATGGTCTCCCATAAATCTTCCAAATATCATGCTGGTTGCCTTCTTCTAGGTCTTTTCATTTTCCATGGGCCAGCATTCAGGCCATATCTATCCTTTACATTCACTTTTTGACCAACCTATTTCTTTTTCTAATCATGTTTCCTTGAGGATATCCTTTATGACTCATCATCACTGGATAATTATGCCCACTCCATATCTCTTCGTTGCCCTTCAGCAGACCCACAGTTCTGATTCTTCAGAATGCTTAAGTTCCATTGTGATTTGAAATTATACAGCATCATGTAAGAGAATAGTGAGTTTTTTTAAGTGACTTTTTATTGCAGGCAGAAAGTTTTGGGCTAATTGCCTTTTTATTTTGGGGTAATAACACTGCCTGCCTATTTTTCCTATTTTAAGTTTTTCATCTGAAACACATAAAAATCAATCACTCGGCAATTTCAAAATTGTAATACTTCCAGCACAGATTACTTATATGTATGCTTGATGTGATCCATTCATTCTTGCTAATTTCATATTCCTAAATGCCATCCCCTCTTATTTTTTAGAGCACTGTAAGGTGAGGGGAGGGAGAAGGGGATCAGTTGACATAAATCACTCCACCCCAATTAAAGTGCTAAGATACTATACCTTGATACTTTAACCAGGTAAGAGCATTTATTTGTTGAATGAATCAATAATAACCTTTAAACCAAGTACAGGAAAAGTCAGTTGATTAAATTAGATTCCTTAAAAAAACCATTCGATGAACTATAGTGAGATTGTTCAACCAGGATATTCTCTTTGGTCAAGGAAACAACCACATCCAGTAGATTGTCAATGATTTTATAGTAGACTAGCATACAACTCAGAGATTTAAGTATTTGGCAGCAGAGAGGAAAGAGACTCATTCCAGCCACCACCACCACCACCTTCCGAAAGAATCACTTGTGGAATGAGGAAAACACACATAAACCCCTCTCAGTCATGACCAGTCTTGGCCTCAGTCTCCTTCCCCTAGATGCTTGGCCAAATGATGTCCTTGTAAACTTCACAGGGTCCAGAGGATTTGGGCTTCCTCATTTTCCCATCAGTATTCTAATCCTATTCCCTGAGCAACTGATAGCACTGTCTGAAAAGGATCCCTAAATAAACTGGTCAAGAAGAGGAAATACTCTGCAAAGAATCTAAAACAAACAAACAAAAAGTCACTATTTAAGGAAAATATCTTGAGAACTCTAGCAAAAGTGTTTCCAGAAGTTATGAGTTACACTCCCATCTATACACCCAATCAACTTTTATCACTCATGCCCTTGAATCTACTTTGATAAAGGCTTGACTGTGTATTTTGTATAAAAAAATACTACTCTAACAAATAACCCTTTCTAAACGTTAATTAAGTCTAGCTAGCTAATAATGTCTAATAATTGAGTAAGAAAACACCAGTCAGGCTTTATGAGCATTAAACAGGAGACCTCCAATTTGTCAAAATTAAGCTAATTTCCTAAGGGAATATAGCAGCTTCCTTCTTGGAACCCAATCTGCCAGTGCCAGGAGAGGTTGGGAAACTGACTGCAGTGCACGCACTATGGCAGAATCACAGAATTTCAGACATGAGAGGGAACTCAGAATTCATATATTATAACTCATTCACGAGTCCTATCTATAACATCTTCAATATACCATCATTCATTTCATGTTCTATGGTGGGGAAAACTACCTCCCACTGCAATCCATACCTCTTATAAATAACTAAAATTTTGAGGAAGGTTTTCCTAGAAATTGACCCAAGCTCTACCTCTCCATACCTTTCTAGTTCTGTCTTTTGCAGTCAAGAAGAATGAACCTAATTCCCCTGCAATACTTAAAGATGGCTGTTATGTCACCTTGGGTCTTTTCTCCAAACAACCCGAAGTCCTTTAACTTAGGGTTTCTAGGCCCTTAAAAAAAATAGTACAGACTCCATATTCACATTGAAGCCTATAGACCCCTTCTCAGAATGTTTTTTTTTAATGTAAACGTATATATATGCATATGTATATTTAGATACATATACATGCATATATATATTTAGATACATACATATATAGAGAGAGAGAAAGAGAGAGAGAGAGAGAGAGAGAGAGAGAGAGAGAGAGAGAGATGTAAAGATATAGTTATTCCTTCCACATTAGAACTTTCCCCACAACAGTTTCGATATATCACAGGTCAGCATGAGAAATTAAATGAGAACTTTGGGGGAGTTTTACAGAAGCCACACATGACATGCAAAAGCCAGTAAATGACACAGAAAAAGTTTAGAAGCTCAGAAATGCATAAAATATATTTATAGTATAGTATTTTATATCAATATATTTTATCTTTTAATATGATAATAATTCAGACTTTTTCCCTGATATGGAGAGCTAAAAAATTTTTACATGGATTTTCTAGATCTTGGGGGCATCCTGCCCCTAACCCCTGCAATGTGAAGCTATAATTGTAACTTTTTCTCATCCAAGTTCATGAACCTCCTGAATTCCATCCATGAAACGAACCCAGGTTAAGACCTCCTGTTTTAAGTGATTGTCATATGATATTATCTCAAGACTCTTTGCCATTCTGGTCAACCTTTGCTTGACATTCTTTGGATCAATATCCACACCTTGAACCCAACTCAGAACCAGAGAAGAATACAGTAAAATTATTTTTTTCCTAGTCCTGAACACTATACCTTTCTTAATAAAGTTTTTTTTCCGTGAGCTTTTTGTCCCTGAGATCTTTCCTGTATGAACCACTATTTACGTTACCCTTAGACCTTGCCCATCTCACACTTTAAAAGTATTACTTTTTTTTAACCCATGTAAGACTCTACATTTAGCACTATTAAATTTCATCTCACTACAATCAGTTCAATATTTTCATCTGTTGAGGAACTATTGGATCCAGATTCTGTTATCCAGCAAGTTAGCTCCTAAACTGTTGGATAACGTGTTAGGAGCAAAATGCTAGACCCTCCTAACTTTCTGACATTTGCAAAATTGAGAAGCATGCCATCTATGTACTCATTCAGACAGACCAATCTCTAACTATACTACTAAGTAGGAATCTTCAAAGATTATTTGGCATTGGTTAAAAAATAAAAAAAGTCAATTAGTGGAATAGACAATGTATAAAGTATTCAGAAACAAAACAATTATTTCAAAATATTGGAGTTTATACAGTGCTTTAAGGTTTATAAAATACTTTATATATGTTAACTCATTTGATCCTTACAATAACCCTGTGAAGTAGGTGTTAGTATTATCCCCATTTTACAGGTGAAAAAACTCCATCTTTGACAATAGGTTCCAAATGGATACATGGTCTACACTGAAAAGGCCACATCATAAAAAAATTATAGTACAATGGGAAAAGATACTTATCATATAAGGGAAACATTCTCTAACATGAAAAATTGATGAAAAAAGTAATAAATGCTTACTATGTGCTAAGTACTTGGGTTGAAGATAAAAAGGTCAGTCCCTTCTCTCAAAGAACTCACATTCTAACTGAGAAGTTGACCAAACAAAGGAAAGAGAGGATCATAGGAGATAAAACTGACAATTTTGATTTTGACTATGGAAAAACATTTTTAATTTTGTAATTTTTAAACATTTTTATTTAAAGTTTAGAGTTCCAAATTTTTATCCCTTGCTCCCTCTCCTCCCCTCCCCCATCCCTTAGATGGTAAGCAATCAGATATAGGTTATACATGTGCAATTACGTCAAGCATTTCCATAGTAGTCATTTTGTACAAGAAGACTCGAATAAAAGAAAAAAAAAGTGGGAAATAGCATTTTTCAGTCTATATTCAATCAATATCAGTTCTTTCTCTGGAGGTAGATAGCGTGCTTCATCATAAGTCTTTTGGGATTGTCTTAGATCACTGTATTGTTGAGAATAGCTGTCCTTCACAGTTCTTCCTTGAACAATATTGATGTTAACTGTATACAGTATACCACAGTTTGCTTAGCCACTTCCCGATTGATTGATATCCCTTTGATTTCCAATTCTTAGCCACCACAAAAAGAGATTCTATACATATATTTTTGGACAAATAGGTACTTCCATCCCAAATTGCTCTCCAGAATGGTTGGATCAGTTCACAACTCTAGTTTTCTACATCCCCTCCAACATCCAGTATTTTCTTTTTTTGTCATATTAGTCAATCTGATAGGTGTGAGGTGGTAACTCAGAACATGACAGCAGTTTTTGTTGTACCTGAAAACAAAATGTAGTGTCCAGGAATTGGGGGATGGTTAAACAAATTTTGGCATGTCAATGTAATTATATTTATATATATATATATATATATATATATATATATATATACACACACACACACATATATTATAACAATAATGATTATAATAGTAATGTAACAATTCCAATATTATTGCCATGTAAGAAATGATGAAAGGGATGGATTCAGAGAAGCCAAAGAAAACTCATATGATTTGATGCAGTGAAGTGAGAACTGGAAAACATTTCATACCATGACATTATATAAGACTTTTAAGAAAAAAAACAACCTTCAATGACTTGAGGACTCCAATCATACAGTGACCAACCAGGTCTTCAGTAAAATGATGATAAGCTCACTACATGCTTCTTGACAGAGAGGATGGACAAGACTGTTAGAATGAGATACACATTTTTAGACCTGAGCAACATGTGATTTTGATTTGCTTGACTAGGCTTGTTACAATGGTAGGCTTTAGGAGAAAGAGATTATTGAAACGAGGAGGGTTACTCATAATGAAGGCCCCCTTTTTAAAAAAAAATCTATCATAAAACCTGTGTAAAATTCATGAAAGGGAATAGAAATAAAACTTTATAGGAAATTAGATTAGTTGAACATCTTTGGATGTAATGCATTTAATTTATCACCATCTAGAAAAACAAGATGTACATAATAGAGATTCACAGTTTTCATATGTGGCTCTCTTTTTTCTGTTCTTTATGCATGGAAATGTTCGCATTTGTTATAATGTTTGCTACCGGTTAAAAATTTTAAAAGTTGATTCTAACTATTCAGAACAACAAAAAAGTTTTCTTTTAAAAAGAAATGTTATATGCCAATTTCCTAGTGGATCTGTTTTGTTTTCATTGTTAGTATTTCCACCATTGATGCCAATCACAGCCCATCCATGATGTTTGTCCATTCAGTTTGACTCTTATCTGTATCTTTTCATACACTTACCATCCAGGAAGTCCATCCAATGTACTGAGAATATGTGGATAATAGTGTCCAGGAGCTATTGAGTGTACTTTCTTCTTGTTACATGACCAGAAATCCATATATAAACCTGCATTGCAAATATATGAAATATTGTATATTAAACAATGAAACCCAAACTTTCAATAGATAAACTTTAGTTTTATAATAAAACAAAAAATGTACAATGTATTCTTTAACAGCTTTCATACTATTTTCTAGTAGACTGGCAGCCAATTTTAAAGTCTTTGACCTACTTATTCTTTTATTAGAGGAAAACAAAGAGAGGGAGTAGGTGCTGACACAAGAAAATTAAATTATTGAAGATTTATGACTTCTTTTTCTTATCTTTTTCTCCTCAGCCATGGGGATGACTCAGTATTTCCTTCCTATGTTCATATCCTCGGTATCTCTCTCCACAAGCCATGTGCTGTGTTTGCTGGTGAGTGTCTATTAAAAAAGGTTTTTAATCAGAACATTTTCCTCAAAATAGAAGTTGCAGAGACAGTAACTCTCAGCAGCAGTTTCAAAAGAGAAACAGCATCTCAGAGCCATGACTTTCATAATCCTTTTATTATCTGTTGTTTATATAGTTTTGTTTTATGAAACAAAACCTTGTTGGTTTGGAACGCTTCCAATGATCAGTATTTTGTTTGGAGATTTCCTTTTGCTATTTAAGGAATATCACTGATACACAGAACCTTATGCAAACTAAGAGAAAAAATTCATGTTTATGTGTCTAGGAAGAACAGGGGAAAAGGCTGTGTAGTTTGGAGGCATCTCAATAACTCTGGCTTATGTTCTAACCAGGATTTCCCCTTGGAAACATTAGGATTTATTTATTTGCTTTCCTAAGGTATTCTTTGTAATATTCAATTCCCTTATAGTCTTACAGAAGAGTAACATTTGTGAAGGGCACCACAATTACCACCAACACCAACTATCAAGCAATTGCCACCAATGAGGCAGGGAAAATAGTCTAGAGGAAGCTGCAAGACATTGTGAGGGCAAAACAGAGGGTACCATGTGCCAAGGGGGACAACCCATCACCATTACCTGACAGTTCCTTCCTCTCAGACTCTGATGAAGACATCCCAGGATTAGAGTTCCCAGGGTACTCGCTGACCTTGCTAGAGAGCAATCCTTGTTGAGAAGGGAATTGGCTTCTGTTTCCCACCCATTAATCCCCCACCACACCAACAGCAGGTGAGTTACCTTAACAGCACCTGCAGTAGTAGGTACAATCCCCACTCCTTACCAGACCACTCTCCAGTATCCTTTATCTGACTGAGATGGCATTAAAATTTGGTTCAGCTGACTTCAACCCCAGCACTGGCTTCGTTATTCTAAAAGCTTATTACTCATGACAAAGGATGCCAATGGTATCATACCTAAGCAAAAGGGCCTTCCCCAGGTAGGTGTGTGTGTGTGTGTGTTTATACATAGAGAAAGGATGGAGAGAGAGGCAGGGTGGAAGGGAGAAAGAGAGGAGAGAGAGGGAGAGAGAGAGAGAGAGAGAGAGAGAGAGAGAGAGAGAGAGAGAGAGAGAGAGAGAGAATGAGAACTCAAGGGTGGAGACCCCTCCCCACCTCACACAAGGAAAGAACCCAGGGCTGCTTAGAGGATCAACCCCTTTCCTTCAGACTGGCACAGTCTACAGGATCCACAGTCCTCGCCAAAGGCTTATCTGACTTTTCTCCTCCTCACTATGTCTCTGTGCCTTTTCATTCTTTGTTTCTAGCAGCTCTATTGGTGTTTGGGTCCAGAATTCCCTGCCACACTCATTTCTTTTCCATGTTCTGTCTCTGCACACACCATTGCCCTCTGGTTTCTCTAACTCTCGGCCATCTCACTCTTGCTCTGCGACTTCCATACCATTCAGCATCACCCAGTCTCTCAGCTGGTTTGAGCTGTATAGACTTGAACCTTGTGGTTTGTATAGTTTTCATTCATTTCCTGTTGCCGCTATTACTGCTGTTTCCTCAGTTATAGTTCTATTAGGAGGGAGCAAATTTAGAGTCAAAGTGCTTAGATTCCACCTTGTCCACTCAGCCTTCTCTAGCCCATACTTAATTTTACCTCGTCTGAATTTCCAAGACTTACTAATCAAGTCCTTTCTATCTTATACTATGTATTTCAGTACGTTTCCATTTATTTACTTCATCACAACTCTACCTAGAATGTACACAAAAGAGCTGCTCAAACAGTTGTCAAATTGTCAAGACCTATAGAGCCTCCTATCCATTGCTCCCCAGTTCTTACTTTTATCCAAGTTAGAACAATTAAACCTCATCACTTCTTCCCTGACTCGGAAATCAGACAGTGGCCCCTATTCCATAGTCACCACACCCTTGTGCTCCATTTCAAACTAGGAAAAAAATTTGTACTCCTCTCCCTAGACTTGCAGATTTCTGCCACCTTCCTGATCCCTAGATGTGTTCATTCAGCTAGACTATGTACATTACCCTGAAGCTAACAAAGTGCTAGAGTATCAGAGAGGGAAAGGGCACAGTTAACAGTTACTACCAGGAGCCCTGCTGCAACTACAAAGGTCTGTGTCTTTATTATGCTTATAATAAATAGAGAAGTCCTTTTGGATTCCCAGACTAATACTTTAATGAAAGCCACTGAAGAACCGATCCTTAGTACTGTTTTGATGCTGGAGGGATGAGACCGGAAAGAAAAAAAGAAGAAAAAGAAAATGAGCACTTTCTTGCTTAACATATCAAAATGAAAGATCACATAAACAGCCTATGTTCTGAGAGCTGAATCAGCCCTGGTATTTCCCAATACCAAGCACATGGTGCTCTGACACAACTTCCTATGATGGAGTTTATGATGGAGCAAACTGTGCCCATGATGAAAATCATGTATACCCAAAAGGTAACAAGTAATTTATTAGTACACTTACTCTCTGATGTAAAACATAACTTAATCTAAATACCTTCCTGTTTGGAAATAGCTTCCATGAAGAGCCAACTGTAGGGAATAGATGATGAACTGAGAATACTGTTTCGTGTACTGAGGTTCATGATGATTCAACATACAGAGGGATCCAGACTGCATAACCAGTTAGAAGGGAATTGTGTTACTTGATTGCCCTGGGGGTTCCATAAAGATCTGCCTTTTGAATCTCCAGGGCTTTGGCCAGGCCCTGCTATGACTTTGCTAATTCCCATTGCTATAACTTAAATCTAGAGTGAGAAAGTACTCTCTTCCCCAGAGGTTCCCAGACTTATGTGGCCTACCACTCCCTTAAAAAAAAAATATTCAGTATCCCCTTAGAAATCTGCTTTTTTTACCCCTTTAACAGTTATTTTAAAATTTGTGTCAGTTCAAAAACTATGTAAAATATTGATATATTTTTTTAAAATGATGCATCTTAAATTTTAAAATTTATTGTAAATTTTTTGGGGGTTTCCTGTATTGAAATTTTGATGACACAATATTTCATCATGTTACCATATAGTATTGTATTGTATACAAGTCATTACACACACATATCCCTGCTGATGCATGCTGGACTTGCTGACAATGCACCTCACACTCACCTGCCAACACTTGCCTATTAAGACTGGTTGGCAGACTTGACCACTGATCAGTTTATAACTTACATTTTGTGTTTATTTGGAAAAACAATGTGATCACCACAACTT
Organism: Bettongia penicillata ogilbyi; assembly: GCA_023548195.1. NCBI lineage: Eukaryota > Metazoa > Chordata > Mammalia > Diprotodontia > Potoroidae > Bettongia > Bettongia penicillata. Next base: position 255,863 of record JAJHZJ010000312.1, read on the forward strand.
CAACTCTGTTACACAACAGATGAAATATATATGAACAATTTTTCAAAATCTCCTTCTCTTTCCTTATGTTTCCATTATCATTCAATGCCCCCAAGTTGTACCTGAGGTTACTACTGTCCCCTCCCCCATTGTTCCAGTGCCCCTGGTGGGTAGTATCATCTACTTTGGGAACCTATGCAGGCCTAGAGGAAGAAAAAAAGGGAACAAGTGTTTAGTAAGCACACACTGTATGTCAGACCCTATCCTAAGTGCTTTACAAATATTATGATGAATCTAGGGGATAGATCCAATTGTTGCCCCATTTTACAAATGCTGAAAATGAGGCAGACAGAAATTAAGTACCTTGCCCAGGATCACCCAGCAAATAAGGGTCTGAGGCTAGATTTGAACTAAACTCTTCCTGACTTCAGTAGTGAGCATAGTAAGAATTTCATTAGGTGGGAAAAGGAAAACAAGGCTAACGGTAGGGAAAAGTACAGAAAATAAGGTTAGAAAATGGGGGATAGTGTCCAGAGGCATGTAGTTCTTGTTTTGCAGCCATGCAAGAGACTCCCAGCCTGACATAATATTCAGTATTTGGAGATAAAAACAATTACAGGGAAGGAGGTTGTCCTTCCTCTGACCTGGTGAGACCAGAATCTACTAGATGCTTATGATGTTCTCACTGTAAGAGATGGAGACACAAGGAGAACATCATCCTATCATTGCAACTGCAATTTGATTGAGTTTTGCATCATGTATCTTTGGCTACTATGTCCTTTCATGATTCCCGGAAGATGTTCAATTGGTACCATTATTGCCTAAAGGAGTGTTCATTCCCTGCCAAATGTAGCGCTGGAGAACTTTCCATTCTCATTCATCCAAGAGCCTCAGTTCAGCTTTCCGAGTCCCATACAGCCCTGTCTTTGACAACTCCTCCATGAAGTCTCTTAGAATCTTCAGTTACTACATAAATACATCAAGCTTGTCTCCTACTTGTTGCTTTTAGTCAATCTATTGCCTCAACCTGGAATGCATTCTCCTCTTCTTGCCTATTCTGCAAAGATCAGTGCCAATTGCAGTCCTCCCAGGCCACTTTTTCTGACCATGCTCCAGCCCACGGTGACCTCTTCCTTCTTCAAACTTTTACAGATTTTTTTCATTATATCACCACTAATTTTGTTGTTTCATCATTTGCTATATAATATCTGATTATTTTTTGTGTATATTGGGTTTTCCAAAGATGATTAAAACTTCTTTGGGAGTAGGGACCATGTCTTCTATTTCTTTTTATCCTATACACATAAAGGATACACATATATAGCATATATATACATACATACATGTATACACATATATCCTATAAATAAAAGAATAACCTATTCTTTTTTATCCTATATAGTAACTAGAATATTATTGAGTACATTGTAGTTACTCAAATAAATAGCTAGTGAATTTGAATTAGATGAGATTAGTATGATGTTTTTATATTCTATCTCACAATGGAAATCATAACTGTCCACTCAGATGTAGTCAGATGGCACAAGGCATAATTTTATTTCTTTTCTAGATGATTGGATACTATCTCAATACAAGTACACACGCAGACACAGATAGATTGAGCTAAGCTACTTTTTGGGTCGGGATGGTGTTGTTTTTCTACTTTCTAAAGAATCTTAATTTTATTTCCACATTTTGCTCATTCCCACCACTGCCTTAAAACATCATTTCTGTTCAACTCTAATAGCAGAAAACAAGATGGTGCAATATTGTATTTCTTGGCATCAGATATTGCCACAACCTAGCATGCCTATTTCAAAGGATTGCTAGAATGGCAATGGTTAAGTAGGAATGTACATTTAGAACTAGAACCAGTGCAGTCCTGCCCTCTTTTTTAATATTTGAAGGAAATGAGGATTAGGAAGTTGAAGTGAATTACACAAAGTCAAACAATGAGACATTAGAAATAACAGAGTATTAAAGAAAGATGGTGCAGCTAGGTGGCACAGTGGATAGAATGCTGACCTTGGATTTAGAAGGAGCTGAGTTCAAATGTGACTTCAAACTCTTACTACCTGTGTGACCCTGGGCAAGTCACTTTACCCTGTTTGTCTCAGTTTCCTCACCTGTAAAATAAGCTGGAGAAGGAAATGGCAAACCACTCTAGGATCTTTGCCAAGAAAACTCCCAAAGGGGTTACAAAGAGTTGTGCATGCCTGAAACAGCTAAATAACAAAAAGACTAGTACCTCTCAGAAGTCCTCTACATCCCTGACCAGGACCATTCAAATGGCATTTGTTACAATCTATTTTCTAGCATAGTTATTCATGCACTTGACTTATATGTCAAAGTGGATAGAGGGCTGGCCTTGGAGTCAGGAAGACCAGGGTTTAGGTCCTGTCTCTGACACATACTGACTACGTTACCCTGGGAAAATCATTTAATCTCTCAATGCCTTGCCACCACTACTACCACCCCTCCTACCAGCAATTCCCCAAGATTGTAAATTGCAGAAAAGTTACCAGTCTACATTGCAGAAGACATTTTCTCCCCAGAAATTCCCTTATACCTATGCAATCACAGGTTTTGATAAAAATTTTTAAATGTACATGACATCTTAATAAAAAAGGCACTTCTTCTTTTCTTCCTTCCCACAGTACAATTCTTTTTACATAGTGAACCCACAATAATCATTTTTTTGAAAAAAATGAAGTTGTCAATAGAAGACTTCATATAAATATTGATATGATCAGAAAAACTGGACAACTTGCAACACTAAAGAAAAGAAACTGTAGAGAAAGATGACAAAGTATACCTCAAGCATTGAATAAGGATTGGAGGTGCAAGAGGTGGGATAGAAAATCACAGACCAGAGGGAACTTTGGGTAGGTTTATTCTTTGTTCTAAATTCATACCCTCACAAAGCAGTCTTCTGATCTTAATTACATTTCCTTATTATCATTTTTCCCCACTGGAAAGAAAATGTGATGGAATATTGAAAGGTATCATGGTTCATATTGCCAATTCAACTTGTTAAGAAGTTGTTTTCTTTAATGAATTTTTGTACATCTCCATTTTTTGTTCTTCTTTTACTAAACTATTGACTCTTTATTTCATGATTTTCTTGTATAACACTCATTTCCTTTCCCAGTTTTTCATCTACCTCTTTTATTTCATTTTTAAAGTTCTTTTTGAGCTTTTTCCAGAAGTTCTTTTTGGGTCTTAGACAGATTCATATTTTTTGGGGGGGCTTCATATGTAACTACGCTGATGCTTTTGTCACCTTCTGAGTTTATGTTTTGATCTTACCTATCACCATAGTAAATTTCTATGGTCAAGTTCTTTTTTTGTTCATTTTTGTTTTTCAGCCTATTTCATGACTTAATTTTATGTTAAAGTTGGGCTCTGATCCTGGGATAGAAAGGGTATTATCCCAACCTTCTTGGGCTAGAGGCACAGGGCCTTGCCACTGGTCTTCTCCATATGGGGGCTTTAATGAGTACTGTGCCATGGGGACCTGCCACTGGCCTGCTATGCCAAGGGAGCAGTTGACCTACACCAGGGCTAGAGATCTTGCTGCTGGCTTGTTGGAGTGCCACCTGCTTCTGGCTTACCTGGACTCTCCGTGCACTGGACTGTGCTCCTCTTTTTACCCTAGTGAAACAGACCTTTCTTGCTAATCTAAGTTGTCTTGGGCTAAAAAATTGCTTCACTCTCTCCTTTAGCTGGTTCTGTCACTCCAGAATTCATTTTGAAGTGTTATTTTGTAGTTGTTCAGAGGTGAATTTGGGAATGTTCAGACGAGTTCCTGCCTTACCCTTCCATCTCAGTTCCTCCCCTCAGTATTATGGTTCAATGAGAAAATGCTGTCAAAAAGCCTACTCCAAGAGGCAGGGTGGTATAGCATGGAGGAGGAGGGTGTTGGATTTGAAGTTAGGAAGGCTTAGGTTAAAATCGCATCACAGACATTTGTTAGTTCTATGATCTCATGCAGCTGATTTCACTTTTTAGGATCTCACTCTCCTCTACTGTAAAATGCAACAGTTGTCCTCAATGACCTCTAAGTTTCCTTCTAGCCCTAAATCTATGAACCTATCCTCTCCTTTCCTGGTTCAGTGACACTTTGAAAAAGTCACTTAATTTCTCTGAACCTCAATTTCCTCATCTGAAAAAGAAGGCTAATCATTTATGCCCCAATTATTTTACAGGATTCTTGTCAGGATAACATTTGAGAAGATATATTAAAGATCAATGCAATCTCTCAAAAGCTATGTGCTCAGAGAGAGACACAGTGAGGGTATCATAGTAGTGTGTGGGGAAGTTATATTTCTCATTGAGATATATTGGAAAATTTCCCATTGTGTTTCAAGGATATGAGTCCGATTTGCCTGGATCCGATCATCCCTCACCACTCAGCGTCCAGACCCACAAAACTGAGATTGTAACTGGAGCATAAAATGGCAGCAACAAGCTCCATCAAGACCTCTTAAAAATCCCATCAAGCTCCTTGAGAATAGGAACTTTTTGTTTTTACTTGCATTTGTATCACTAGCATCTAACAAAGAGCCTGCCACATAATTGGAACTGAATTTAATTTCTTGCTCCTCAACACACTTCTTATAACTATACAATAATGTAGTTAATTAACTAGCATTTATTATGCACCTACTATGCACAAAGTCCTATGAGATAAAAATGCAAAGAATTAAATGGTCTCTATTCACAAGGGACTTACCTTTTAACAGGGGACTCAACAAGGAAATACATATATATGTGTATATATATATAATAAAGAGAATAAATGCAAAATAAATACAAGATTGTCTGAGGGCAAGGGAACTAGCAATTGGAGACATCAGAAAAGGTTTTGTTGGAGAAGGTAGTATTTCACTTGTGTCTTGAAGAAAGAGAGAGATCTATGAGGTGGAGATAAGGAGAAAGCACATTCCAGGAATGGACACAACCAGTACAAATACAGAAGATACGATAAATGTTCTGCTATGTGTGAGGAACAGAGGCCAGTTAGATGGGACTGTAGAAGGTAGGAAAGGGAATCATATAAAACGAGACTGGAAAGTTTAGAGGCACCAAATCAAATTTTTTCTTGATCTCTAGAGCAAAAATACGAGGTTTTATGTGTAAATGCTTGAAAAGATAAGTAGAGTCTAGTGAAGGCTGTCTTTAAAGTTGAGGAAGACTCGGGCATGCTGGAAGGCAATAGGAAAAAAACCCAAGTAGATAGAGATTGAAGATTAGAGAGAGGGATTATTGAAGGAGCATTTGTTAGAGATAAGAAGACATATGATGAAAACCACAAGCAGCATGATTGGTCTTGATAAGGATGAAAGTTACCTTAAGTCATCAGAGTTTGAGGGAAAAGAGGTGAAAGTAAGGTATATCAAAAGTTTTTAAGAGAAAGGTAGAAGAGTGAGACTCTTGAAAATATCCTTAATTTTCTTAATAAAGTAAGAGACAAGGGTTCTCAGCTGAATGAGAATGGGGAGGAGGAAGTGCAGGATGCATGAGGAAAGAAAAGAAGGTTTGAGATACCTATCTCTGTTAAGAATGATATAGAGAATCAGCTAGAGAGGCATAAAAGAAGTCTACCAAATTGGGGTAGCTAGGTGATGTAGTGGAGAGAGCACTGGGCTTGGAATCAGGAAGACTCATCATTGTGCATTCAGATCCATCCTCAGATACTTTTTGGCTATGTGACCCTGAGCAAGTCACTTAACCCTATTTGCCTCAGTTTCTTTATCTGTAAAATGAACTGGAGAAGGAAGTGACAAACCACTCCAATATCTTTGCAAAGAAAACCCCAAAAGGTGTCACAAAGTGTTGGACATGACTGAAATGACTCAACAACTGAAGTATACATACTGTAAGCTTACCTGCTCAATGATGGCATATCTGTAAACAAGGCTCCTTGTCTACAGCAAGAGTTCTAATCTTTTTCTGTGTCTCATGGATTCCTTTGGTAGTCTAGTAAGGCCTATGAACTCCTTTTCAGATAATATTTTTAAATGCATAGAATATATAGGATTACAAAGGAATCTGTCTATTCAAATAAAGATATACTATTTTTTCTCCATCAAAATTCATAGATCCTATGAAATGCATGGACCCTAGGAACACCCTAAAAAATGCTGGTTTACAGTCTATCAAAGACTGTCAGTATAATAGCAGGGACATACTGACACAGATATTTTTGTTTACTTTGAAAGGGAACATTTTCCTATCTCTTAGAAGGGCCAGAAAATCATACTTTTATCGGCATGTTCTCCTGAAAGGATGTTTTACAGAAAGTCATTTTCTGTATACTGTAAGGATTAGTGCTTTTTACAGAGGAAACATTTCCTCACTTCTCACGCACAAAGACATTCCACACATAAACACACATGCACACGTGCGCGTGCGCGCACACACACACACACACACACACACACCTTCTATCATACTATCTGTAGGAAGATCTAGTAGAGTTTTTGAGGAAAATATTCATCTTCTTGCCTTATGGGCAGCAACCAACATCAATAACCAGTCAGTGACATTTTTTGTGAACCAACTAGGTCTGTATCACTAACTATTTGGGAGCTTGTGTTAGGCTTGAATTCTATACTGTGGGAGTTTTATCAATGATTTCTCAGTGTATACAATGAATTTTAATACTTTACGATCAATTTGGTTTAGACCATTGCAAATTTTACAAGCTAAATACAAATCTGGTGGGCTTCAAAATTATAGAAAGCAATTACAAAGTTGTCTTCTGTGCTTAAAAATATTGAGACAAATTTCCATTTATGTTCCTGTTAGGCAAAGTTGAGAAATTGGCCTCAAAAGAGCAGGAGGTAATATGAAGAATTAATTAGATAGGGAGAAGGCTAGACCCAAGCTACTTTGATTAGAGAAGACAATCAGTTCATAGCTGGCTTCTCACAACTTAGGGCCCCAGAACTTCCTGTTTAAGCTATTGATTTCTAGAACTAATCTCCCAGAGCACCATAATTAAACAAGTCACAAGACTTAATCTCATTTTCTTTAAACACAGCTGAGAGCATAGATCTGACATCTGATTTTCTTTCTTTTCAAAGTTGACCTACTCAAGGTCTGTTGTATGGTACTGAGTTTTTTATTTTAATTTTAGGTTTTTTTTAATGTGGGTATTTTTCTTTGCTCTAAAACAGGATTTCTTAACATTTCTTATGTCATAGACCCTCTTTGATAGTCTAGGAAGGTCTATGAACCCATTCTCAGAATAATGTTTCTAAATGAATACAACCCATAGGACTACAAAGGAAATCAATTATATGAAAATATATTTGTTAAAAATATTATTTTAAAAATTCATGGACCCCTTGAAATCCAATTCCCAAGTAGGCTGCAGAGTCCAAAGCAATATTATGTTCAACACCTACTAGAGGAGATGGCTATGTATTGTCCTTTCCTGCCTACATTGTATTTCTCAAAACAAAATATTGTAGGCATAAGGATTATCATCACAGATTATTCTCCTGTAAAAAAAATATAATTTTATCTGTTCTAAGTGTTTTTTTAAATCACTATACTATTTCCTTCCAAACTTAAAAACCTAGAAGATGTACTGTCTTTATTATTGCCATCAAAATCTGTATGACAAGAAATATTTTCTTGCTATGGTTTCACCACATACAAACATAATTAAGATATTATGTCTTTTGGGAACTGGTTTCTGGGTTTGGGCAATTGGAATAAATAAACAATTCACTTGGTAGTAAAACAAAAGGGAAAGAGTTTTCCCCCCAATACTCTTTTTCCCCCCTAATTTTTTAAAAGTAGTGAACCTTATTTTTCAAAATCTGCTCTGTTGCCATAGTGATGGATTCCCAGTATGAAATTATATCATGCTGGCTTTTTTTCAGGTTTCTGCAACACTCAATAACCACCCACCCCTCTTTCATACCGTTAGAATTCTGAAAGCACTGAACACCTTAACAGTTTCACTTTCCTGCAGAAGAAATAGGAAATCTGAGGAGAAGGGTTGAGATGGTAAAGAAGCTTGAACCCTGGGCTATGAATCAGAAGACCCGGGTGCTAGTCCCAGCTCTGCCCCTTATTGGAAATGATCTTTTACAAATCACCAATCTGAATCCCAGAAAAAAAGGAGTGCATTGCTGACTTGTGTACCTCATAGGGTTGTTAGATTGTTTCTGAAAGTACTTTGCAAAGTGCTATATAAATGTAAGGTACTATTAGGTTGATGACTATGAAGAATTAGAGGAAATGGAAAGGGAAGGCAAAAGGCAAATTCCAGAAAGAAACATTTACAATAGAAAATTATCCCCCACTCCACATATATTTGTCCAATTTCTCTCTAGAACAATGTCCTTCCCAATGTACCCCAGCCTCATGACCTTTTAAATATAATGTGACAATATGTTCCCATCCAGGATAAATTGTGCTTCAGCATAAAATGTCTGCAATTGGAAAAAAAAAAAAAACTATAGCATGCATTAGGTTGAAATTGACAGATCACTTTCTGAGGAAGAGTTGGAATTTAAGCTTGACAAAATGGAAATGTATTGGATTAACTCAAAGAATGATGAGGCTGGGAACTCTTAAAGTAAGAAATTCAAGATCATTTGGTTCATTTCCATAAACATTTATTACATGATCTCTATGGAAACAACATGGGGTGATGTATCTCTGACCTTGGAGAGCTAGCAATAGGACCAGGAAAATATGGCAGAATAGGAGTAAAATCCATCATTATCCTTTACCAGGAGGACTTGGCTGGTTCTTTTCCTTAAAAGGTACCAAAACCATCCTCAAAAGTTAAATGGCTCAGGGGACGAAAGGCCAGGTCAATTATGTCACTTCCTGTTTTCCTTAGTTAAAAAGCCACAGTGAACTCTAGCTTCTCTTTGATAGACATCTGATAGACTACCCCGGGAAACACAGAGACAGGGGAACTGTGGTCAACCAAATCAATGGTATCCTCACTGCATATCTTTATTGACTATACTTTCCATTTATGGCTAAGTAAATCTCCTTTCTGGGCCAACTAGGTGGTGCAGAGGATAGTGAACCAGGCCTGGAGTCAAAAAAATTCATCTTCCTGAGCTCAAATCTGACCTTAGACTAGTCTGGTAAAGTCACTTGATCCTGTTTGCCTCCATTTTTTTCCTCTGTAAAATTAGTTGGAGAAGGAAATGGCAAACCATTCTTTGCCAAGAAAACCCCCAAAAGAGTCACAAGTTGGATATGACTGACCAACAAATCTTTTACTCCTGAATGGTCAAGTATCTAATTGTATTCTAATGTTGGACCTAAAGTATCAAAAGACTGCTCTGAGTCAGATAAACCTAAACTATCTGAATTTAAGTCCCATGTCTGATGTAAACCCATTGGAATCTACATGACATTATATCAGTGTTAAGACAAACTACTTCACTGAATTTTATGTGGCCTCATTAATGTATCTCTGTTGCATCTAGTGGACACAGAACACAATCCGTCTATGTCCTCTCATGCTGGGCAATTCCTACCTGTTTTTCAAATCCTCCATAGCAATTCAGCCTAATGTGCTAAGGACCTTCTTCTCTGTTTACATTGTTTTGGGGAAGAAAGGGAGGTTGACAATTTTGTGCAGCTTTGTCTCACTTAACTCCAATTCATGCACAAGTCAACACATCACTCCCGTGATCCATTGGTCCTCTTCAAGAATTAAGGATAAAGAAATGAACTTCTGCTGCCAAGATGGCAGAGTGAGGAAGTAATGCTCTGAAGTTCTCCCAAATTCCCCTCCAAACAACTAGAAAGTCACCACAGAATTGGAGCAGGGAAGCAGTTTACCAGTCCAGCAGGAAAGGTCAGTCTCACTGGGGTGGGAGGGGAGTGAGGTCCAAGAGGAGAAGCAGCAGCAGTCACACAGCCTGGGACCTGTAGCAAGGCACCAGGCCTGGGGCAATTCACCAGTAACCATTCACTACCTTTCTGAAAACCAGCAGCCCCTAGGCAAGTGAGCAGCCAGAAAACCCTCCCCCAGGGACCCCACCCCCAGCACAAGTCACTAGTGAGGCCTTTACCCTATTGTTGACCAGTAGTGAATCCTCACTCTGAGGCTAGACAAAAGAGTCACCCTACCTCTGGTACTTACCACAGGGAGACCCTGTTTCCATAGCATCACCAACAAAACACTCCACCAGGGCCAGCCAATAGAAGGACTCTGTTACCATAGCAACCCAGCAGCAAGGCCCAACCCCTGGAGCAATTCAGCAGCTAAACCACACACTCAGGGGAGGTCAACAGGGAGGCCCCAGTCCACAGTGCAAGCCAAAAGGAAAGCCTACTCTCCAGAGAAAGTAAGCAGCTAAACCCTGAAGCGCGTTGAAAGCCAGCAGTAAGACCTAAAGCCTTAGTCCAAAAAGCTAGAGATGGTGTAAGACCAGAGACAAAATTTCACACATAAACACCATCACAAAAAAATTTCACACATAAACACCATCACAAAAAAAAGGCAGAAAAAAAATGAGCAAAAAACAAGAAAAGGGCTTTAACTATAGAAAGTCATCATGGAGATTGGCAGCACCTAGGCATGAATTCAGAATGGGACAATAGTATCAAAATGGCTACCTGTGAAACCTCAAAGAAAAATGTAATTTGGTCTCAGTCCCAAGAAAAATTCCTGGAAGTACCTAAAAAGGATTTTAAGAGGCAAATTACATAAGTAAAAGAAAAATTGGGAAAAGAAATGAGAATAATGTAAGAAAATCATGAAAAAAGTCAATAGCATGGGAAAAGAGATACAAAAATTTACCAAGGAAAATAAATCCCCCAAAAATAGAACTGGCCAAACAGAAAAGGAAGTACAAAATCTCACTGAAGAAAACAGTTCCTTGAAAATTAGAATTGAACTAATTGCTCTATGAGACATCAAGATATGATAAAGAAAAATTTAAAAAGTCAAAAAAAGAGAAGAAAATGAAATTTCTCATTGGAAAAGCAACTGGCCTAGAAAATAGATCCAGGAGGGGACTTGGAACATGATATGACAGAAGATAAAGAAGCTAGAATAAGAACCACCTACCCAGCAAAATTGAATATAATCTTTCAGGGGGGAAAAGGATATTTAACAAAATAGAGGACTCTCAAGCATTTCTAATTAGAAGACCAGAGCTGAATAAAAATAATTTGAACTCCAAATACAAAACTCAATGAAAACATAAAAAGCTAAAAAAGAAATAAGAGAAAAGATAAGAAATTCAATAAGGCTAAACTGTTTGTATTTCTATATGTCAAGACAATATTTGTAAATCTTAAAAATATCATTACTATAAGAGCAATTAGAAGGAATAGATGTAGACAGAGGACTTAAAGTGACTATGATGAGATGGTACCCCCAAAACAAAATAAAGTAATGAGAAAGAAAATTGCACTGAAAGAACATTGGTGGACATTGAATGGGGTAAATTGTCCCACACAAAAGAGGCATGAGAGAGCTATTAGAGGGAGAAGGGGGTGACAGGCAAAGCTTAAACCTTACTGTCATCAAAATTTGCTCAAAGAGGGGATAATATATACACTCAGTTGGATATGGAAACTTATCTTGCCCTTTAATGAAGTAAAAAGGTATGAGGATAATAGAGAGGGAGGGATTAATAAAAGGGACAATAGATTGGGGAAAATGATAATCAGAAGTAAAACACTTGTGAGGAGAGAAGGGGGGTGGTAAATGAGAAAAACAGCATTGAAGGAAATACAGTTATAGCTATAAATGTGAATGGGATGAACTCACCCATAAAACAAATAGATGGAAGAATGGATTAAAAACCAGAATCTTACAATATGTTGTTTATAAGAAACACATTTGAAGCAGAGAGACACATATATGGTAAAGGTAAGGGGCTGGAGCAGAATCTATTATGCTTCAGCTGAAGCAAAAAAAGGAGGGGTAGCAATCATGATCTAAGGCAAAGCAAAAAGAAAAATAGATATAATTAAAAGAGATAAAGAAGGAAACTATATCTTGCTGAAAGATATCATAGATAACAAAGTCATATCAATATTAAACATATATGCACCAAATGGCATAGCATCTAAGTTTTTGAGGAAGAAGTTGAATGAATTGCAGGAGAAAATCGATAATAAAACTATAGTAGTGGGGAATCTCAACTTTCCCCTTTCAGAACAAATCTAAGCAAAAAATAAACAAGAAAGAAATTAAGGAGATAGATATTATTCTGTAAAAGTTAGATATAATAGATCTCTGTAGAAAATTGAATGACAACAGAAAATAATATACCCTTTCCTTAGTATATGGCACCTACATAAAAACTGACCATGTCTTAGGAGATTAAAAACTTCATAACCAAATGCAGAAAAGTAGAAATAGCAAATGCATCCTTCTCAGATCATAATGTAATAAAAATTACATTCAATAATGAACAATGGAAAGAGAGATTAAAAATTGATTGGGAATTAAATAATCTAATCCTAAAAATCAAATGGGTTAAAGAACAAATCACAGAAACAATCAAAATTTCATTAAAGAAATAACAACAAAGTGACATTATATCAAAATTTATGAGAGGCAGCCCAAGTGATATTTAGTGGAAAATTTATCTCTAATTGCTTATATCAATAAAAAAATTTTTTTAAAGTAGATCAGTGAACTGGGCGTGCAACTAAAAAATACTAGGGAAAAAAAAAGTTAAAAATCCCCAATTAAATACCAAATTGGAAATCCTGCAAATCAAAGAAGAGATTAATAAAATTTTAAGAAAACCACTGAACTAATAAATAAAAGCAGAAGCTGGTTTTATGAGGGGGGGACGACAATAAAAAGCTGAACAATTGGTTAATTTGGTTTTTAAAAAATTAAGAAAATCGAATTACTAGTATCAAAAATGAAGGGGGTTAATTCATCACCAATGGAGAGGAAATTAAGACAATTCTTAGGAGTTACTGTGGCCAGTTATATGCCAATAAATTTGACAATCTAAATTAAATGGATGAATATCTACAAAAATATAAATTATCCAGATTAACAGGAAAAAAAAGAAATAATCTTAGAAAAAGGAATTGGACAAGACATCAATGAACTTCCTAAGAAAATAATCCCAGGACCAAATGTATTTATAAGCAAAATCTACCAAAAAATTAAAGAACATTTAATCCCCATATCAGATAAACTATTTAGAAAAATAGGCAAAGGAGTCCTGTCAAATTCCTTGTATGACACTACTAGCATGCTGATAATCAAACCTGGAAGAGCTAAGACAAAAAAGAAAATCATAAACCAATTTTCTGAATGAATATTTATATAAAAATTTTAAATCACAATAATCATATACCAGGGAGAATTTACAGCAGTAATTCAGGGCTGGTTCTAAATTGGGAAAACTATCAGCATAATTGACTATATCAATAACAAAATCAACAGAAATCTTATGGTTATCTCAATAGATGTAGAAAAAGCCTTTGACAAAAAATAGCACCCACTCCTATTAAAAGCACTAGAGAGCTTAGGAATAAATGGAGATTACCTTAAAATGATAAGCAGTATTTTATCTAAAACCATCAGCAAACATTAGCTATAATGGAGATAATGCAGACACCTTCCCAATAAAATCAAGAGAGAAGCATGGATGCCCATTAAGACCTCTATTATTTAATATTTTACTAGAAATGTTAGCTATAGCAATAAGAGAAGAAAAGAAATTAAAGAAATTAGAATAGGCAATGAGGAAGCAAAACTATCACTCTTTGCAGTTGATATGTTATACTTGGAAAATCCTAGAGAATGAACTAAAACTCTACTTGAAATTATTAACAACTATAGAAAAGTTGTAGTATACAAAATAAACCCACATAAATCATCAGCGTTTCTATATATTACCAACAAAGTCTCCAACAAGAGATAAAAAGAAAAATTTTATTTAAAATAACTAGAAAATATGAAATACTTGGGAGTCTGTTTGCCAAGAGAAATCCAGGAACTATATGAAAATAATTGTAAAATATTTTTCAGACAAATCAAGTCAGATCTAAACAATTAAGAAAATATTAGTTGCTCATGAGTAGGCCAAGTCAATATAATAAAAATGGCAATTCTACCTAAAGTAATCTATTCAGTGCCATATCAATCAATCAAAAATTATTTTATAGAGCTAGGAAAAAATAATAACAAAATTCATCTGTAAAAACAAAAGCTCAAGGATATCAAGGGAATCAATTGAAAAATGAAAAGGAAATTGTTCTATTCATATCAGATCTTAAACTATATTATAAAGCAGTAATTATCAAAACAATCTGGTACTGACTAAGAAATAGGGTAGTATATCAATGGAATGGATTAGGTACCATTACAGTATAAAAAAATGACCATAGTAATCTAATATATGATAAACCCTAAGATCCAAGCTTTTGGAACAAAATCTTAATATTTGATAAAAACTGCTGGGAAAACTGGAAAACAATATGACAGAAACTAGATATATAACAACATCTTACCACGACAAGGTCAAAATGGGTACATGATTTACACATAAAGGGTGATACTACAAGCAAATTAAGATGGTATGGAATAATTTATGGATAAGGGATGAATTTAGGACCAAAGAAGATATAGAGAATATTGCAAAATGTAAAATAAATAATTTTGATTATATAAAATTAAAAAATTTCCCTATCAACAAAACCAATTCAACCAAAATCATAAGGAAAGCAGAAAACTGGGGCAGGGGAGATTTTTTTTTTTTTTTTTTTTTTTAATTTATTTATTTATTTATTTATTTTACATTCATTTTCACAAATTTTTGGGTTCCAAATTTTCTCCCTTTTTCTCCCCTCCCCCCACCCCAATACCCCAAGCAATCTAATTTTCCCTATCTCCAATCTGTCCTCTCTTCTGTCATCCCTCCCTTCCCTTGTCACTATCTTCTCTTTTCTCCTGTAGGGCCAGATGACTTTCTATTCCTCATTAACTGTATGTCTTCTTTCCTAGTTGCAACAGCAATACTAAACAATTGTTCCTAAAACTTTGAGTTCCAAATTCTCCCCATCCCTCCCTCCCCACCCATTCCCTTTGGTACGGCAGGCAATTCATTATAGGCCATATCTGTGTAGCTTTGCAAATGACCTTCCTGATAGTCGTGTTGTGTAAGACTAACTGAATTGCCATCCCTCCTCACCTGCCCCTCATTGTTTCTCTTTGATCCTGTCCCTCCCCAAGTGTTGACTTTCAATTACTCCCTCCTCCCTTTGCCCTCCCTTCCATCATCCCCCCCCAATATCTCCTTCTCCCCCCGCTTTCTTATACTGTAAGATAGGTTTTCATACCAAAATGAGTGTGCATTTCACTCCTTCGTTTAGTCAAATGTGATGAGGGTAAACTTTTGTTTGTTTGTTTGTTTTTGTTTTTTTTTTTTTTTCTTCAGCTCTCCTCTTTTTCCCTCCACTAAAAACATCTCCTACTTGCCTCTTAAATGACATATAGTTACCCCCTTCCATTTCTCCCTCTTTCCTCTCACTACATTTCTCTCTCATCATTTACCTTAATTCCTTTTAAGGTATGGTCCCATCCTATTCAGTTCAATCTGTGCTCTCTGTCTCTGCATGTGAATGCATGTGTGTATGTGTGTGCATGCGTGTACATGTGTATGTGTGGTCCCTCCAACCACCCAGATACTGAAAAGTTTTAAGAGTTAGAAATATTGTCCTTCCATGTATGAATGCAAACAGTTCATTTCTGGTAAGTCCCTTAATACTTCTCCTTGCTGTTTACTTTTGCATGCTTCCTCTCATTCTTGTGTTTGAAAGTCAAATTTTCTTTTCAGCTCTGGTTTTTTCATCAAGAATGATTGAAAGTCCTCTGTTTCATTGAAAGACCATATTTTCCCTTGAAATATTATACTCAGTTTAGCCGGGTAGGTGATTCTTGGTTTGAGTCCTAGTTCCTTTGCCTTCTGGAATATCCTATTCCACGCCCTTCGATCCCTTAATGTAGAAGCTGCTAGATCTTGGGTTATCCTGATTGTATTACCACAGTACTGGAATTGTTTGTTTCTGGCTGCTTGCAAGATTTTTTCCTTGAGCTGGGAGTTCTGGAATTTGGCCACAATGTTCCTAGGAGTTTCTCTTTTTGGATCTCTTTCAGGTGGTGATCGATGGATTCTTTCAATACTTATTTTGCCCTCTGGTTCTAGAATGTCAGGGCAGTTTTCCTTGATAATTTCATGCAAGACGATGTCTAGGCTCTTTTTTTGATCATGGCTTTCAGGTAGTCCCATAATTTTTAAGTTGTCTCTCCTTGATCTATTTTCCAGGTCAGTTGTTTTTCCCATGAGATATTTCACATTCTCTTCCATTTTATTGTTCTTTTGGTTTTGTTTGGTGATTTCTTGGTTTCTCATAAAATCATTAGACTCCATCTGTTCCATTCTAATTTTGAGAGAACTATTAAATTCAGTGAGCTTTTGAGCCTCTTTTTCCATTTGGCTCATTTTGCTTTTGAATGCATTCTTCTCCTCATTGGCTTTTTGAACCTCTTTTGCCAATTGAGTGAGCCTATTTTTCAAGGTGTTAATTTCCTCAGCATTTTTTTGGGTCTCCTTTACCAAGATATTGACCTTTTTTTCATACTCTTCTTGCATCTTTGTCATTTCTTTTCCCAGTCTTTCCTCCACCTGTCTAACTTGCTTTTCAAAATCCTTTTTAAGCTCTTCCAAGGCCTGAGCCCACCCAACACCCCCCTGGGGTGTCTGGGGTACTGAGGCCCCGCCCTCCACATCTTTCCCTGATGGGAAAAATACGTTCTCGTCCTCCCCATCAGATCCGAAGGTTGGGATCATTTGCATTTGTTGGAAAAAACTCTCTAAAGTCTTATTTTTCTTCCCCTTTCTAGGCATTTTCCCAGCCAGTTACTTGACCTCTGAGATTCCCTTCCACCCCCGCCTGGATCCGCCCAGCCAGCGCCTGGCCTCTGAGATTCAAATGGGCTTTCCTCCTGCTGGCTGTCAATCAGTGAGCTTTAGTTCAGGTGCTGGGGCGGGGCCAGGGCTGTCTCCGAGACTCTGATCCCTCGGGGGGCTTTATGCAGCGACTCTCAAGAATGGAGCAGGTGGGGGCGGGGTGGGGGGCCCGCCTCCCAATCTCAGCTCCCCTGGGGGTCCCGAGCAGAAACCTTCAGCAACAGAGCGGGCTGGGGGCAGGGCCGTCTCTCAGGCTCAGCTCCGTCAGGTTTTATGCGGGAATCTTCTGTAATGAAGATCCTGCCTGCTGCTGGGGGATTCCTGAGTCCTGGGCCGCTGCCGCCTCAGCCGCCGCCCACGCCTCTGCCTCCGCCGCTTCCTGCCCCCGTCCCTGCCGCCGCCGCTTCCTCCCGAGGGGGCCCGAGTCACAGACGCCCTGCTTCCCCTCTCCTTCAGCCCGGCCTCTCTCACTGACCTGCTTCTGTGGGCGGAGGGACTTTCCCGGCTGCTTCAGCTTCCGTCTCTGAAGCCTGCTCCGATCCGCTTCTCTGAGGCCTCGGCCAGGGCAGCGCTGGGGGTCGGGTTTACTCTCCGGGGCGCGCCGGACCCTGGGGACGGGTCTTGAGGGCTCCCTGGGACGGAAATCTCCTCCACTCTGCCTCTGCACACCTTGCACTCACCCAGAATCTATGGGGGACTCTTTCTACACCAATTCCATGGGCTTTGGTTTCGGAGCTCGTAAACGTGCGTCCTTCTACTCCGCCATCTTGGCTCCGCCCCGGCAGGGGAGATTTGTGACAGATATGTCTGATAAAGGCCTCATTTCTAAACTATATAGAGAGCTGAGTCAAATTATTAAAATATGTCATTCCTCAATTAATAATGGTCAAGGACATGAACAGGCAGTTTTCAGACAAAGTAATCAAAGCTATCTATATAGCTATATAAAAAACCCTCTAAATCACTACTGATCAAAGGAACGCAAATTAAAACAATTCTGAGGTACCACTTCATAACTGTCAGAGTGACTTATATGAACCTAAAAATGGAAAATGTTGGATGTTGAAGGAGAGGTGGGAAAACTGGGATAATAATGCATGGTTGGTAGAGTTGTGAACTGATCCAACCATTTTTGGAGAGCAATTTAGAACTACGTTCAAAGGGCTATAAAATTGTGCATGCCCTTCAATCCAACAATACCAGTGCTAGGTCTGTATCCCAAAGACATCCAAAAAAATGGAAATGGATGTTTTATGCAAAAATATTTATAGTAGCTCTATTTATAGTAGCTCTTTTTGTGGTAGCTAAGAATTGGAAATCAAAGGGATGCCCATCAGTTGAGAAATGGCTAAACAAGCTGTGATATATGATTGTGATGGAGTATTATTGTGATCTAAAAAACATGAGCAGGAGGATTTCAGAAAAACTAGGAAATACATGAACTGATGCACAGTGAAGTGAACAGAACTAGGAGAACATTGTACACAGTAAGTAACAGCAGTACTGTTCAATTAAGAATTGTAAATGACTTAGCTATTCTCTGCAATACAATGATCCAAGGCTGAGTGGTGACACAAATAATCTGCCTCCAGAAAAAGAACTGGTATTGATTGAACACAGACTGAAGCATGGTATTTTTCACTTTCTTTCATTTGTTTTTCTTTTATTCAAATCTTCTTGTACAAAATGACCAACATGGAAATGTTTTACCCAATTGCACATGTAAAACCTATATCTTTTTGCTTACTGTCTCTGGAAGGGGAAATGGAAGGACAGGATATAATTTGTGTCTCAAAACTTAAAAAGATAAAAAAGGCTATTAGACTTTAAAAAAATTAATTGTCTTGAGAAGAAAGAAAAAAATAATGAAGGATGAACAGCAACCATAGCACAGATAATACTGTAACATGTGGTTATCCCTCACTGATGACACATGATCAGTCCATCTCCTTTTGTGGTCAGTCATCTCTCTAATGACATCCTTTATGTTATTTTTTTTGCCCAATTCTTGGTTGATAAAGTGTTGCAGCCACCTCCCACCCACTGTGAGCTTCTCCATTACCCTTTGGAAGTCCCTCAACTTTTATTTTTTAGAGATTGTGGCATCCCATGACTCACAGTTATATAACATCACTGACATAAATACAGGTAATTATAGTATGTGTTACATAAGTGCATTAGAGATAGAAAAATGATGTGTAAAGTTGTAAAGGAGAGTTATTGCAAGGGCAAGAGAGGTTTGCTGGAAGATGTGGGGTTTGAGTTGTGTTTTAAAGATGGTTCAGGATTCAACAGAAAAAAAAGAGGAGACAGTACATATAGAACAGGAATAGAGAACAACATGAGAAAAGGCATGTAAAGAGGAAAGCCTAGCAAATATTTAGGTAACAAAATCATAGAGTCCATGGAGAACAATGTGAAAGGAGTTTGGAAAGGGAAGGTGATGCAGGATTGTGATAGGCTCTGAATATTAAATAAATAAGTATGAACTCTACCCAAAAAACAATAGGAACCCACTGAGGACTGAACTAACCATCTCTGCCTATGAAGGAGATTAGTCTAACAGTAACAGGCAGTAAGTATTAGAGGAGAGAGGTTGTGTTACCATGGCCTTCGACTAGCAAATAAAGTGGACTTTCTCTGCCCAAATCTTATGAAGATTTTCAAACATGAATAATGGAGTCCTGGTGAAAGAAAGAAAGAAAGTTTCAACTAAAGTAGGTAACTGAAGGCACAAAGAAATTATAGACTTCTGTTGATAATTTACTGAGTGCTACTAGCTATGTACAAATTATAACATGTTCCTGGAGCTTTCCGAATGCTTTGTAGTGGGCAATGTAGGCCTGCTGCACTTCCACTCAGAGCATCAAGACAACGCCAAAATTGGAAACCTGGATGTTATTGTTGTGTTTAAGTCTAAAATTTCCAAGAATTTTCATGTTAAATCAAATACTTTACCTAAAATGAACTTAGTTCATACCTTTCATTGTGCCAACTAGAAATTAAAATCAAATGAGAAATTAAGTCAAAGAAGTGTGTCTGTTCTTTGGTCAAGAACCATTCTCAAATGGAATTTAAGGCCATTTTGAAATAGAATCATGAAAGGATATATCTGTAAAGAGGCTTTGAAATCGTCTAGTCTGGCTTCTTCATTTTATCAATAAGGAAACCAGTATTCAGGAGGGTAAACTGCCCAAGGTCACCAAACTACTTAGGAACAGACATAGGAATGTAACCCATGTCTTCTGATTTCCCATTCTCCTTCCACCATTTTGTACTTTGGAACAAAAGTTTTGACTTGGGCAATGAGTATAATTCACTTACTGCCATTCTTTGCACATAACATTTCAACCCCAGATATTTTCATTGGTTATTCCCTATACCTGAAATTCTTTCTCATCATCTCTGCCTCCTATCAACTTCTACTTCCTATAAGTCTCCACTCAAGTCCCATTTTCCACAAGAGTCCTTTCCTCCTCCTGCTTAAACCTTTCCAATGTATCTTGTTTGTGCGTAGTTGTTTAGGTATTTTCTCTATTAGACTTTGAGCTACATGAGAACAAGGACTGTTTCTTTGCTTTCCTTTGTTATCTGCAGTGCTTAGCATGGTGCCTGGCACATAGTAGGTGCTTAATAATGACTGAGTTTGAGGTAGTGCACAAATTAATATGTTTCTAATATAAAATTATATTTATGTCAGGTCAAATATTCAATGAAAGTGATGTAAAATGAAGTATATAAATACAAGACTGAACCAATGATGTCCTAGTTATGATGTGTAGTTGTGAATCTTAGAACACTACAATCTCTTAAAAAATAAACATTACAGATGATCCAAAGAGCAAAATAATAAAAATGACAACTCTACCCAAATTAATCTGTTTGCTCAGTGTGATATCAAACTATCAAAAATTATTTTATACAACTAGAAAAAAATAATGAAATTCATCTGGAAGAACAAAGCTCAAAGATATCAAGAGAATCAAAGAAGAAAATGCAAAAGAAGTTGGTCTAGTCATACTAGATCCCAAACTCTACTGTAACACAGTAATTATCAAGGCAATCTGGTACTGGCTAAGAAATAGACTGGTAGATCAATGGAATAGATTAGGTACACATTACATTATAGTAGTAAGTGACTATAGTAACCTAGTATATGATAAACACAAAGATCCAAGCTTTTGGAACAAAAACGCAATATTTGACAAAAACCACTGGGAAAACTGGAAAATAGTATGACCAAAACAAGGTATAGATCAAAATCTCACAACATATTACAAGATAAAGTCAAAATAGGCGCATGATTTACACAAAAAGGATGATACTATAAGCAAATTAAGAGAGCATTTGAATCATTTATCTGTCAGATTTACAGATAAAGAAAAAATTTCAAGCTGAGAAACTTTTGGGTACCCATCTGATAATGAAATGTATGTCTGCCAAAAACCTAAAGAGCTAAGTTTGGAGGGAATTATCACCAAGTTGATCACAGAGTGTTGAAACTTTATAACCACAGGAATTCTCCAAGACCTCTGAAAACATATAATAAACCTTGAAGTGCTATGTAGAAATCTGATTTTTTATGTGTATGAACAGATGGGATGCTTTCATTGACAGAATCACTTATCCATGCCCCAAATATATGTATTTCTTTTTGTTCTTGCTCTCTCTACTCTGTGCAACATCCTTACTCCTGAACCACCCAAGAATGAGAATCTGCTCCTCTAGCCACTCTGGGCTTTGCTAGTCTAGTTTTAACCTTAGTTTCTTCCTTGATACCTCCAATCATGCTCTTGCTTATTTACTTTCATGATCCTCTTAGTTCCCTTTTATGAGTCATCCTTCCCAATTAAATGTATGCTCTCCAAGGGCAAGAACTGACTTCTTTGCTTTTATTTATATCACCAGAACTTAACACAATGTTTGAAATATAATACTTTTTTGTTGTTCAATTGCTTTTCAGTCATGTCCAATTCTTCATGTCCTCATTTGGGGTTTTCTTGGCAAAGATACTGGAATAGTTTGCCATCTCCTTTTTCAACTCATTTTACCGAGGAAGAAACTAAGGTAAACAGAGTTAAGTGACTTGCCCAGGGTCACACAGCTAGTAAGTAAGTGGGGCCAGATTTGAACTCAGGAAGATGAGTCTTCCTGACTCCAGGCCTGGAACTCTATCCACTGTGCCATTGATCTACCTATTGTAAGTGACTGATAAATATACTCTGTCATCTATCTATCTAGCTTTATTTTTAATGATAATAAGCACTAGCATGTCTGTGGCAATTTACATGTTAACTCATTTGATCCTCATGACTACCCTGTGAGGCACATGCTATTATTATTGTCATTTTACATATGAGGAAACTGAGGCATAGAGTAGCAAAGTGATTTGCCAAGGGTCATATAACCCACTGGCCATATAGCTATCTGCCTAGCTATCTATCCATTCAACTCCTCCCTTTGAAAATAAAAATCTGACAAAATATATGAATTCTTCATTCATTTTAAGTCCCAATAATGCACATAATAAAGCCCTGGGTATATTGAATTTGCATAATGTATCCAAGTGTACCAAAGTGACTCAGTATCCCATGGCAAGTAGATCTCCTAGAGAAGAACATTCCACCTTCTTTCAAGTAAGTTATGAAAGAAATCAAGAATCAAGACCAGGAACATAGGTGGTCCTAATTATAGGATCAGAATCAATAGTAGGAGAAGAGGACACTATAAAGGAGATGGGAAGATACTTCCTTAAGAAAGATGCCGTTACTCTTTTTTTGACACTTTTGAACTCTGTGTACAATGGACCTGTTTCCTTATGAACTGATATCAGAATTGATAAAAGCTGGTATTTATAGAGGGAGTAACACATGGAAACCAAGTGTAGTACCAGCACATCGATTCTGAGGACCACATGAGAGTACTTAAAGAGAGTACAAGCACAATTCAGTAAGAAGACCACACTTTTGTAGTTCAAAGACCTCCAATGGAAGCCCAGCACCCTGAGACCTTAGGCAAGTCATTTCTATCTCTAGCCCTCAGACTCTTAATCAGCAAATTAAGAAGATTGGGCTAAATGAACAGATCCTTCCCGTCGACCATCCAGTCTGTCCTGGGCTGTGACTCTGCCCCAGTCGGTCTCATATTGGATTCTACATCACCAAAATTTGGTCAGATTCTCTTTTTAGAAGTATCTGAAAGAGTTTGTCTAAGAGCTTGGTGAGTTGTTGCTCTCACTCCACCATCTTGGCTCCACCTCCCCAACTTCTCATTCTTTCACATATGTACTTGAAGTCTCCCCTTATCCCTTTCTTCATTTAAGAAGCCCCCATTATTTTAGTTTTAGTAAGTATTAGTTTTAGTTAACTAAGGGATTTCCAGACTTTCCTGACAAAAGGTCAGAACTCAATAGAAAATTCGATCTTCAAACACAGGTCTCAAGAGAGGCATAAAAAGGTAAACGCGGAAAAAAAAAACTTGTTACTCAGTTTGGACAAACTGTTTACCTCCCTATAAAGGAAGATGATACTTGTTAATCTTGAGAATTGTACATCTATTATGAAATATAAAAGGGATATACATAGAGGGAACGGGTATAAAGCAAATGATGTGGTGATAAAATATGATTTAAGCATGTAAATGGACTGTAACAGGAGATATGCAAAGGAGGAAGCAGAAAATAGTAAATTACATGGCAGGAAAAAGTACAAAATTATAGTAGAGGGAAAGAGGGGAGGGAAATGAGCATTGTTTGAGAGATACTCTCATCTGATTTGATTCAAGGAGGGAACAATAAACTTAAGTATATAAACCTAACTAGCTCTATAGGCAGTAAGAGGGGAAGAGGTAAGAAAGGGGAGGGGAAGCTAAAAGGAAGGGAAGAAGTAGTAAGGGAAGAGGGGAGTAAAAGGGAGGAGGGCTGAAAGAAGGAAGGGAAGACTTCAGGAGGTGGTGATGAAAAGTGAAAACTCTATTGAGGAGGAGAAGGGAGACAGGAGAACTAAAAGCACAAACTGTGGGAAAGAGGATGGAGGGAAAAACACAGATTATAGTCATAACTGTGAATGTGAATGGAATGGACTCTCCCATAAAATGGAGACAGATAACAGAATGGACTAAAAGTCATAATCCAACAATATGTTGTTTACAAGAAACACATTTGAAATAGGGGAATACACACAGGGTAAAGGTAAAAGGTTGGAGCAGAATATACTATGCTTCAGCTGATGTAAGAAAAGCAGGGGCAGTAATCCTAAACTCAGACAAAGCAAAAGCAGAAGTGAATCTAATCAAAAGAGATAAGGAAGGAAACTATATCCTGCTAAAAGGCACCATAGACAATGAAGCAACATCATTACTAAACACGTGTGCTCCAAGTGGTATAGCATCCAGATTCTTAGAGGAGAGGTTGGGAGAGTTGAAGGAAGAAATAGACAGCAAAACTATTTCAGTGGGGGACCTCAACCTCCCCCTCTCTGAACTTGATAAGTCTAACCTCAAAGTAAACAAAAAAGATTTTAGGAGGTAAATAAAACTCTGGATAAGGTAGATATCTATGGAGATCTATGGAGAAAATTGAATGGGAATAGAAAGGAATATACCTTTTCTTCTGCAATACATGGCACATATACAAAAATTGACGATGTTGTAGGGCATAAAAACCTCACAATCCAGTGCAGAAAGGCAGAGATAATCAATGCATCCTTCTCAGATCATAATGCAATAAAAATTATATATAATAAAAGGCCTTGGAAAAATAAACCAAAATTTAATTGGAAACTAAATCTAATCCTAAAATAGAGTGAGTTAAACAACAAATCATAGAAACAATAACTTCATTCAAGAGAATGACAATAATCAGACAGCCTATCAAATCTTATGGGATACTGCAAAAGCAGTTCTTCGGGGAAGTTTTATATCTTTGAATACCTACATGAATAAAATAGAGAAAGAGAAGATCAATGACTTGGGCATGCAGCTTGAAAAGCTAGAGAAAGAACAAATTGAAAACCCTCAAGTAAATACCAATTAGAAATACTGAAAACCAAGGAGAGATTAATAAAAATTGAAATTAAGAAAACTATTAAACTAATAAATAAGTGGTTTTATGAAAAAAACTAATAAAATTGATAAACTTTTAGTCAATTTGATTAAAAAAAGAAAGAAGAAAAACAAATTACAAATGCCAAAAATGAAAGAGGTGAACTCACCTCCACTGAGGAGGAAATCATAACAATAATTAGAAATTACTTCACCCAACTTTATGCCCATAAATTCGACAATCTAAATGAGATGGATGAGTATTTTGAAAAACACAAATTGCCCAGATTAACAGAAGTGGAAATTGAATACTTAAACAACCTCATCTCAGAAAAAGAAATTGAATCAGCCATCAATGAACTCCCTAGAAAAAAATCTCCAGGGCCAGATGGATTCACAAGTGAATTTTATCAAACATTTAACTACATAGGCTATTTTTGAAAACTGGGGCAGAAGGAGTCCTCCCAAATTCTTTTTATGATACAAATATGATTCTGATACCTAAACCAGGAAGAGACAAAACTAAGAAAGAAAATTATAGAGCAATTTCTCTAATGAATATAGATGCAGAAATTTAAAATAAGATTTTAGCAAAGGCACCATAGACATCTTATCATGAGAATAATACAATATGATCAGGTAGGATTCATACCAGGAATGCAGGGCTTGTTAGCATTATTGATCCTATCAAAAAAAAACTAATAGAAACCATGTGATTATCTCAATAGATGCAGAAAATATTTTTAAGAAAATACAACACCCATTCCTATTAAAAACACTGGAGAACATAGGAATAAAGGGAACTTTCCATAAAATAATAAGCAGTATCTACCTAAAACCTTCAGCAAGCATTACATGCAATGGAGGTAACCTTCGGCAAGCATTACATGCAATGGAGGTAAGCTAGATGCATTTCCAAGATCGGGGTGAAACAAGGATGTTCATTATCACCACTATTATTCAATATGGTACTAGAAATGTTAGCTGTAGCAATTAGACTAGATAAAGAAATTGAAGGAATTAGAATAAGTAAAGAAGAAACTAAACTATCACTCTTTGCAGATGATATGATGATATACTTAGAGAATCCCAGAGATTCAAGTGAAAAACTATTTATTTCAAGACAACTTTGGCAAAGTTGAAGGTTACAAAATAAACCCACATAAATCTTCTGCATTCCTATATATTAGCAACAAAGTCCAACAGCAAGAGATAGAAAAAGAAATCCCATTTAAAGCTAGAGTAGACACTATAAAATGCTTCATATTAAAAATAAAATTACCTGCCAAAACAACCCAGGGACTATATGAACCCAGTTACAAGACACTTTTTGCACAAATAAAGTCAGATCTAAGTAAATGGAAAAACATCAGTTGTTCATGGGTAGGCCGAGTCAATATAATAAAAATGACAATTCTACCTAAATTAATTTACTTATTTAGTGTCATACCAATTAAACTACCAGATAATCATTTTTAGAGCTGGATAAAATAATATCAAAATTCATCTAGAAGAGCAAAAGTTTCCAGAATATCAAAGGGACTAATGAAAAGAAATGCTAGGGAAGGTGGCCTAGCACTACCAGATCTCATATTGTACTATAAAGCAGCAATTTTTAAAACCACTTGGTATTGGCTAAGAAACAGAAGGGTAGACAAGTGGAATATATTTGGCACTCAAGACACAGTAGGCAAGGAATACAGCAACCTCCTGTTTGATAAACCCAAGGACCCCAGATTCTGGGATAAGAACTCACTGTTCGGCAAATATTGCTGGGAAAACTGGATAACAGTGTGGTGGAAACTAGGCATAAACCCATGCCTGACACTGTACACAAGAATAAAGTCCAAATGGGTACATGATCTTGGTTATAAATATTGATGCTATGAACAAATTGGTGGAGCAAGGAATAGCATATTTATCAGATTTATGGAGAAGGGAAGAATTTTTGACTTAAGAAGAGATAGAAAGCACTATGAAATGCAAGATGGATAATTTTGATTACATTGAATTGAAAAGTTTTTGCACAACCAAACCCAATGCAATCAAAATTCAGAGGAGTGTAGAAAACTGAGAAATAATTTTTATAGCTAAAGTCAGGAATAAAGGCCTCATTTCTAGAAAAAAATGACAAGTTGTATGTAAATTAGATAGGCCAAATGAAAAGAAATGGACAAGTTAAAATGCAAGATATTTTGATAGAGCATTAACAAGAAATTCTTGGCTGTCCATCAGAGCAATAAACTCAAGGAAGGTTGTGGTTGTGATGTGTCAACCTTTAGAGTTGTGAAGAAAAGAATAGATAACTTATTTACCTGAATGGTTTACTCATTTTCCAATACTATGAGAGATCTGTGATTTTATATCTGTAGGCATTCCTTCATGGATGAACTTATTCATGCCTTCCAATCCTTTGTACCTCTTCTCATCCATGTCCTCTCATAAATTCACAATGTTTGGGGTGGGGAGAGTATGGAAGGGAATGGAGTCTGCAATGTGCACAATGCGACTTTCCTTAAATTATCTTCATGTAATTTGAATATCACTGGAGCAATGGATTTTCCATCACTCTTACCATGTGATAGATCCATCACATTTGTCACTCATATAATTCTTTAAAGACATCTTTTACACCATTTTTCATTAATTCTGTTCAATCTCATCTTGTACCTCTTTTTTCCATTGTGCATGCCAAAATATTCATAATGGAACTTTTTGTGATAGTAAAAAATCTGAAACCAAGATGAGTGCCCATCCATGAGGAAATGGTTAAACAAATTGTAGTGCATGAATTGAATATCACTGAGCAGCAAGAAATAAGGAATATGGGGAATTCAGTGAAATATGAGTAGATTTGAATGAACTGATTCAAAGTAAAGTGAACAGAAGTAGGATAACAACATATGTAATAACTAATAATGTAAACCAACAAGGATATTAAAAATAAAACCTAATTCTAACTAATTCTAATTGACTCTCATAATCAACTTTGTCCCGGGAGAAGGATGATGAAATACACATTCTTCCTTTTGCTACAGCAGTAGAAGATTGTGGCCACAAAATGTTACATACACCATTACCATGTAAGTTAGTTTTGTTTAATAGTTATCCAATGTTAAAAGGGCATGGGGAGGAAGGCATGTCTAGACATTCTTGGGAAGTAAAACTGCAGGACATAAACAGTACTTTTTTTAAGGGTGGTCTTTGTTTAGAGAGAAACTTGGGCATATTAAAAGAATTATGCAATTTCCTAAGTGCAAACTTGTCCATTCTCCTCCCCTTATTCAATTGTGTACCCAGCTCCTTGTCCAGCCATGGTGTATGCTCTAGAAATATACAATGATAGACCAATACTAAAGGCTATCCATCCAGGTGCCTCTTACATTCAGGACACCTGGTCAGCCCCTCAGAGTCACCACTAGAACATTGACAGAGATTAATAGTCACCCATACTCTGGAGACCCATCCTGTAAGTACTAATATGTTCAGAAAGTAGCCATAGAGGGGATCCTATATTTAAACATATTATATTTCAGGCCTATCATCAATAGCATAGATGATATCATTTTCATCTTTGTATGCCTAGCAACTAGCACATTACTTTATACATAATAGTGCTTTAGAAATATTTATTCAATTCAATTAAATTCAATGAATAACATATGTCTATATGTTTTGGTTACTGATAACAAAAAATATATAAGGATAGCATATTCAACCCACATAACAAATAATAATATTAGTTAGCTTCTTTTAAATGAAGTATTTTCTAGGCTTCTTCCTGGCTGTATACTTTGAGTAAAAATGAAATGTATGCTCTAAACCTTACCTTCTTATTCTAACAGTAAATAACACAAATTTTAGTCTAATTCTGAAGAGAAATTAAAAGGCTTTTTTTCTTCCCCATTCTGAGATGCTTCTACCCAAATTTATATTTACTCTCTGATGGTCATTTTTTTCCACTCTGAAACCAGAGAATACAGGAAATTTGTTGTATTTCACTTTAGGTTGAAATTTGAATTTATCTTCATTTTGCAAAACGATGTATATTATTTGCCAAATTGATAGTTGTCAATAAAAAATGAGGTTGGACATGACCAAAATGACTGACCAGTAAGAACGTGTGCCAGGACCTGTGTTAAGTGCTGGGGATATAATGAAAATACATAATGACAGTTTCTACTGTCAGAGAATCTCACCATCTAAGAGGGAGAGGAAGGAGAGGTATAAACAAATGAGTACAAACAATGTATATAGAAAAATAATGCCCTTTATTTTAATACTAATGCCACATATTTGCTTATCATATTTTGATCTCTCCATGAATCAATGATCTAATTAATATGTGTCCTCTTTCCAGTGCTACAGATAATAACCCATCTAAACCTCATAGAGAGTGATTCTTTCCCCCCAATTAATATTTCATTTTTTTCCCAAATACATGTAAAGATAGTTTTCAACATAAACTTTTATAAGGTTTTGCATTCCAAATTTTTCTCTCTCCCTCCCCTCCCCTTTCCCAAGGCAGCAAACAATTTGATATTGGTTATACATGTACAAGTATGTTAAATATATTTCCACATTAGTTATGCTATGAAAAAAGAATCAGAACAAAAGGGGGAAAAAAACACAAGAAAGAAAAAAACCAAAAAACTGAAAATGATATGTTTCTATCTGCATTCAGACTCCATAGTTCTTTTTTTTAAAATATAAATTTATTTAACTTCTTACATTCATTTTTACAAAATTTTGGGTTCCAAATTTTCTCCCCTTTTATCCCCTCCCCCCACCCCAATACACCAAGCATTCTAATTTTCCCTATCTCCAATCTGCCCTCTCTCCTATCATCCCTCCCTTCCCTTGTCCCCATCTTCTCTTTTCTCCTGTAGGGCCAGATGACTTTCTATTCCCCATTAACTGTATTGCTTATTTCCTAGTAGCAAGAACAATACTCAACAGTTGTTCCTAAAACTTTGAGTTCCAAATTCTCCCCATCCCTCCCTCCCCACCCATTCCCTTTGGGAAGGCAGGCAATTCAGTATAGGCCATATCTGTGTAGTTTTGCAAATGACTTCCATAATAGTCATGTTGTGTAAGACTATCTCTATTGTGTGTGTAAGACTAACTCTATTTCCCTCCATCCTATCCTGACCCTCATTGTTTCTCTTCTGTCTTTTGATCCTGTCCCTCCCCGAGTGTTGACTTCAAATTGCTCCCTCCTCCCATTGCCCTCCCTTCCATTGTCCCCCCCCACCTTGCTTATCTCCTTCTCCCCTACTTTCCTGTATTGTAAGATAGGTTTTCATACCAAAATGAGTGTGCATTTTATTCCTTCCTTTAGACGAATGTGATGAGGGTAAACTTCTTGTTTTTTTTTTTCTCAGCTCTCCTCTTTTTCCCTCCACTAAAAAGTCTCCTGCTTACCTCTTGAATGAGGCAATATATATATATATATATATGTATATATGTACATATATATACATATATATGTACATATATACATATATATATAATTTACCCCATTCCATTTCACCCTCTCTCCTCCCACTACATTTCTCTCTCACCATTTACATTAATTTCTTTTAAGATATGGTCCCGTCCTATTCAATTCACTCTGTGCTCTCTGTCTCTGTGTGTGCGTGCATGTGTGCATGCATGCATGTACATGTGGGTGCATGTGTGAGAGTGTGTGTGTGTGTGTGTGTGTGTGTGTGGTCCCACCAACTACCCAGATACTGAAAAGTTTTAAGAGTTACAAATATTGTCTTTCCATGTAGGAATGTAAACAGTTCACCTTTGGTAAGTCCCTTATGACTTCTCTTTGCTGTTTACTTTTTCATGCTTCTTCTCATTCTTGTATTTGAAAGTCAAATTTTCTTTTCAGCTCTGGTCTTTTCATCAAGAATGCTTGAAAGTCCTCTGTTTCATTGAAAGACCATATTTTCCCCTGAAGTATTATACTCAGTTTTGCTGGGTAGGTGATTCTTGGTTTCAGTCCTAGTTTCTTTGACTTCTGGAATATCCTACTCCATGCCCTTCGATCCCTTAATGTAGAAGCTGCTAGATCTTGTGTTATCCTGATTTTATTTCCACAATACTGGGATTGTTTCTTTCTAGCTGCTCGCAATATTTTCTCCTTGACCTGGGAATTCTAGAATTTGACCACAATGTTCCTAGGAGTTTCTCTTTTTGGATCTCTTTCAGGTGGTGATCGATGGATTCCTTCAATTCTTATTTTGCCTTCTGGTTCTAGAATGTCAGGGCAGTTTTCCTTGATAATTTCCTGAAAGATGGTGTCTAGGCTCTTTTTTTGATCATGGCTTTCAGGTAGTCCCATAATTTTTAAATTGTCTCTTCTGGATCTATTTTCCAGGTCCGTTGTTTTTCCAATGAGATATTTCACATTCTCTTCCATTTTTTCATTCTTTTGGTTTTGTTTGGTGATTTCTTGGTTTCTCAGAAAGTCATTAGCCTCCATCTGTTCCATTCTAATTTTGAGAGAACTGTTATTTTCAGTGAGCTTTTGAACCTCTTTTTCCATTTGGCTCATTCTGCTTTTGAAAGTATTCTTCTCCTCATTGGTTTTTTGAACCTCTTTTGCCAATTGAGTGAGCCTATTTTTCAAGGTGTTATTTTCTTCAGCATTTTTTTGGGTCTCCTTTACCAAGGTATTGACCTGTTTTTCATGCTTTTCTTGCATCTCTCTCATTTCTCTTCCCAGTTTTTCCTCCACCTGTCCAACTTGATTTTCAAAATCCTTTTTGAGCTCTTTCATGGCCTGAACCCACCGGACATCCACCTGGGATGTCTGGGATACAGAGGCCCCGACCTCCACATCTTTCCCTGATGGCAAGCATTGTTCCTCCCCATCAGAAATGAAAGGAGGAAACATCATCTGTTCCCCCAAGAAAGTAGCTTTCTATGGTCTTATTTTTCTTCCCTTTTCTGGGCATTTTCCCAGCCAGTTACTTGACTTCTGAGATTCCTCTCCACCCCCGCCTATATCCACCCAGCTAGTGCTTGGGGTCTGAGATTCAAATGCTGCTCCCCAGCCTCAGGGCTTTCAGGAGTGGGCGCAGCTGCTATTCAATGTGAACTTAAGTTCTGGTGCTCAGGTGGGGGCAGGGCCGCCTCCCAGGCTCAGTTCCCTCAGGAGGTTTATGCAGAGACCTTCAGTAATGGAGCGAAGCTCCTGTCTGCCCCAGGAGCGCCTGGCCACCGCTGCCTCTGCTGCTCCCTCTGCTGCTGCCTCCCGAGGGGGCCCAAGTCACGGAGACACTCCACTCCCCTCTCGGCCAGCCCCCACATCCCTCTCACTGACCTGTAGCACCTGTTGGCAGAGGGACCTTCGTGGCCACTGGAGATTCTGTCCCTGAAGCCTGCTCGGATCTGCTCCTCTGGGGCCACGTGGCCAGGGCAGCACAGGGTGGACTCTGCTGTCCGGTGAGTGATGGACCTTTGGGGTCAGTTTTTCAGGGCTCTCTGCAACAGAAATCTCTTCCACTGTTTCTGTGCAGCTTGCACTGCTCTAGAATTTGTGGGGAGCTCTTTTTACAGAAAATTTATGGGCTTTGGGTTCAGAGCTAGCATACATGAGTCTTTCTACTCTGCCATCTTGGCTCCTGCCCCCCAGACTCCATCGCTCTTTCTCTGGATGTGGCTAGCACTTTTCATCATGAGTCTTTTAGAATTGTCTTGTGTCACTAAGACCTAAGTGTCATAATTGATCATCATACATTATTGCTGTTACCATGTGTAATGTTCTCCTGGTTCTGTTCACTTCACTTAGCATCAATTCATGTCAGTCTTCTCAGGTTTTTCTGAAATCATCCTGCTCATCATTTCTTATAGTACAGTAGTATTCCATCACAATTATATACCACAATTTGTTCAGCCACTCCCCAATTGATGGGCATTCCCTAAGTTTCTAATTCTTTGCCATCACAAAAAGAACTGTTATGAATATTTTTGTACATGTGGGCCCTTTTGCCCTTTTTATGATCTCATTGGGATACAGACCTCATAGTGATATTGCTGGATCAAAGGGTATGCATGGTTTTATAACCCTGTGGGATTAATTCCAAATTGCTCTCCAGATGGTTGGACTGTACTTTGTGATTTTTGACCAAATCCTTCCATCTGTCTTCCATGGGATCAACCAAATTTTTGTGAGTCTTCCTCTACATTGCTTGACATTTCATGAATACAAATGGAGCACAAAGAATGTCCATTTTTTATCTGTCATTCTTTCTACTTAACTAGCCCACCTCCTTTTTCAGTCATTACATCTCCCAATGATAACTTTTACACCACTTCTCTTGCACAGTATTTCATGAGTAATACACTGAAACTTATTCATCATACTCCTCTCCATTGCCCTTTGAGTGAACCACAACTTCAAAGACTATAACATTTCATCTTTCAAAGTATATTTTTATGATTTTCATATAGACATGGGAGACATTTTGTAGGAGGACAGCCCTAAGGTGTAATTTTGCTCTACTATACCAATTTTTTTAATACTCAAAAAGCAGTAAGTACAATCGGGTGCATTATCTATGGTGTTCATTCAATTGTTTGATCTTGAAGATGTGGTCCCAGGGTGTCAAAGATTATTTGTGAAAACCTGCCTATTCTCTTTCCATACCTTCATCAAGGATGCCCTCAGAGGGGTGCTTAACTTGTTTGGTTGTCAAAATCAACTGTTCCCTTTTTGACTCAATCAAAGAGATTCATACTTCATTAAGAGATCATAGGGCATACACTGTCTTACTTACACATTTAAAACTTCATCTTGCCCTTACACTGAGGTACATGATATGAAACCACTTTGAGAGAAATGATTGATTATTAATAACCAATGATTTGGGGATTTAGATTTCCCTCCTTTCTTCATCTTCATTTCAAGTCCTCAGTCTGTGAAGTTATCCTTTTCCTTCTATGTGGACTACACCCTGGTGGGGTAGTCATTGTGTTCTTCTCAGGCTTGGGTGGGGCATGAATTCTTTGAATAGATTGCTCCTGGCTGAGTGGGGGGTGGGGGCAATTTAAAGTGGATGACATAATAAAAATTCAGGTCCAGACCCTCACTGTAATATTCATTCTCTTAATAGTTGTTAACCAATCAGGGTTGATCGCCATGTTGAGAAGCACTCTTCAAAGAGCATAAAAACTGGGAACCCACCACCATGATTGTCTTTGGTCTAAGAGACAGACTGCCA
The DNA here is from genome assembly GCA_023548195.1 of Bettongia penicillata ogilbyi. Classification (NCBI taxonomy): domain Eukaryota; kingdom Metazoa; phylum Chordata; class Mammalia; order Diprotodontia; family Potoroidae; genus Bettongia; species Bettongia penicillata. Next base: position 290,052 of record JAJHZJ010000312.1, read on the forward strand.
AGTGACCATCCTTTTATTAAAATGCTGGCATTAATAATAAAATGATTAAATCACCCAGAAATTATCTCAGTTCTTTTTTAATGCCACTTTGCTGACCTTATGGGAAAAAGTGTAAAAACCATCAAACAGGATGGCCAAGGACAGATATGTGATGATTCACATCACTGGAGGAAACATCTGGTTTTGTTTATTTTGCCAATGTAATGAAATTCTGGAGTATAGAGGTCATAGATTATTTTTTCTATTTCCTTATCATCTACAGCAGAGGCTTGTCCTTAAGTCACAGCCATCGTCATGGTAGTCCTTTTGTTAATGCTTATTAGCAACGTAATGTGCAAAGTACTTGAATTCCCTGGATATCATTGTTCTTGTTTGTAAAAAGAGGTTGACCTAAATGGCCTATGAGGTACCCTCCAAATCTTGCTCTATGATCCTATGATCATGATGAATGAGATCAATGTGTCCCACAAAATTAAGTTTCTTGTTACCTTTTGTTGCTTAATAAAGTTGATTCTACCACATACTCCCCCCAAGAAAGGTCCCCTAAGCTTTCTTTCCCTTTAGCTATAACTTCCTTCCATTTTATGTTTTCATTAATAGCAAGAATGTCAATAGATCACTCAACAAACATTTATTAATCACCTAGTATGTACCAGATGTAATCTTAGGCACTGAGAAAATATAGTAAAAAAATAAGCAATCCCGGGTCTCAAGGAGTTCAGTAGAATATGCCTGTGTGTCACTGGACAATATTCTCACAGAGAGTTGTTATTGTTTCATTGCTCCATTGTTTCAGTGGTCTCCAACTCTTCATGACTCCATTTGGGGTATTCTTGGCAAAGATGCTGGAGAGGTTTGCCATTTCCTCCTCCAGCTCATTTTACAGATGAAAAACTGAGGCAAACAGGGTTAAGTGGCCAGGATCACCTAGCTACTAAGTGTCTGAGGCTAGATTTGAACTCAGGAAGATGAGTCTTCCTGACTCCAGACCTGGCACTCTAGCCACTGTGCCATCTAGCTGCCCTCCACACATAGAGTATCAGCAACTAAATAAATGTTTATATATGCTCAAAAAACTATGTAATTCCTAGCATCCTCTGCTCTACTTTCTGCCATTCTGTAGCTAAATACCCAAGTAGAAGATGCTTAGGACTAAAGGTAATCTCGAATTTTTTGTTGTGTTATCAGTTGCCATGAGCAAGTAATCCAGCACCAAGTGGCAAGTTTTTAGGAAACTCCTCAGAAAACACACATAAGTTCTTCTGGGACTATGCTCAAAGCCTTTCAAGCACAATAGATTGGAATAGGTTGCATAAAAATTTTATTGAGTTTTTAGTATATTCCTGGTGCTATACTAAATCCTGAGAATACAACTACAAAGGAAAGCTAGTCTCTGCCCTCAAAAAGCTTATATTCAAATGGAGGAAGGCAAGACATAAAGGTGAGCTGAAAAGGAGGAGGATGGGGGCTGCAGAGTCAATTTATTCCTGGCTGAGTGAGTGTAAAGGAGAGCATGTCTGGAGTAAGTGCATCTTTAAAAGGAGGTTCTGAAGAGGAACTCATCAATTGACTGAAAAGGCTGCAGAGGGAGAAACATCCCGTGGAAGAGAGTGGGAAAAGTAATCTGGAGAGTCAGGGACTGAGATATATTAGGGGAGGCTAATATTAGAGGTGCCTGACAGAGCTTGTGCTTCACTGGCCCAGCCCTTGAGACTCCAAGGTAATCTCTTTGCCCCAATGACCCATTGGAAAAAGGCTTTGTGGGTGTTCTTCATCATATGATCATAAGTTTTTTTTAATTTATTAACAAAGTGATTTTAATTTCCCTCTTGTCATTCTCTTTCATTATTATAATCTAATACTAAGCAGACATTCTTCATTTCATATTGCTCTTGATGGCCATGAGATAACATTTTAATAATGGAAACTCCATTTATACATTGTTAATATTTTTAAAATCTAGACTTACAATTTCATTGGCATAAGATCTTCCTGGTAAGGAAACTCCCTCTACCCTTTACAAGTTGGCAATGGTTCTGCGGCTTAAACCCCTTCATTAACATTTCAGCAAGGACCCTACCATACACAGGAGGGCCCGCTGTCCAGGTTCACAGATCTGCTTTTCTAAAGGAAAGCAACATTTTAATAAATGATTATTAAATATAATATCTTGTTACCTTAAATATATTATTATTATTATTATTCACTTAGTTCAGAGGGAAAAGTCAGCATCCTGAACTTCAGAGAAAATACAGAGAAACAAAGATTGTCTGATTATAAGCAATACATACATCACAGATCAACAGACAAATAACTTTCTGACCATACATACATAGTTACCAAGTAGACAAGCATGGATATTTGGGTTTTCAAAGCCAAGGGGCTCCTTAGTGGCTACCCAGAGTCTCATCTGGTCAAACTCTTCCAATGAGTAAGCCTGAAAGTAAAACCTCAACTTAGAGTATTTATACACTTTTCAGAGCCAGAGGGTATCACGACCCTTGAGAACCAGGGCCTCATTAGAAATCAAGAAAAAGTGTGGGCCTCCCCTAATCAAACTTCCCTTAATGGGCAAGCCCATCACTGGGTGGGGAAGATCTTTAATTCTCCTTAGCATTACAATAACCTACCCTCCCCATCTTTCCTGTCTTCTTATACCTTATACTGCCATACCCCAGATACTTTGTGACACAGTGACACTGGTCTTCTTCCTGTCCCTCACACAAGACACTCCATTATGTGACTCTGTGTGTTTTCATTGGCTGTATTCTCTACCTGGAATCCTTTCCCTCTTCATCTGTGCCTTTTCCCTGACTTCTTTCCAGTTCCCAGCTAAAACCTCATGTTCTACAAGAAGGCTTTCCCACTCTCCTTTAATTATAGTGTCTTCCCTTTGAAAGAAGTAGCTACTGTATCTTCCATTTATCCTGTCTGTATCATATCTGTAAATAGTTACATTGTCTGTGAGCTCCTGGAGGCTGGCTGTCTTTTGACTTTCTTTGTATCCCTAGCATTTAGCACAGTGCCTGACACATACATACTTTGTACTTAATAAATGTTTAATGACTGATTGACTGACTAAAGAATTTCCTAAGTCTTTGAGAAATTAAGCAATTAATTATTATAATATAATTATTAATTACTTCAATATTTAATTAATTTGATTATAATTGGTTATAATAATTAATAAATTAATTAGTTTGCAGACCATCACAAAGTCAGTGTCTGCCAGAGACAGGATTTGAACCCAGGTGTCCTGATTCTGAGGCTGGTCATATCCACTGCTTCATTGTGATTAAAGAATAATAATATGAATTATTAACATAGCACACTTTGGGTAGTTTAAAACAAATTTATGAACTTCATCTCATTAATCCTAACAATATTCTTGTGAGCCAGAATAAATGAACAGAAACATGCCAAGGAAAATATTTTAAATGCATTAGATCATTTCTTTATTTATCAATAGATACTCTGGGGAACAATGAAACAAGACTTAGAAAATAAGAATTTAAGAGATTATAAGAGAAAGTCTGGTAGATTGAATAGTATGTACAGCCTGGCTGCAATTATGAGGGAGCAAGTAACATATTTAATTTAGCCCTTTAAAGGATGAAAAATAATGTATAACATACTAAATTGAACTTAGTGGCAAGAAGAAAAGCAGTACACTTGAAGAAGTTCTTTTATTTATTTATTTACAATTCTTAAAAAATACAAGAGAGTTTTTCCTGTATTTTCTTAACTGGAAATCTCAACTGGCACTTCCTCACTTTCCTAATAAGATGATAATTGAAATTCATAGTGATGAACCTAGGGCACTGCAAGATTTTGAAATATCCTCTGAATCATCAAGGAAAAAATGAGATTATGGTAAGTATAATTTTCATTTTAAATATCTTTTTTTCACAAAAGTCCCACCTTGGTTTTCAAAGGCTATGTACAGGATCTAGAAAGTTTTACCAAGCTAGAAATCCTTTGAACAAGGGCCTGACCCAAGTTGGTTGCATGTCATTTGAGAATTAGCCTCTCTAAATTTGAAAAGTTTCACTACCACAAGGCTAGACAATGGTATTGATTGGTTGGTTCTTGTTTCTGTTGCTGAGCAGTTTCAGTTCTGTCTGACTCCTCATGCCCCCATTTGGGGTTTTTTTCCCAAAGGTACGGGAGTGATTTGCCATTGCCTTCTCCAGATCATTTTATGAGGAACTGAGGCAAATAGGGTTAAGTGACTTGCCCAGGGTCACATAGCTAGTAAATGTTGGAGGCCAGATTTCAACTCAGGAAGATGAGCCTGCCTGACTCCAGGCCTGGCACTCAATTCACTGAAACACATAGTTACTCATCCTCCTCCTCATCATCATTGCCAGAGCACTTCTGAAATTGTCCACTAAAGAATGGAAAGTTGTGATTTGGAGGAGAAGGGAACACTCTGGTGAAATCAGGTATCTTTTGAAGAAGAATATTTTATTGTATTTTAATTCTTTGGAAATTACTAATTTTTAAAGAATCAAAATGATACCAACTTAACTAGCTCTCAGTTCTAAGCACGATGCACAATAACACCATTTCCAGCGAACTTTTACCCAGTATAGTAAGAATATTCCTAACAACTGAACGTTCTAATTAAAAGAGAAAAACTTTATTATGGAGCTGCATCTAATCGCTCTGGTGCACAGTCATGTGTGAGCTCAGTAGCAGCTAAAACATGACCTGGAAGCCCTAAATTCTCATTAACACCCCCATACCACAATGATATCACAAGGGGAGGAAACGCAGAAACAAACATACACACCACACCTCTTACTATCAACTGGTGTTTCCTCTAAAGGCTCCCCACCAGTTTCACCACAGCTTCCACCAGATGTTTTTTCTTTTTTCTTAAACACTAGAATTTTTACATTCAAACATGTACTGATTTTCATGATTATCAAGCCACATATACCACATACAACTGCCTTTCTACCCTACCACATTCTAAAATTACCCTTGAAATGTTGGAGCAAACAAGTTTTTTCTTTCTTATTTGCAATCCATTGCTGTAGAAGAGCTTGAGGAAACTACTCCACCTTCATTCCTCTTCATATCTTAGTCCCAGTCTCCTCTCACTACCAGCTATCCTCCCCCCAAAAGACACCTGCATTAGTGTCAGAATTTCCTTATGGGAGGGGTTTTTAACCACATTTCTAAAAAAGTTCATTGTGCCTAGTACAGAATTTTGTGCATAATCTTCATCTCTGAAGCTGAATAAATTATTAGTCAAATATCACTGGTAACATTGAACAATTGAGCAAAGTATATCTTGTTGCATATGATGAAAAATGTGATTTTTAAATAATAGAATGATATTTCAATTAGCTTCCAAATGATGCTTGGAGAAGTGATGTCATGGGGGCAGTGGATCAGGAGTCGGGAAACCTAGGTTCAAATCCCCACTATGACATTTACTGCTGTGTAACTGGGGAACTAGTCATTTCTGATTTTTCTGAATTTCATGGAGAAAATAGGATGACCTACTCTTTGGGAGTTTGGAAGGAAATGCTTGATTAGTTAAAGCACTAAGAAAATATGTGTGGACTCGATACAAGGGATCCAAGAGCTGTAGAGTGTTCTAGAATTCTAGAAAACTTCTTGTGACAAAGTAATCATGCCAATATTTAAATAGGAAAGGATATTGGAAATTTTCATATTTCATGTGGGAAGAAGCCTTGCTTAAGTTTGTAAATTAAATTTCAAGTACTTTTTATCTTCAGGTTGGCTCCTATTCCTGCACCCAGCATGGTGTCAGGTCCATCCCCAATGGATCTGTTATTGCTTCTTATTCTAGTATAGAGCTGTAGAGCCCTGGTCATTCTCTAGAACACTGAGGAAAAAGAAAAGCCTCCTGATTTCCACTGTGCTTTTATTTTTTTCATATTTTTTTAATTAATGAATTTGTTTGGTTTCCACAGGATTTTGAATTCCAAATTTTTTCCCTATCTCTTCCCTCCCTCCACCCCAAGACATCATGCATTCTGATTACCTTTCCCCTAATCTGTCCTCCCTTCCATCACAGCCCTCCCTTTATCCCCATCTCCTCTATTTTCTTGTAGGGTAACATAGATTTCTAAACCCCATTACCTGTATTTCTTATTTCCCAGTTGAATGTAAAAGCAGGTAGAAGGACGCACGTTTACGAGCTCCGAAACCAAAGCCCATGGAATTGGTGTAGAAAGAGTCCCCCATAGATTCTGGGTGAGTGCAAGGTGTGCAGAGGCAGAGTGGAGGAGATTTCCGTCCCAGGGAGCCCTCAAGACCCGTCCCCAGGGTCCGGCGCGCCCCGGACAGTAAACCCGACCCCCAGCGCTGCCCTGGCCGAGGCCTCAGAGAAGCGGATCGGAGCAAGCTTCAGAGACGAAAGCTGAAGCAGCCGGGAAAGTCCCTCCGCCCACAGAAGCAGGTCAGTGAGAGAGGCCGGGCTGAAGGAGAGGGGAAGCAGGGCGTCTGTGACTCGGGCCCCCTCGGGAGGAAGTGGCGGCGGCAGGGACGGGGGCAGGAAGCGGCGGAGGCAGAGGTGTGGGCCGCGGCTGAGGCGGCAGCGGCCCAGGACTCAGGAATCCCCCAGCAGCAGGCAGGATCTTCATTACAGAAGATTCCCGCATAAAACCTGACGGAGCTGAGCCTGAGAGACGGCCCTGCCCCCAGCCCCCTCTGTTGCTGAAGGTTTCTGCTCGGGACCCCCAGGGGAGCTGAGATTGGGCGGCGGGCCCCCCACCCCGCCCCCACCCGCTCCATTCTTGAGAGTCGCTGCATAAAGCCCCCCCGAGGGATCAGAGTCTCGGAGACAGCCCTGGCCCCGCCCCAGCACCTGAACTAAAGCTCACTGATTGACAGCCAGCAGGAGGAAAGCCCATTTGAATCTCAGAGGCCAGGCGCTGGCTGGGCGGATCCAGGCGGGGGTGGAAGGGAATCTCAGAGGTCAAGTAACTGGCTGGGAAAATGCCTAGAAAGGGGAAGAAAAATAAGACTTTAGAGAGTTTTTTCCAACAAATGCAAATGATCCCGACATTCGGATCTGATGGGGAGGACGAGAACGTATTTTTCCCATCAGGGAAAGATGTGGAGGGCGGGGCCTCAGTACCCCAGACACCCCAGGGAGGTGTTGGGTGGGCTCAGGCCTTGGAAGAGCTTAAAAAGGATTTTGAAAAGCAAGTTAGACAGGTGGAGGAAAGACTGGGAAAAGAAATGACAAAGATGCAAGAAGAGTATGAAAAAAAGGTCAATATCTTGGTAAAGGAGACCCAAAAAAATGCTGAGGAAATTAACACCTTGAAAAATAGGCTCACTCAATTGGCAAAAGAGGTTCAAAAAGCCAATGAGGAGAAGAATGCATTCAAAAGCAAAATGAGCCAAATGGAAAAAGAGGCTCAAAAGCTCACTGAATTTAATAGTTCTCTCAAAATTAGAATGGAACAGATGGAGTCTAATGATTTTATGAGAAACCAAGAAATCACCAAACAAAACCAAAAGAACAATAAAATGGAAGAGAATGTGAAATATCTCATGGGAAAAACAACTGACCTGGAAAATAGATCAAGGAGAGACAACTTAAAAATTATGGGACTACCTGAAAGCCATGATCAAAAAAAGAGCCTAGACATCGTCTTGCATGAAATTATCAAGGAAAACTGCCCTGACATTCTAGAACCAGAGGGCAAAATAAGTATTGAAAGAATCCATCGATCACCACCTGAAAGAGATCCTAAAAGAGAAACTCCTAGGAACATTGTAGCCAAATTCCAGAACTCCCAGCTCAAGGAAAAAATCTTACAAGCAGCCAGAAACAAACAATTCCAGTACTGTGGTAATACAATCAGGATAACCCAAGATCTAGCAGCTTCTACATTAAGGGATCGAAGGGCGTGGAATAGGATATTCCAGAAGGCAAAGGAACTAGGACTCAAACCAAGAATCACCTACCCGGCTAAACTGAGTATAATATTTCAAGGGAAAATATGGTCTTTCAATGAAACAGAGGACTTTCAATCATTCTTGATGAAAAAACCAGAGCTGAAAAGAAAATTTGACTTTCAAACACAAGATTGAGAGGAAGCATGCAAAAGTAAACAGCAAGGAGAAGTATTAAGGGACTTACCAGAAATGAACTGTTTGCATTCATACATGGAAGGACAATATTTCTAACTCTTAAAACTTTTCAGTATCTGGGTGGTTGGTGGGACCACACATACACATGTACACGCATGCACACACATACACACATGCATTCACATGCAGAGACAGAGAGCACAGATTGAACTGAATAGGATGGGACCATACCTTAAAAGGAATTAAGGTAAATGATGAGAGAGAAATGTAGTGAGAGGAAAGAGGGAGAAATGGAAGGGGGTAACTATATGTCATTTAAGAGGCAAGTAGGAGATGTTTTTAGTGGAGGGAAAAAGAGGAGAGCTGAAGAAAAAAAAAAAAAAACAAACAAACAAACAAACAAAAGTTTACCCTCATCACATTTGACTAAACGAAGGAGTGAAATGCACACTCATTTTGGTATGAAAACCTATCTTACAGTATAAGAAAGCGGGGGAGAAGGAGATATTGGGGGGGGATGATGGAAGGGAGGGCAAAGGGAGGAGGGAGTAATTGAAAGTCAACACTTGGGGAGGGACAGGATCAAAGAGAAACAATGAGGGGCAGGTGAGGAGGGATGGCAATTCAGTTAGTCTTACACAACACGACTATCAGGAAGGTCATTTGCAAAGCTACACAGATATGGCCTATAATGAATTGCCTGCCGTACCAAAGGGAATGGGTGGGGAGGGACGGATGGGGAGAATTTGGAACTCAAAGTTTTAGGAACAATTGTTTAGTATTGCTGTTGCAACTAGGAAAGAAGACATACAGTTAATGAGGAATAGAAAGTCATCTGGCCCTACAGGAGAAAAGAGAAGATAGAGACAAGGGAAGGGAGGGATGACAGAAGAGAGGACAGATTGGAGATAGGGAAAATTAGATTGCTTGGGGTATTGGGGTGGGGGGAGGGGAGAAAAAGGGAGAAAATTTGGAACCCAAAAATTTGTGAAAATGAATGTAAAATAAATAAATAAATAAATAAATAAATAAAAAAAAAAAAAAAGAATGTAAAAGCAATTTTTAACATTTGGTTTTAAAACTTTGAGCTCCAACTTCTCTCCCTTCCTCCCTCCCCAACCCTCCCCACTAAGAAGGCAAGCAGTTCAATATAGGTTAAACATGTGTAGTTATGCAAAAGACTTTCATAAAAGTCACGTTGTGAAAGACTAACTATATTTCCCTCTAGCCTATCCTGCCCCCCCATTTATTCTATTCTCTTTTGACTTTGTCCCTCCCTAAAATTGTTTATTTCTAATTACCCCCTCCTCCTCCCACTTACCCTCACTTCTATCATCCTGCTCACATCCCACTTTTCCCCTTCTCCCCTACTTTCCTGTAGTGAAAAATAGATTTTCATACCAAATTGAGTGTGCATGTTATTCCCTCTTTAAGCCAAATGTGATGAGAGCAAGCTTCACTTTTCCCCTCTCAACTCCCCCTCCATTGAAAAAGCTTTTTCTTGTCTCTTTTATGACAGGTAATTTGCCTCATTTCATTTCTCCCTTTCTCCTCCTAATATATTCCTCTCTCACCCCTTAATTTTATTTTTTTAGATCTCATCCCTTCCTATTCAACTCATCTGTGCCCTCTGTCTATATGTATATAATCCCTCCAACTACCCAAATACTGAGAAAAGTCTCAGGAGTTACAAATATTATCTTTCCATATAGAAATGTAAACAATTCAACTTTAGCAAGTCCCTTATGATTTCTCTTTCCTGTTTACCTTTTCATGCTTCTCTTGATTCTTGTGTTTGAAAGTCAAATTTTCTTTTCAGCTCTGGTCTTTTCCATCAAGAATGTTTGAAAGTCCTCTATTTTGAATGACTATTTTTTCCCCTGAAGTATTATACTCAGTTTTGCTGGGTAGGTGATTCTTGGTTTTAATCCTAGTTCCTTTGACTTCTGGAATATCATATTCCAAGCCCTTCAATGCCTTAATGTAGATGTTGCTAGGTCTTGTGTTATCCTTATTGTATTTCCACAATAATTGAATTGTTTCTTTCTAGCTGCTTGCATTTTTTTCTCCTTGACCTGGGAACTCTGGAATTTCGCTACAATATTCCTAGGATTTTTCTTTTTGAATCTCTTTCAGGAGGTGATTGGTGGACTCTTTCAATATTTATTTTGCCCTCTGGTTCTAGAATATCAGGGCAATTTTGATAATTGGTAATTTCATGAAAGATGATGATGTCTAGGCTCTTTTTTGTGGATCATGGCTTTCAGGTAATCCTATAATTTTATAATTGCCTCTCCTGGAACTATTTTCCAGGTCAGTTATTTTACCAATGAGATACTTCGCAATGTCTGCTATTTTTTCATTTCTTTGGTTTTGTTTTATAATTTCTTGATTTTTCATAAAGTTATTAGCTTCCATCTGTTCCATTCTAATCTTTAAGGTATTATTTTCATCAGTGAGCTTTTGGATCTCCTTTGCCATCTGGTCAATTCTACTTTTTAGGGCATTCTTTTCCTCATTGGCTTTTTGGATCTCTTTTGTCATTTGGGTTAGTTTATTTTTCAAAGTGTTATTTTTTTCAGCATTTTTTTGGGTCTCCTTTAGCAAGCAGTTGACTTGTATTTCATGATTTTCTTACATCACTCTCATTTCTCTTCCCAATTTTTGCTCAACTTCTCTTACGTGATTTTCAAAATCCTTTTTGAACTCTTCCATGGCCTGAGACCAATTCGTATTTTTTTCTTGGAGGCTTTTGATGGAGGTGCTTTGACTTTGTTTTCTTCTGTTTGCATGCTTTAGTCTTCCTTGTCACTAAAGTAAGATTCTTTAGTCTGATTCTTTTTCTGGTTTTTGCTCATTTCCCCAGCCCTTTATTTGACTTTTGAGTTCTTTGTTAAGGTAATTCTCTGCTTCCAGTGGGGGTGGATGGTGTACTGTCAACTTCTCAGTACCCCCACAATCTGTAGGCCTAGAGCTCCAGAAACAGTTACTGTCTCTGCCCCTGCTGCTCCTGTGGCTTCCTTCATCCTCTCCCCGCTCTGCTGTCCTGGGGTTGGGGCCAGACCACTCCACTCACCCACACTGGTCCCACAGGCTTTTCCCACTGACCTTCAAATTTGTCCTTGTCATTTTGGGGTCCTGAAGTCTGGAAACTGCCACAGGTGTGAGAGATTCAGTCTCCCCAAGGCCTACTTAGGTCCTGTTTGTGCCAGCACAACATATACTAGACTGCATCCTACCCCCTGCATGGCATAATTGACACTTCCCAGGGACCTTCCAGGCTGTCTTGGCCTGAAGATTTGCTTCAATCCCTGCTCCTGTGGGTTCTACAGCTCCAGAATTTGTTTAGAGCCATATTTTTACAGGTACTTGGCTGGGCTTGGGGGCAACACTCTAGAAAGTATGTGCTGTTACTCCACCATCTTGACTCTACCCCTGTGCTTTTATTTTTCTATGAACCTCCTTCCTAGATTCTGTAAAATCAGGTGTAGCAAGTTTTCTTTTTAATAGTTACTAGAGGCATGGCCAAACTTTAACCAGCCAATCCCTTTAGGAAGAACTGTTTTGCATGTTGTAAACCTTATTTAACACACAACCCTATGAATACTTCAATCTCTCCATTATCTGCTCCCATTCTGTGGTTTTAACAAATGGATTTATGAAGTAAAACTGATCAAGGACAAATGGCCCAACCCTGGTAGTAATGAGTTTTATATTCTAAATGACTGTTGCCCTTTGGGTGCTACATCTTTCAACTTGGGAAGGAGACCAACTGTTTGTTGACTTACATAATTTTTCCTCATAATAATTGTCTTACATAGAATAAACTTCTGTTAGGAATGGTGATTATTATTCTGGAGAGCAATTTAACACTATGCCTAAAGGACTATAAAACTGTGTAAGCTCTTTGACCCAGCTAGATCACTACTAGCTCTGTATCATGAAGAGACTTTTTTATTTAAAAAAAGAAAACCTAACTTGTACATGTAAGAATATCTTTAGAAGTTCTTTTTTTGTGTGGAGTCAATGAACTGAAAATTTAAAGGATCAATTGAGGAATAGCTGAACAAGTTGTGGTATATAATTGCGATGGAATATTATTGGGCTATAAGAAATAATAAACAGAATGCTTTCAGAAAAAACAAGGAAAGACTTACATGAACTGACACAAAGTGAAGTGAGAAGAACCAGGAGAACACTGTTCATAGTTACAGCAATATTGTACTATAATGAATTGTAAATGACAGCTATTCTCAGCAAAACAAAGATCCAAGACAATTTGGGAGGACATATGATGAAAAATACCGTCCATCTCCAGAGAAAGAATTGATGGAGTTTGAATACAGATTGAAGCATAGTTTTTTAAATTTTATTTTTATTGAGTTATTTTTTTTTGGTCTGTGTTTTCTTTTGCAACATGACTAATATGTAAACATATTTTGTATGACTCCATATATACAATTGATATAAAATTGCTTGCCTTCTCAAAGAGAAGGAAGAGAAAGGAGGGAGAGATTTTGGAACCCCAATTTTTTTTTAAATGTTAAAAATTGTTTTTACATGTAACTTTTTACAAATACTTACAAATACTTTTTCAAATAAAAGAAATGGTGATAATTTGTTTAAATGTCTGTTTTATCAATTTACCATTTTTGTGTCAATATCTTGTTGAAATAGGTTGAGTTGAATTGCCTCAATTGCTCTTTTTCATCTGGTTTTGTTCATTGGTCTAACAAGTTGAAAAATCTTACTATATACACTGAAAGTTGGAGAGGACCTCAGCAATCATCTAATTCAACTTATACCTGAAAGTAATGCCCAATATTTGATAGCTGACAGTCATCCAGCCTCTTCCTGAAGACCTGGAGAGGGAGGGATGGAATACCCAACACCTATCAGTCCATTCCACTTTTGGATAATCTAGTTGTTAGGAAGAGTCTCCTAACATCAACTCTCAATTTAAAATCTACCTATTACTCTTGCTTCTGCCTCCTGGGGTCAAACTGAACAAAGCTAATCCTTTCCCCACATGTTAGCCCTTAGCTTAGGAAGGCAATAATATTGTTCCCCTTGAATCTTTTTTTTTCTTGCTAAATATCCCCCAATTCCTTCAACTGACATAAACTCAAGGCCCTTCACCATTGTAGTTCCCTTCTATAGTCATGCTCTAATACCCTTTTTGAATGGTGGCACATGAGGCTGAACACACAGTTCCAGATGAAGTTAGATCAGGACAGAGTATCGTAGAACTATCATCTAATTCAGCCAAAGATGGCATTGGCTTTTTCTGACTGTCATATCACATTACTAACTCCTATTGAGTTTAAGATCACTCATGAAAACATTCAGATTATTTTCAGACAAAGTACTGTCTAGCCATGCCCCCTCCAACCTTGTACTACTGAAACTGATTTTTGTATTTGATGTAATATTTTACATTTGTTGTTTTTGAATTTGATCTTATTGGATTTAGCTCAGTGATCTAACCCATCTAGATCTCTTTGACTCCTAATTCTATCATTGCACTGTGCTAGGTATCCTTTCCAGCTTAGTGTCATTTGTAAATAGGATGAGCATCCTATCTCTGCCTTGATATATGTTATTGACAAAATGTTAAACAATAAAAATTCAATCATGGATCCTTAGGTTAGTCTACTGGAGATTTGTCATGTTGACATTGAATCACTAACAATTACTCCATAAGGCTGGCCATCTGACCAAATCTATTGAATCTATTTCAAATATCATCATCTAGTCAGTATCTCTCCATTTTCTCCATGAGAATGGTGTAAGCTATTTTGTCAAAAGTATAGCAAAAATTTCATTAAACTGTATTGCTGGCATTACTTTCATCTACCAATTTAGTAACTCTATCAAAATAATGATTTATTCTTTATGCCATCATGGAATTTCTTTGTCATCATCTTACCCTCTTCTGGCATCTGGTGAGTAGAAGGACGCACTCCTTGGTACTTCCTTTTATCTAATTATTTTTACTGACTAGGTGTTTAGTTCAATTTTTTTTCTATGCTGCTAAAAGGCCACAATTGTTATTAATACTTTCTAAATTTTGGAACCTTGGAAAAGTCTTGATTTTCTTATTTTCAATTTGGTTCATAGATCCTTGAAGTATAAGAAAAAATAACTACAAATTTGAATACAATTATTCTAATTAAGAAAAAAAATAAACAAAAATGTATCTTAAGCACTTAACATATGGCAATCATTATGCCAAGTGCTAGAAATGCAAATAATAAAGTAAAGCATTCCAAAAGTTCACATTTTAATTGGAGGAGAAAATACATATTATGAAGGTTCACCTGAAAGTTTAATGGAAAGGCCCTGAGGTCCCTTTGATCCTTGAGTCAGCTTTTAAGGCCTAATTGTCCTTCATCTCACCAGAAAAATTGTAATTGATGACTCTCTATTCTTTCAAGCATTGCTAGATACCACCTTGTTGGCAGGAAGTGTCTGACCTATGAATACTAGAAAATGGGAAGTAGAGGCAAAAGTTGGAGTAGAGTGTGTCTCTGGGTTACCTCTCATGGGGTTGGGAAAGAGGAAGGAGCATTGACATAAAATTTGGGGAGAAGAGGTTTCCACAGCATCTGATCTCTTCAGCCCTTTGGCACCCAGTGGGTTCTGGGCAGCAGTTGGGCTAAGGTGGAGGAACAAAATGTTCCAATGATCTCTCCAACTTAAGTAGACTCTTAATATATTTCTACTCTATTGCCATGATACTTTCCCAAACTAATGCCTTCCTGTAGTGGAAAAAACTGGCACTCCATTTCTTATAACAATTAAAGGAAGGAAGAAGGAAGGTGGGAAAGACGGAAGGAGAGGAAAAGCATTGATTAAGCACTTCATATGTGCAAAGCACTGTGCTAAGCACCTGGGCTACAAATAGAAAAGTAAGACAGTCTCTGCTTTCAAGGAGATGATGAAATGAGAAAGACAACACATATAGAAGGTTTCAGCTCTGGAAAGTTTTCAGATGGAAAATTTTCCATGGTCCTTAGGGTACAGAGACAAAGCAAATGGTAATTCCTCTTCCTTAATGTCATTGCCACTGAT
Organism: Bettongia penicillata ogilbyi; assembly: GCA_023548195.1. Taxonomy (NCBI): domain Eukaryota; kingdom Metazoa; phylum Chordata; class Mammalia; order Diprotodontia; family Potoroidae; genus Bettongia; species Bettongia penicillata. The sequence continues at coordinate 305,211 of JAJHZJ010000312.1, forward strand.
AAAATCAGATCATTTTCTGTTGTTGAAGCACTTTAATATGCCAAGAACTTTGATGACAAAAACTTCCTTTTCTGGATTTTCAGTAACAGTGGCTGTAGGATCTATGGGAGCAATCTCCAGGCTACATTTGCTTAGGAAATCATCTTCCCAGGATGATGACTGCATGCATTGGGCTGGAAGCATTGTGATTCCCAAGATTCTTGAGGTCAAGGTTCTAGGCTGTTTCCATCAGGGTCTAGGGAGAAATAGTTATGGTGATAGTGAGGGTAGTGGTTTAATTTGCCTGGAATAGGCTGCCTCCCACCTCTCCAACAGGGTGCCTTTCAGCTTCAATTCTGATATGCTTCCTCTTCCGTGGTGGCAATTGTGAAGGTGGCCGATCTCTTCTCCACAGGAATTGTTTCCTTACATGATGGTTAGGAAGGTTGGGATGGAACCAGCTGCTGCCACTCCCAGGGTTCCTGTACTTGTCTGCCTATTGGGAGTAGTTGATCAGTAGTTGTTGCTATTGGTGAGGAAAGAGGAGAATCTCTTTTCCACAGTGATCTCTCTTCTCAGTGATGGCTGCAGGAACTGGGCTGGAATTAGGTCTGGTGGTTTGGACAGCACTGCTACTCTCAAGGCTCTTGAGTTCAGGGTCCCAAACTGTCTCTATCACAGTGTGATAATACTCAAATTGGAAAGGAGGGTGTTTTGACTTGCCTGGCACACACTATCTCCTCTTTCTCCCTTAGGATGTCTTTTTGCTTCAACTAGATTGGTTTGCCTGTCCTGTTGGTGACAATTCTATGACAAGTTTTTGCTAGGTAAGAATTGAAAGAGTTATTCTATTTGGAGGATTTAGTGTAGTATTCTGCTGGGAAAAGTCTTTGCCTGCTAGGGTAGACATCCCCCTGCTCATCAATGAGTTTAAAGACTGTTGGCTACCCTCAACTTGGGTTTAGCCCATCCGTTGAGATGGTTATATCAGAGAGTGGCTGTTGGTCATGCTACGATTTCTTGGAGTCACAGATAAGAGTTGGGTGAAGGTGTACACCACAGGTAGATGAGCAGCCCTGAAAAGGGCTCACTCAGGAAGCCCTCTCACCAGGGATGGTAGTCCTTCCTGAACACCTATTCAGACATTACACTCCCTTTAGGATTGTGCATTCCATTATTTTTTACAAACATCACATTCTCTTAAGGATAGATGAAAATAATTAGAAGTAGATTTTTCAAGCTATTGAAAATTTTATGTTCAGTTAGATGTTGACTAAAGTTGTGGAAATATTGTGCATATATTTTCAGAAGTAGAATATGGAGAAAAGAATAATTTATTGTTGTACTAATGTAAAATATTAGTGGTGTTAGGGTTCAGAGTAAGAATTCTTAACTACAGAACAGAAAAAGGCAAGCAACAGAAAAACGGTACTCTAAACGCAAAAATCTAAATTCATCAAAGAACTCACTTGGCAAGGGAAAATTTATAATGTTTGCTTCCCCCCTCACCCAAGAAATGTCATTAATCCTACTAAAGTACAGCTTCATAAGACTATAAATCATTTGACTGGCCTAGGTAATAGGACTTTATTTCATAATGCCTTGCCAAAAATAACAAAACAAAACTAGAGGCTTTTAGTGATGCTGAATCTTCAATAATACCAAGTATTTATAAAAAAAAAGAAACTCAAAGAATTATTCTGTTATTGCCTGGAAAAGTTATTTACTAACTACTGTGATAAGGGAAAATAAAAATAAATCAATAGCATAGAGTTCGATGGTTGAAAAAATTTATTATTCACACAGCATAGCTTCAAGTCACCAGAATTATTTTACTTAGAGCTGCATTCAGATGATGCAAGGAAACAAATCCATTAATTATTCCAGAATGATTATTAATCCCAGCCATTCCTTGTGAATAATTTTAAATATTTTATCTTTGATGAATTTTATTCAGTTATGCTTCTGGCTTATTTGACAAACAGAAACTCTTCTGAATGTTCTACTCTGTTTCCTAATTTTATCCAAATGTTGTCATAGGAAATGTTGTGGCCTACAGTATTCCAATACCTTGACGATAAAATAAGAATGGCAGGTGAACCTTAAATAAAAGGAAATGTTGGCATTTTCCCACTACTGAACTTTCACCCAGTAGATAACAAGGGTAGTTGAAACAGCACAGATAAAGGCATTTAGCTTGAGACTTACTGACTTTCTGCATGAATGGAAAAGCAATTATTAAACACATAGAGCTAGACACTGGAGGTATAAATATCAAAGTGGAATAGTTCCTGCCCTCGAGGAGCTAACTTACAAATGGGGATGGAGGAGCCATAAGGGAGTGATAAACAGGGAGCTAAGACTAGGGAGGGAGTAGACAGACAAGGAAGTTTCCATCTGGGGAGTCACAGAAATTGTGAGTGTAGCCGTAGGAGAGTTGAGTATCACGCCCTTTCCAGAAACAACAGTAGTATTAGTTTTGATTAATGTTCCCAGAGCAAGAAGAAAACAAGGAGTGGGGAAAGAGTCTGAGTTCTGCGCCAATACAGATTCCATATGAGAGATAGGTGGATGTGAAATATGATCTGGAGATGGCCAGATATTGGTGATTTAGGTGAGTTTGTACTAATTCACCAGTAGGATACTTCAAACTATGGACAGGATTTCTGAAACTGAGGCATGAGTTTCATAACTTAATAGATTAACTGGTGTACAGATAGGGACCTGGTCCCTAGAGGAACAGTCTCCAAACCTTTTTTGATTGTATTCCCTTTTAAATTAAAAAAAAAAAAATGAGTATCAGACCAATCCAGTGATTCTGGGTCGGTATTGAAATACACGAAACTTCCCTGGACTGTATACAATTCAAATAAAAATAAGTTTACTTAACAAATCCTCTAAAAGAATACAATCACTAATTCAAGCAAATGTTGCTCCCCATTACTCAATGCTGAGTCAGAAAGACACCACACACAGGAGTGGGAATTCTGCCAAACCTCAGGACCAGCAACTCCCCATAGACTAGATGACAAGAAAGCCTTGTCCTGGTTCAGGCCTCACACCAATCAAATCCTCCTTGCCCCCTTGAAGGGAACCTAGTCTATGAAAACAAATACCATTGGTGGCTAAAGTGCTAGTTCTGGTGTCAAGAAAAACCTTAATTCAAATCTGGCCAAATCACTGAACTTCTGTCTGCCTCAGTGACCTAATTTGCAAGATGGAGATAATGGCAAGTATTTCCAGTGGAGGTTGAATGAGATAACATTTATGAAGTGATCTGTAAACATTTAAAGCATTATGTAAATGCTAACTATTAACAATAATAATTATGAAGATGATAAATTATACCCCTTGGTGGTAAAGTCTCCAAATTTTCTAGGTAAACTGTCATCATTTGAATTGCATAAGGACATTATTAAACAAGTCTGACCTCAGGGATCAAGGAAGATCTAACATTGGCAAAACTGGAGGAGAAGCTAAGTAAAGATATATGAGAATTTGAAAACACCAAACCATGTATGTTGTTATTTTTCAGCTGTTTCAGGAGTGACTTCTTCAGGACCCCGTTTAGGGTTTTATTGGCAGAGACACTGGAATGGTTTGCCATTTCCTTCTCCAGTTCACTTTACAGATGAGAAAACTGAAGAAAATAAGGTTAAATGACTTGCCTAGGGTCACATAGCTAGCAAATGTCTGAGGTCACATTTGAACTGAGGTCTTCCTGACTCCAGAACCAATTTTCTATCCCCTGTGCCACTTAGCTACCTTCTACATCCTGTAAAAAGTACAGTCTATACAGTGAGGGTGATAATAGGGGATCTCCACAAGAGGTGTCCCAAAGTAAGACACTGATAATGAACATGATCAGCACCAAGGTCACAGTACAAATAATGATACCTCAAATACAGTCATTGATTCCATTACAGGTCAGGATCATCCATAGCAAGGTAGCTAAGAAGACATAAGCTTCTTATGAGCAGCTTCTCCAAGGTACTAAGCCAATACTGAGATTTAGTCCGTAACAACCCACTCAGTGTTTTCCAGCCCATCAGTCAAAACTCTGTCAACCACTGGGTGATAATATGAAATCTTTCCCTTTTTAGGGAGCAGAATTAAGGCTCTCATCACCCTCCTCTAGGAACTCCAGATTTTCACTGAGTTGTCTAAGGGATCTCCTCTCTTCCAAGTGAACTCACATTCCCTATAATTATGCAAAGCCAGTTTCATCTCCCCATGCCATAAGAAAGCAAAACCTTTCCCAGCAATTTCACCCCTTGGTTTCCTGAGTCATTCCAGGGAAAAGGAACCCTGACAAAAGGGCGTTAAGAAACATTTTCCCAGAACGTTTCCCCAGAACCTTCAGTGGAAGAGAGTGGAAACCTTAAGGCTTAATGACTTTATGTAGGGAGTAAAATAAGGAAGAATGAGAGTTGGTCACCTAGGATTATATATACATTCATACAAATTTACATACATACGTTATGTATGGATAAGGATACATTATGTATCTTATCAGGTAATTCTACTTGGAGGGTGAATTCAAGAAACTGCTCTACCAGAAGAACCTCCCACTACCCTTACTAGACTAGTGATGTTAGTCACAGCTAGAGGGATAGAAAATAAGTATTTGCATAGCAGCTACTATGTATCAGACACCATGCTAAGCTCTTTTCAAATATTATTATTTGATCTTTGCCACAATTCTGAGTTATGGTGCTGTTATTATCCCCATTTTATACTTCAGGAAACAGGCAAATAGGATAACAGGGTTACGCATCCATGGTCACACAGCTAGTAGGTGTCTGAGGTCACATTTGAACTCAGGTCTTCCTGACTCTAGGGCCAACACTCTAGTAACTGCATCACCTAGCTGCTTCTGTAAGATGGAACTGTGAAATAAGATGGAACTGTGAAATAACAAAGTTATTATTTTGAGTCCATTCCAGCATTCAACAATGCCCCTGATTAAGGACAGAGGTTTCTACCTCAGTTTCCAACTCAGTGAACGTGACCTCCTTCATATCAAAATTCATTCCTTGGTCAAAAAGGGTGGTACAGGGGAAGTTCATAAAGATGAAGGATATTTTCTGTGAAAGCACTGATGATAGCTGCCATCATGACAGACATGACTTACACTGCAATGCTATAGACTGAATAAACATCAATTGTAATAAGGATAAGTCTCTTGTTCTGAGGGCCAATATGATCAATTATTAGTTGGAGACAGGTCAGGGACAATGAGGGATCATGATATGCTGCTCCTTCAAAAGTAGACATTGATTGGAATAAAGATCATTGTTGAAAAGAAGTACCTGTCTCTTCTTCAGTTAAAGGGATCTTATGTTGCCATGTCTACTATTGAGGATGGTCCTAGTCCGCAGTCTCTACTATTTTCATATTGCATATCAATCTATTTATTCAGTTAAATATAGGGCATAAAATATCTCCGATGGGCATTAATATATCCTACAAACTATTGTTTGTTGTAGCAGACATTCATGAAATTTCTCCACTGGGTTGCAAATACAATTACCAGAACTTTTTATTGCCCACGCTTGTTCTCTGCAAGCCCTTGGTCGCCCAGCCTGACCCATCATTATTATTCAGAAAATTGCACAAATGAAAATATTTTCTGTCCTGTATTATAAGACTCTCTCACACACTAGTCATACAGATCATAACTTGACCTATTGGATAGGTTTGCCATTTCTCCTATTTCTCAGACATTACTGAATTGTCACAGTCTGGCTGCGCATTTCTTTCTTGTAATAGGCAGAACTATTGATGAACCAGGCAAACAGAGTTCCTCAAAGGCCAAGATTTCACAAGTAGCCTTCCATTAGTTTAATAGAAGAGACAAAACACTGACATTGAAACTTGAAGGCTCAGACACTAACAGAATCTTATGCCATTCAAAAGGGCATTATCACCTAAATCACCTTGGGAGAGCACCATCTTAAATATGGTGTTTGCATTTCACAATGGAAGCCTCCTTTGTGCCATGCCCTTCTTGTCAAAGGATCTATTTAGCCACCCCCAATACATAAATGGTGCAATACTGGATAAAGGGAGATAATTATCCTGTATCATCTGTTCAGTAGTAACAATGTCTCAGTAACAGGCAAGTATCTACTTTTCGTAAGTCATATTATGAATGACCACTGCGGGAAGTCTGTGACTCCAGAAAATTAAAAGTCATTTAATCTGGCTAGCCCTTGGTACCTGCCAAATGCTTTACTCAGTCTGACCCTTATGGATAGAGTTAGAGGCAAAGGGTGGGGAATCTATGGCCTCAAGACCCTTAAAAAAAGGAAGCAGGAGGAGAGAATGCTGAATGAACTTTGTTGTTGAGTCATTTTCAGTTGTGTCTGACTCTTTGTGATCCCATTTGACATTTTCTTGGCAAAGATACTGGAATAGTTTGCCATTTCCTTTTCCAGCTCATTTTACTGATGAGGAAACTGATGTTCACATAACTAGTAAGTGTCTGAGGCCATATTTGAACTCATGAAGATGAGCCTTCCTGACTCCACGCCCTGTGTTCTATCTGCTGCCCTAAATGAACTACTTTAGGTCTTTCAGGGTTATGATCTGTTCCCAGTCCCATTTAGAAGAAAGGGACTACAGGTAACTAATTAATGGGGACCATCAAAATATCCAGGCTGAGAATATGGGTTCTACAGAATCCAGAATCCAATGAGCCTCCAAGCTTAGTTTTTAGACTATGAGGCAGTGAGTATCATTAGTTTAGACTTCCAGTCTCCTAGGCCATTGTCAACTTCTCATTTCTACTTACTCCCTTATTCCAATCGGTTGTCAAGTCATGTCATTTCTACATCCACAGAACCTCTCATATACGCCCCCTTCTCTCCAATCAACCACTCCAACAACCACTGCCCTGTTGCAGACCCTCATCTCCCCACACCTGGAAACTGCAATTGTCTTCTGGTTGACCTCCCTGCTTGAAGTCTTTCTCCACTTTAGCCCATTTCTACTCAGATGTCAAAATGATTTTCCTAAAATGTAGGTCTGCTCATGTCAACCCTCAACTAAAGGAACTGCAGCAGGTCACTTTTGGTCCCATTTGAACTTCCTAGATCAATTAGAAAATCTTCTATTTAGCTTCCAAAACCCTTCACGATATGGCTCCTTACCTTTCCAGTTTTCTTATACTTTACTCCCTTTCACATACTCCATGATCCCCAAAAAATGATGTTTCAGCCTAATGACCACATTGCTATTGCTCCCACAAGATACTTCATCTCCTGAATGTGCCTTTTCACTGGCTACCTCCCATGCCTAAGATGTTCTTTCTTCTGCTTCCCAGATAGCCTGGCTTTCTTGAAATCTCAGTTCAAATTCCACTTTCTTCAAGAGGCCTTTCCTGTGGTGTCAGAAAAACCTGGGAAGACTTACATGAACCGAAGCAAAGTGAAATGAGCAACACCAGGAGAACATTGTACATTGTACAATGTAATGTAATGTACAATGTAACATTGTAATAGCAACATTGTGAGATGATCAACTGTGAATGGCTTAGCTGTTCTCAGCAAGACAACAATCCAAGACAATTCCAAAAGACTCATGATGAAAAATGCTATCAAGCTCTAGAAGAGAACTGATAGAGTTCAAATGTAGATGGAAACAATAGCAATAGCAACACAAACTTTATCATTCTTCTTTGTTCATTTTGGCCTGTGTTTTCTTTCACGATATGACTAATATGGAAATAAGTTTGCATGATTACATTTGTATAAACTATATCACATTGCTTGTCTTTTCACTAAGAGTGGATGGGAAGGGGAGGAGAGAGAGGGAGAGACTTTGGAACTCAAAATTTAAAAAAAATGTCAAAAATTGTTTTTACATGTAATTGGGGAAAATATCATTTTTTAAAAATGTGGCCTTTCCTGGTTTCCCTCAGTGCTAGTGACTTTCCTCCGAGATTAATTCCATTTACATTGTATATATATTGTATGTATATAGTTATTTTCATATAGTCTCCCCCATTAGAGTATGAACTTCTCCTGGACAGGGACTTTGTATCAACAGGATCTAACACATCATAACCAAAGAAGAAATTTTTCTTGACTTGATTTGACTTATTCCTAGTACATGATATTTCCTCTTCTAACTTAATGCCTTTTCAATGGCCATTCCCACACCATAAATATTGTCTCTCTTTGTCTTTGTTTCTTGGTTTCCCAGATCACCTTCAAGGCTTAGCTCAAATTTAACTTCTCCAAGAGGCCCTTCACTCATATCTCTACAACTGGATCTTCCCTCTAATATGACCCTCCCTTTATCTTATGTAGCATTTTATATATACATACAAATATATATATATATACACACATACATACACTCCTACACACATATATGCACATACACATATACACACATATGTATATATTTATATGTATGAATATGTGTATATATACAGACACATATGCATATATAGAATATAGGATGTTTTTGTATATTATATATTTTATGTAATATATCTACATATATTAAAGGCTGTCATTAAAACAGTCTTGACTTTTGCCCTAAGTGGACTCATACTAAGAGTTCCTGCATATTAAGACTTAGGTAGCTCATAATTACCAATGAGGAAGGTGTTTTCAGGGAGGTCCTAAAATTATTTATAATACACATACATGTACTACTATACTAATATATTTTATATTATTAAACAAATACACTAAAATAAAAAAGGATAAGATAGAAATGAAATAATATTTGTATATTTTGTATGATGGAATAAAATTCTGGAATAGTATTTCTAGTAAGGGCCATGTGATTGAATATTCTTCAGTTAATTTTCAAAACCCCTGGGTATGTCCTGGAGAATAGGACAGAATTATGAATAATAATGTTTGGTAATTACTCTGTTAATTTCATCAGTGTAGTTAGCCAAGCAGGTAAATTTGTTTTTTGTCATTTTTTTTTTCATGGAAAGATACAAGCAAATAATAGTTTATAAGAGTGATTGAACATAACAGCTTTTCAGTAGGAGTCATGTTTCTCTTTATGCAGATAATCATCACACACAATGCAAAAACAATGAGCAAAAGTGAATTCAATCAAGCAGAAAGTTTTCAGAATAATCCATGCCTCTTTCTTTAAGTAGTTCTTCTTAATGGATGGTATATCTCAATATCTTATGCATGCGTGGATATTTTAGTTGTGGTTTTTTGTGAGTTTGGGGAACAGGAAGAAAGCCACTTAGCTGTACCTTAAAGTGCAGGAAAGAAGTAATATAAAATGAGAATGGAAAATTACACTGGGGCCAGGTCATGAAGAGGATTCAAAGTTAAAAAGAGGAGCTTATTTCCGATCCTACAGCCAATAAGTAGCCAGTAGAATTTGCTGAGGTGGGGAGGGGTGACATCATATCTATATTTTAGGCAGAGGTGGTGAGGACTTTGGCAGGTGTAGGGTATGAAAAAAGTAGGGAGAGAGTTGAAGCAAGGAATCAAGATGTGGAGATACTGAAAAAATTCAGGTGAGAGGTGATGAGGAGCTGAATTACTTAAGTCTATCAGCTGTGAGTAGAGCCGAGAATTGTACAAATGGCAAAAGCAATCAGGAAAGGCTTCTTATAAGAAGTGGTATTTGAACTGAGCTTTGAAGGAAGCCAAAAATTCTAAGAAGCAGAGGTGAGAAGGGAATGCTTTCCAGATCTGATGGGGAGAGACTGTGTTGGGGCACAGAAGTGGGCATTACAATATCATACGTAGGGAACAAGAAGACCAGTTTAATTGTATTGTAAAGTATGGGAAAGGGAATAATATTTAATAAGAATGTAAGGATAGATTGCAAGGAGGTTGTGAATTGCTTTAAATGCTAAAAAGGAGCTCATATCTAATGCTGGAGAAGATAAGAAGCTACTAGAGTTTATTGGTAGGGAATATTATAGGGTCTGGATGACTTTGGCAGATGATTGGAAGTAATGGATGGAAAGGATATTTTGGAAAGAGAAGAAACTTTACCCAAGGAGCTCAATGAGGAGACTATTGCAACAGTTCAGGTGAGACATGGTGAGGACCTGGATGAGAGTGGGGGCTGTGAAATGGACAGAGGTGTGAAGAGTTATAGGAGAATATGAAAAACTTGACAACTGATTGGATATGTGGGGTGCAGCAGAGTTGAGGATTATTCCAAGGTTGTGGGCATGAATATCTAAAGGAATAACAGTGATTGGAATTACAGAAAAATAGATTTCAACTTAATGTTGAACAATTAGAGTGACTGGATAATGGAATGGGTTATTTTGAGTAGAATGTTCCCTCAAAAAAAAAAAATACTCAAAAGAGATGAAGTGGCCACCCATTAGGGACATTATAAATGGTATTCCTATGTGGCCTGAGAAGTTAGACTAAATGACTTCTTAAGCCTCTTCCACCATCCACCTTTTTCATTTAACTTAAATGAAAATAAGAAAATCTTTCCTTTAGAATTCTATAGAAATTAGTCTAACTTCCATAGATATGTACATGACCTAAATGGAAGAAATGTACCTAAAATATAAAATCAAAATGCAACAGGCCAGCACTTTAAAATAAAGATTATTTCTGCTAGAGACAGTATGGTATAGCGGTAGATGAGAAGCTGACTTCACATAGCCAAGAAGATCTGGGTTCAAGTCTCATGATACCTGAAGACTGTAATCCTGGGCAAGTCATTTAAGCTCTCAATGCTCTAGGAAATTCTCTAAGGCTATGAATTGCAGAGAAGGTAATGACTTATACTGATAGAGGGAGTTTTCTTACTTGGGAGTTCCTTCAGTTTAATCATTTTTCAGTTATGTCCAACTCTTCATGACCCCATTTGGGGTTTTCTTGGCAAAGATGCTGGAGTGGTTTGCCATTTCCTTCTCCATCTCATTTTACAGATGAGGAAACTGTATCAAACAGGATCTCACCATGATCACACAGCTGGTAAATGTCTGAGGCCAGACTTGAACTCAGGAAGATGTCTTCCTGACTCCAGGCCTGACTCTCTCTCCACAGTGCTTCTAGTGCCAATGAAATCATAGGTGTAATCCCTAACCTCTTATTGTATCATTAATATTTTGAATTTAAACAAAAAGTATATCTTCAGGACCTATAGATACCTCAGAAATACTACTTCCATTATATTGTAGAACTTATGTTAACAAAGTCAAAATTAATGAATATTCCTTTCTCCCTTTTAATCATGTTTCCCCTAAAAGGGTAATCCATATTGATGACATTTACAGTAGGAGGCTGAGAAACCTAGGGTGTTGTTATTCTTGTCAACCCAGTGATGGTAATGCCATATGCATAGTGATAGAGTCAACGCAGTGAAAATATGGAGCCCTCTGACACCCCAACTCCAATTGCTATTGTTCAACTTGTTTCCTAGGTTCTTTAGTTTAGAAAGAAAGCTGATGAACTGGAAAACATCAAGAGGAGGTTAACCATAATGGGACCTTGGCCCAAGTCCAGGTCCCATGAGGAACATTTGAAGGAACTCAGAAGGTTTAACTTGAAAGGCAGAAGTCTTAGGAAGGACACCACAACTTCGTTTAAGTATTGAAGCACTGTCTTGTGAAAGAGAAGTTAGGCTTCTTCTGTTTGATCCCAAGAGCAATAAGTAGATATTGTCAAGAGGTAAATTTCGGCTAAACATCAGGTTGCTAGGATGAAGAGGCTGAAAAGTTCTATGAAGAATCTCATTAAGATTCTCCAGGCTAAATGAACAGACACATACATGGTGACTTCAATGCAAATCTGGAAAAAATTGAGTATCAAGAGAAATACATGTGAAACATGGGAAATCATAGTTCAGGGTAAAAAGGAATGAGGGAGGCCAATGGAGAGTATGTCATGAAGGCTTTCTTTGAGGAAAAATGGGGGCGGTCCCAGACATAGCAATCACCCAATTATGTTGCAAAAACAAATAAAACAAAATCCATAATATATTATTTTTTCATAGACAGGAAAATACTTGCCTAATACTAATATGACAGCTATACCTGAATCATCTATGTGTAACAGATAACTAATGTACCTGAGCTGAGAGCAGAATTATTAAAAATCAAAAGAATAATGAGGGGAAAAAAAGGTATACAATTCTAACAATTCAATCCTAAACTCTTTAAACAAGCAATTGACCATTAAAAATAGGAGATGGACAACAGATGACTGGCACTAATTATAATATTTTTATTCAGCAGTTAACTAATAGAAATTAATTGCCACAATGAAGAAACCAAAAGAGTCCAGAGAGTGCCTACTTGGCAAATAGAGAGAAATGAATACCAAAGACAGCATGGAATCCAAGTTGAAGGGACATTTCCTGTGGTGATGCCCTGATGCTCCTTAACCCCCAGAATATTACAGGGTCTCCTAAAGGAGATAATGTAATTATTTAAAGAATTTGAGTCTAATCATCCACATGGAAAAGACCAAGTTGATGAATATCTATTGCCTACCCTATGACACGTATTTGAATGGCTACCCTGTAGAGACTGTCATCAGCATGGATGTATACATGTATACATCCTGGGTAGACAATAGAGATGGACAATGAGCTTGGGTGAGAGTTGAACAAGAAAACATCAGGATTGGTTGCTTTTAGTAAAACACAAAGCTCCTTTGACCCCCAGTTGTCCAGGGAAAAGACCCATATTTTTCATTTCAGTATTCTACTGGTGTGGTTATATGGTGGCGAAATATGGAATGCAAGTTTCTGAATAATTAAAAAAGGATATCACACAATGGAAAGGTGAATGCTGTGTGTGAGGACACTGCAACATATAATTGATAGAACTTCAAACAACAGGAATTAAAGATGTCTTCAAGGAATGCTAGAAAGAAAAGATCAGGTTACATCACAAAGGCAAAGACTGACAAGTATATGACCAAAGAGTCCCTCAGGTACCCTCATTATGTCAGGAGAAAATGAGGAAGACCTCTATCACACTGGGATATATACCTCTTTGAAGAACTTGTGGGAGAACAGGGACAAAATCATACAAGGTGCACAAATATAAATGGGATGTGATTTGAATGGTTGAAGTGAACTTCCAAACTGATGAGATCATAGATCCATTTGAGTATCTGAGTCTGGAAAAACTTCTTAATAATTGGAGTTATCGAAAAGTGGGCTGTCTGGAGAGATAGTGAATTTCAATTCATTGGAGCTCTTCTGGCAGAAGATAGATAACTACTTGACTATAGTGGGGGATTCCTTTTGAATAATAAACTGGATTAAAAAGTTCTTTACTAAAATTCTATGGTTCAATGACTCTAGGCCTTGCCTATTTTCATATCCCAGCATCAGGGAATCTCTTCTGCTCAGGCTCAGTCAGTCTTTATTCTGTGATTCAGAGTCTATTATATCTCCTAAAAAATGCCTCTGAGGCACTGTCCACTATTGCTGCCCTAAGATCAAATGGACTTAGCACTTCTGTATTGTGACATTTCCTCTGGGTCTTATTCCCTAACCCCTTGTATATTTGTGTCATTGTGGACCCTTGTAGAAGGCACCTAGATTTCATGAAATCAGGCTGAGGCTTCTACTTTCCTGCCCTAGTTTAAAGTGGCTCCAGTGTGATGAATACAAAAAAAAAAAAAAAATCATTCTTTTGGGGGAACATAAAGGCACTTAGGTTCAAACCTTTAAACAGGCACTGTCTTTTGAGTTGTCTTGAAGAGCATATTCACATGTACTTTCCAAAAGCATGACCACTTTCTTACTTTCCAAGTGACTCCTAAACATCTGTGTTAGATTATTTTCCAGCAAAGTTATTTGCATTTCTCTCAGATGAATCACATTTGGTATTTTCTGCTCATGTTTCTCACCTCTTGAGATCCTTTTGTATTAGTTCTGAAACCCATTACTGATATCCACACTACCTCTCAATTTAGAACCATCAGCAGATTTCATCTCCCAGACTTCTTACAGACCATTAAACAAAGTAATGAGACCAGGCCTAGCTGGACCTAGGCTACACTTCTGTTACTTCTCCCTCGAACAGAGGAAAATGCACAGAGAAGCACCATTTCTTCAACTTGAGGGACTTCAGAATTCCAGAGTGCCCTAGTTTTCAAGGCAGAATAAGTTGAAGAAGTGCTTTCACTGTGGCATTTTAGAACACCAGAGATTTGCCAGTGCTGGATAGGACTGCGGGTCTGAAATCCTGAAACAGAGCCTGGCGTTTGTATCTCAGTGCCACATCCCTGCAAGTGAACTATGGAGTGCACCTCTTCACTGGGGTTTGTCATCACAGCATCCATTTCTGTTTGGGGGTATCTCTCAGTAAGGCCATGACAGACATCCATTTTCCCCCAAAGGAAATCCATGCAATCAGTGCACAACTGAGATTTGTGGACGGTAGGAGTGGGGGGCAAAGGTAGTTAAGAGTGCTTCTGAAAGCAGAAATTCTGAGTGTTCAGTTGCGGGACCCCCCATACCTCTCAGACTTCACTGGGCCAGTAAGTGCCGGGCCTGGGTCTCTCCTAGTCACCTCCCCCCTCTCCCCCCGCCCCTATTCAGGGCGATACTTTTAGGAACCTGGAGAGAAGAGCCACGAAGACAGCTGAAGTCTGCAATCGCAAGACGTGCAACCCTTTCCAAGCAGCGCTCCCACGGAGCCCAGGGCGTGGGCGTCTGTGTGTGCGTGGGGATGCCTGCCTGAGTGGGTGGCTAGGAGTTGGAGAGCGAGAACAGAACAGAACAGCATCGTCCCCCCCATAGGCACCGGCAGGTTCAGCACTCGGGAGCTGGAGCGAAGGTAAGTGTGGAGGTGGGTGGGTCGCTGCAAGTGGTGTTCCCTTATTGGCTGGCTGCCGGACCCCCCCGGCGGGAGGCTGGGCGGGTGGGGGCCCCGAGCGCTGCCGCAGCTGGCTCGGCTCGAGTCCCCGATTCCGCGCCGGGGACATTGTTTCCGCCGCCGCGTTCCCTTCCCCAGGACCCGGAGCAGGAGGGCAGGGCGGCAGCTGCCGGAGCGGCGGCCGCGGCGGGAGGAGGAAGCCGTGGGGGCGGCGGAGGCGGCGGCCAGGGCTTCTCGCTCTCTCCCTTCTTCTCTCCGTCCCTCCTTCTTCCCTCCCCACCCTCTTTTCCCTCTAGTCTCTGCGCTGCCCGAGCCTATGGTTGGCTTCCGAGAGCAACTCCGGAGGATTCCGGAGGCTTCCCCCGCCCCGGGCTCCCCCTCCAGCGGCAGAGTTTGGGGGTGAGTGTTCCCTGGCCCCCAGCCCTCCCCCCGCCGGCTGTTTGTTTTGCTTCGGTTGCTCGGCTTGCCGGATTCTCCCGGGCAGCGCCTCCGGGGAATGGGGGAAGGCCCAGGCTTCTCGGAAACTCGGCCGGGAGAGTGGGGTCGGGCTGGCGCTGGTGGGGTCCGAGCCTCCGCTGCCTGGCCTCCTCCTCCTCCCCTCGGTCCGGCGTCGGCCGGGCTGGGTCGGAAACAGGTGGATTGGGGCGGGGGCGTGCCGAGGGGCCCGGGGACCCCCTGGGCTCCCGAGGGAGGAGGTGGGCGCCTTGGTGGGCTGGCCTCTTCTCTCCCCCCGCCGCGGTGCGGTGCGGTGCGTGTTGCGGGGCTGTATTGTGTCAGGGCGATGGATGGGGCTGCTTCGGCTGCTGCCAGCTGCACGTCCTAGTTGACCCGGTAACGGAGGGGAAGGCATTGTGGAATGTGCCGCCACTGGAAATTGCCTTCCGCCGATCTGGGTTAAATGGGATCGCTGGGGAAGGAAGGTGTACGGAGGGAGGGGTCACAAGGTGACCGTCGAGGCAGAAGCTCGGCTAGAAACCGTGCCTTCCTTAGCTGCTTTTGCCTCCGAAACATTTCCCTTCTTTGAAGAGACGCATTCCGCCCCCTGGTCCGGGTACGTTTCATTCTTAGACTGAGAATGGAGGAGACTGGTGCGTGTGCGTGTGCGGAGAGAAAGGAAAGGAGGAAGCTTGGCTGGGTCCTGTTCTCTGCCTGAGCCGATCTGGGAAGACAAAACACATTTTAAACGAACAGACCGTCATTTAGATTCCGTGTGTACATAGCCACACACGGCAGGCATGGGTTCGGGACCAGATGTAAGTCTTTTTATTTTTTTTCCAGCAGTCAGTGCCTAACAAAGGCGGTTTCTCTCCCCAGATGCAAGGTGCAAACGTTGCCCCGAAATAGCATGCAAAGCATTTTTGTTGTGTAATTGTAAAGACGATAAGGGGACAATCTATTTCTTCTGTATTTTCTTTTCAAGGCTGGAAGAATAATGCATGAGGTGCCCACGAAGCCTTCGAAGATATGGTGATAACAGGTTTGGGAAGTGGAGCTGAAGTCGGTGGGGCTTTGGTGAGGACTGACAGCTTATCATGACGGTGTTCAGGCAGGAGAACCTGGATGATTACTATGACACGGGGGAGGAGCTTGGCAGGTACAGTAGGCACTGGGACTCCTGTTTCTCTGTTGAGGGGATGATGAGTAATACTGGGGGCCTTGGGGTCGGGAATGTGTGAGGCAGGCTAATGTAAGCTGGAGTATACAATACACACCCTAGCTGAGGTTTCTCTAACAGCAGCTCTGCCCCTGTCCTTTCTAAAAGAGAGACTTGTTAGAAAAGAGATTACTAGTCACCCAAAGGGTGGTTGGATTTAGAGATAAGTGGCACAGTATGCAGGAAACTGTCTAGTACAAGGTCACTTAGAAACTCATTGTTACATTTTGATGCAAAGTGAATTGACCAGTCCAGCACAAGAGCCCATCTAATTCCCAGTTTTAACATTCTGTCGGGTGTTTTGCCCATCTGCGACAGTAGGAAAGATTCTGAGGTAATTGCAGGTGGAGAATGCTATTATGTATGATTTAAACAGATTGCTACTAAATAATAGAGTGACTAACAAATAATAGGTTAGCATTAAATAATTTTAATTAGTTGGATTTTTAAATATTTAATTTTATCCAGTGTTTGGACTTTGATTCCAGGAGCTGCGATTCTCAATGTAAATATCTTTCTGGTTCAGTTTTTAGATGGCTTTCTTTTTAGGCATTTGTGTACTGGTATTTTCTTGAAGTTGATAAATCACCATCTGCATAGTAATGGTGGATGCAAACATCTGTTGATGGAGTTTGTTGATTTTTAACTTCTTCAAAGTAATTTGAAAATTCGGTTGTTGTGGTGTTTTCATTTGTCTCATTTGTGCTGCCATGTTTCAGGAAATCCAATAAAAAGCCCAGTATCATCTTTTCATTCACAAGCAGTTTGGATTTTGATTCACGGGGCTGTGATTCTTGATGTATAATCTTTCTGGTTCACTTTTTAAAATGCATTGATTCATGGGTGTTTGCGTATGGTTATTTTTTTTATGTGGTTTTATCACCAGCCTTATAAGGGCCATAAGCTTTTGGTAGCTTTTTTGCCTTCACCTGGGTAAATAGGTAACCTTTATATATTGCACAAAGTTTAGGAAAGCGTTGTACATATTTTATCTCATTTGATTTTCACAATTACCCTGGAGGTTGGTACAGTTTATTATTCTCATTTTACAGGTAAGGAAACTGAGGCACAGCAAGGTTAAATGATTTGCCCAGGTCACAGAGCTAGCAGTGTCTGAGGCTACATTTGAACTCAGGTCTTCCTAACTCCAAATCCAGCACTTTCCCACTGCATCATCTGTTGTTATCATGCATTTGGCAGAAAACCTCTTTCACCTTTTAAAATGAAGTTAAAAGAAGGTGCCAATGGTGTATGTGATGTGAGTAAAGTGGATGGAAGGAACTGTAAACTAAAAAAAAACAACTTGTGTGTTTAGTCATATATTTATTCATAAACAACTCTTGACACTCTAAGTGAGTTTCCTTTATTTTCTGCAAGAGAATTGTAACCACACCTAGTCTAAACTTCTTCAATGTAATTTCCCAAATTTACCTTTTTAATTAAAAAATGAAAAATAAAAACAGTCCATATAATCTTCCATAACCTTCTATGACTGCATGATCTGGAAATAACATGAAATCTGGTAGCAATACAACATGGCAAACATTTATTAAGACATTCCTGTATGTTTCTGAGAGTATGTTGCTAAATGTCATAAAACTTAGTGATCTAGGTTTGGAGACTTAGACACAGGAAATCAATTTAAATAACTTTTTGTGAATACGTTTATCAGTATTCTGTTCTGTGGGACTGAAGTATGCATGTATGGCATTTTAGGGATATGTGGTCAAAATATTTGGTTTGGCTTAAATAAAGTCATTTGATTGCTGTGGTTTTGCAGCAAGACTTGTGGTATTTTGGAGTGGTCCTCTGGGACTAAAAGTAGGTGAAAAAATGTGGCATTAGCTCATTTTGGTTAAAATGGATTGATTTATAGGGACTTCTGTATCTGAAAGATATGGCTTTAAAGCAGTTGAAAGCACAGTTTAGTAAAGATAAGTCTACTTCAACATTCTTTCTGAAACTTGAATTTCCTGGAGACCTTTTGGTCATTTTTTTGAAAAAGTAAAAAAATGAGGCCTACCTAGTAAGAGAAGTTTTATAATCTGTGAAAATGTATATATGCTTACAGAGTTTTTTCTCATTTCTATGATGTGGTCATTTGTACTTCATCTTAACTCTGGAGAATGTTTTTTGCATGTCTGCTGTATGGGGCAAGTGTGGTTCAAAAGAATTTTAATTCAATAATTTTACTTTTGAGAGTAAAGTGACTGAATCTGTTGATGTACTGGATAGAATTCTGGGGCTTGGAGTCAAGAAGATGTAGACTCAAAGTATGCTTATGTTACTAGTGTCAATAAGGCAAGTAATTTAATCTCACCTTTGAAATGGAGTTAATAGCTCTGGTACCTACCTCACAGACTTATTGAGAAGCTCAAATGACATCATATGAAAATATGTTTTGCTAACTTTGCGATTCTATATGAATGTCAGTTAATAATAAAAATAATGACTGAAGTAGGGGGTTTAGAAAGCTATGCATTGCATCTGTTTTGGAATGGTAGACTAGCCTGGAGATAAAGTGATGGGCCAGATGACCTTTGATGGCGCTTTCAAACCCTGTAATTTTTTATGTCTGCACTGCAAATAACTACTTGCCGAAAGCAAGAAAAGATTTATTCTAAATGTGTAAGAAAGCATATTGGTTTCATAACTGTGTACTTCAATGGAAGGCAGAAAGACATGAGTTGGGGGTAGAGGAGGCAAAGTAGAACAGTAGGAAAAAAATTACAGGTATTAGTGGATTGCTATTGTCGGCAAGTCTGTTTTAAGTAGCATGTTATGAATTGCTTGTTTATAATCTTAACGTGAGCATATAGCTACAATAAAGTCATGTGAGTAATAATTGCCTTCAAAATGCTTTCCCTTCTTCCAGCTACATAGCTATATCTTACCTCTCTTGATGCTGCACTTTTACTCATAAATCCACTTAATTCTGTGGTGATTTCTACATGCAGCCATGAGGTATCATTTTTGCATTATTTAATTCTTGTATTGATCAATTTTATGTGTGATCTTCTACCAAGAAGATAAATAGTTTAGGGATAAAACCTGTTGGGGTTTTTTTGCTTTAGTTTTTTTTTAAAGGCTAAAGGCTAGGCCAACATAACAAGCCCTGGAAGGTATTACTATGTTGAAAAGACTTTGACTATTGTTGCTCAGTTGTTTTCAGTTGTATCTCTTTGTGACTCAGTTGAGTTTTTTTTGGCAAAGTTACTAGAGTGACTTGGCATTTCCTTCTCCAGCTCAATTTACATAAGAGGAAACTGAGGCAAACAGGGGTAAGTGACTTCCCCAGCATCATAGTTAGAAAGTGTCTCTGGCAGGATTTGATCTCAGGAAGATGAGCCCTGACTCCAGGCTCAGCACTCTGTCAGCGCCACCTAGCTGCACATTAACACAAGCTCTGAAAGATACTACTACCTTGAAAAGACTTTGAGTATGGACTCAGTGATAGATAACCTTCCTAACTAAATTAGTAGATTGACTGACAGTAATTCATGCATAGTCTACAAAACCATAGAGAACTTCTCATCCTCATCAGGGGAGGATGTTCCCTTCCCCAATAGAATTGTGCATCCTTGAAGGATTCACTGAAGAAATTTTGTATCCTTTTCTCCTTAGGTATAAATTCCTCCCAAATTCTATGTTGGCATTTGCATCATCCATCCTGTGCATTGTACATAATTCTCACTCAGCAGATGAATACATGGATAAACACTGATGGATCATGTAGTACTTTACCTTTACAAAACTCATAGATCTTCTTCCCAAAACTTTGGAGATAGGTGTTTTTAATGATGGTAACAAACTTAAGAGAATTATCACAGCTTTACTTCTTTTCTACATTCATTTTGCTTTTGGAGGTTATATGGTTAGACTAATGAAAATACAAAAAAAGACCTTTTTAAGCAAAAAGAAATTGTTTATTGACAAAAATCTTCTATTAGTGAGATATAAAACTGAAACTAATAACTCAAGTTTAAAAACTTAGTTTGACATAAATTTTATAAGCATTTTAAGTATAAGTATACTTATATAAAGTATTTATACTTTAAGTATAAGCATTTAAGGTAACTAGGGGGCACAGTACATAGAATGCTGGGCCCGTGGAATTAAGAAGACCTGAGTTCAAATTTTGATTCAGATGCTTATTAGCAGTGTGAATCTAGGAAAATCACTTAACCTCTGTCTGTTTTAGTTTCCTCATCTATAAATAGGAATAAGAGCTACATCCTAGGGTGGTTATGAATCAAATGAAATGATATTTGTAAAGCACTTTGTAAATTTTAAAGCAATATATAAATAAAAATTTAAAGCACTATATAAGTAGTAGTAGTTGTAGTAGTAGCAGTAGTAGCAGCAGCAGCAGTGGTAGTAGTAATAGTAGTAGTAGCATGGTATTATCCATGTCAGCAACTAAGCAACATTTTTCAGTTTGTTTTAAATCCTAGTTCTGATACTTATTATTTGTATGACCATGAGCAAGTTATTTAAACTTCTCTGAGCTTCTTCATCTGTAAAATGGGGATGATGAGAGCCCCTATAAACAGTTGTAAAACACTTTGCAAATCTTAGGATGTCATGCCACTTGTTAGCATTTTATGCTCAGTTGACAGGATCATAGATTTAGAGCTGAGAAGGACCTCAGAAGTGATGTATTCTACCTCTCCTTAAACATAAGAAAACTGAGGCCTTCAGAGGTGTCACACAATAATGAGTGGAAGAGAGTAGATTTGAACTCAGAGCCTCTGGTTCTTTCCATTATACTGCATTCCCCCTAAACGTACACTATTACTTGTATCAGGTGTGTGTGTGTGTGTGTGTGTGTGTGTGTGTGAGTGAACAGTCTTCAAAGAGATTCGACTCAAACGTGTAGTTTAATCTAGGCAAATACATTTCAATTATTTTTAAATGCTGCTTGTACCATAACATTTTAATAATAGTTTTCAGGTATGTACAAGGATAATATAAGGCTGTCAATGAATAACAGTTTTTTTGATAACCAGATGGGAAGGAATGGGCTTGAACTGTATTGGAGGAGAGGTTGTGGATCATTGGAAAGTATTTATTAAGCACCCACATGCCTTTAGGCTGCACAGGGTGCTGAACAGTCTCTTCATTAGGTACTATCTCTCCTTCATAGGAAATTAAAATCTGATGCATCATTGGGTACACATGTCAAGATGTAAAAGGATAAATAGAGCAAAAACATTGCACAAATACTTACATTCCATAAATAAATATTTACATTTGGGAAAAAATTTTTTCTCTCACATGTTGATTTCATGTATTGTATTTTTAGCTCCTTAGGAACAGAGACTATGCCTATCAATAATAATATTAATGATATATAGCAGATGCTCAATAAACCCCATAATCACAGAACATCAGAATTGGAAAGGACCTCAGAGGCTATCCAGTGAGACTACTGTAACACTAATCCCTCTCTACAATAGCCATGTCAGATGTTCATATAACCTTTTCATTAAAGAACTTGGGTGAGGGGGAACCCATGAGCTCCTGGAGCAGCCTACTCCATTTTTGGATAATTGTTAGGAAGTATTTCATTATGGTGAGTAAAATTTTCTCTTCAACTTTCATTGATCATTCTTGGATATGTCCTGATGTTAAGCAGAACAAATCTAATCCTTCTTCAACATGAGTTTTTTAAATATTTGAAAAAAAGTTATTATGTGACTCTTATCCCTGGCACCCTATCTCAAGGTTGTCATGAGAATTAATTTTGTTGTTCGGCCATTTCAGGCACGTCTGACTCTTTGTGTCCCCATTTGGGGTTTTCTTGGTAGAGATACTAGAGTGATTTGCCATTTTCTTCTCCAGCACTTTTTGCTGATGAGGATACCGAAGCAAACAGAGTTAAGTAACTTGCCCAGCGTCACATAGCTAGTAAGTGTCTGAGACTGGATTTGAACTCAGGTCTTCCTAACTCTGGGATGGGTGCCTAAATGAGAAAATAATTGTCAAGCACTTAGCACAGTGTCTGACACCTACTATGTGCCATAGAAATGTTTATCCTCCTCCTCCTCATCATCATTAACCTCATTCCCTACCCTTGCCCCCAATCTTTTCTCCTTTTCCTTCAGCCAGTCCTCATATGGCATGATATTGAGGCCTTTCTATACTGTCCTGCTCACTGCTCTCACTCTCAGTTCTATCAATTGCTATTATTTCTCCTATGATTTCCCATTTATACTTGCTAATTAAATGCTGATAGTAATAATACAGAAGCTGAGGATTCTGCATTCCACATGTGGAGCCGTTCAATTCAGAAAATGCTTATGAAGCTCCTCCAGTGGCTTTCACAGTTGTAGACTTACATTTCTAACCCCAGGTGAAAATGTGGGCTTGGTAAGACTGGGTGAGAGTTCAGTTTATATTTATTCCTGTAAATATAAAAATGGATAAAAGCATATGCTGTCGATAAGAGGTCAGTGTGTTACCTTTGTAGATGAATTTCAGTTCTATCTTTTTGCTTTTTGACCTGAATGTCCCATTATTCATTGAGAAACTCGACATGTCTGAAATAGAGCTCATGATCTTTTCTTCATACCCTCCCCTCATCTGAACTTCTCTGTTAATATTCAGGGCACAAGCCTTTTCCATGTTTGTTGTTCAGTTGTTTCGGTCATGTCATGACCCTATTTGGGCTTTTCTTGGCAAAAGATGCTGCAGTGATTTGCCATTTCCTTCTCAAGCTCATTCTCTCAACGTTTTCCATGTTACCCAGGCTTCAAGCCTCAATGTCATCCTTAGCTCCTTGCTCCCACTCATTCCACATATCCAATCTGTTGTCAAATCTCTTTGTTTTCTGGCATCACAATATCTTTCATATATGTATATGTCACCTTCAATCACTTCCCTAGGTCAGGACCTCATCAACCTTTGCTTATATTATTGCAGCAGCTTTCTCATTACTCTCGCAGTCTCCGGTCTCTCTCCTCTCTAATGCTACCCTCCATTCAGATGCCAAAGTGATTTTCCTAAATCGTAGGTCTGCTTATTTCAACTCACTATTCAAAAAGCTTTGGTGTCTCCCTATTACCTATCAGTAAAATACAAAGTCTTCATTGCTACCTGTCCCCTTGCTAAACTTTTAGTCTTATACTTTATTTTCCTTCACATGCTGAATGATCCAGCTGTGCTTTTCTACTCTCTGTACCTTTTACATAATGCTTTTCTCATCTCTATTTCCAAACTCACTTCTCAACTTTCTTAAAAATTCACCTCAGATCCCATCTTCTATAGGAGGCCTTTCCCAGTCCCCTCCACCCTCTAGTACCTTCCACTGTAAGATTACCTTCAGTCGATCTTGTATGTAGCTAGTTGTTTACATATTATCTTTGCCATATTTTTTTGACCTTTATATCTCTAGCTCTTAGTATAGTGCCTTTGCATATATATAATACACATACTAGGTGTTTAATAAATGCTAGCTGACTGATTGACTTTACTAAAAGGGAGCTTCTTGAAGGCACAGTCGTTTTTGCTTTTCTTTGTATCCCTTGTGCTTAGCACAGTGCCTGGAACATAGTAGGTGCTTAATAAATGCCTCTTAATTCACTTGATGACTGAATTGTAGAACTTAAGAACTGGAAAGGATTTCAGAGATGGTCCAATCCAATCCATTTATTTTATGAGTGAGTAACCTCAGGACTAGAGAGATTAAGGGACTCATCTAAAGTAACACAACTAGGTACTGTAAGCAAAACCTAAAGCCAAGTCTTATGGTTTTCAACATTAGGCTCTTTTTTATTGTGCTACTCTAAAAAAAATTGTATTCATATGCACATATATGTTTAGTTTTTTAAACTTGTCTCCTTGCTTTTCCATAATTCTGTGATTTTTATCTTTGTCAAAAGCCCAAATAAAATTGATCTTTCACCTAATGCAGCCACTGATTGCCCCTGCTATGATAGGTACTGTGGGAAATAAATAGGAACCAGCACACCTGCAGCTTTTAATTTTCTCTCTTGTTGAAGGTAGTGTGACTTGGCATTTTAAACAGACTATTTCACAAATCCTTTACTACAATTTTGTCCTTCCTCCCTTTTCCCAAAGGGCTTGTTTCCTGCAGTTTTAAATAGTATTAGTATGCAGCATGCATCGCATGATCTGACTCCTGAAGTTAATATCTTAACTTAAAATGAAAATATACCTTTTGTAATTATTTAACCTTTGAATACCAATAATCAGGCTTAAAATCCATAATTAGAAATGGTCTCTGCCCAACTGGCCTCTTCTGAATAATTAACAGTTCTCATTTTATTTTATTTTATTTTATTACAGAGACACCAGGATACATATTCTAGGCTTCATGTGATTTTTTTTTTAAGTGGAGACTAATATCTAACTTTGCTTTGTAATATAGTAGTAAATCATCAAAATAAGATTCAACAGATTTCTTCCCTCATAAAAATAGAGTGGGAGTGAATTTTATTACATAGCATCTTAAGTTTTGGAATTCAATTTATCACTTTATTCAAAGTCTTACTTCTAGAGTCTTAGAGATGATTAGGACTTCAGAGGCCATATCGTGCAACCAAAGTCTTTTTTTTATGATATGCCTGACAAGGAAGTGATTACTTGTATCCTTTTTTTGAGACCTCAGAGAAGGGGAAATATGTAGGTAACTGAAGAAGCCTTACCACTAGAAGGACTTAAGAGTGTCAGTTGATGCAACAGTTGGTTTGGTCTTTTGAGGTATTTTTAAAATTCTTGTCTTTTCATTATTATCAGTCATCTATAGGAATTGCTATGGATGTGGTTCTGGGGAATAAATAGGAACCAATTTATTTGCAGCTTCTCAGTTTCGTATCAGCTGTGTGGTAGATGCGATACGTACTGGGACCACTGTCAAGGACACTGTTACACTTCCTTTATGTTAAATATTCTGTGATTGATGTCTTTCTGATTTTGTTCCAGCCCTAAACCTGAACAACCAGGCCAAGTAGAGACAAACTTCACCCTGAACTCTAACCAGCACTTCTTAAACCCTATGGGGCTTGACCCCAGTTTAAGAAGCACCAAAGAGGCTGTGAGTGGAAAAAGTTTGAGAAGCCTTGAACTCAACCATTCTATTTTTAAATAGCTAATTGTTAGTAAAATTTTCCTTATATCAAGGTTAAATTTGTCTTTCTATAACTTATACTCCCTCCTCTTAATTGTGACCTCTGCAGCAAAGCAGACTAAATCTGATTGTTCTTCCATATGACAGGTCTTCACAAAACTGAAGACAGGTATACTATCCCTTCTATTTTTTTACCCAGTCCAGTTTCTTTAACTTGTCCTCATAGAGTAGAAACTGGAAGCCCAGAACCATGATGATGGCTTTCTATTGAATATTCTTCAACTTAATTAGTGTCATTCCCAAAAATGTCATGTCCACCATTGGACACAGTCCTCCAGATGTGATCTAACAAGGTTACAGTATAGTGGGACTGTTGTCTGAATGCTATACATCTCTCAGTTTGCTATTGAATTAGCTTACTTGGCTGCTATATCATCATATCATATTGACCCATAAGATCTTTTTCAGATGAATTTTTGTATAGCCACACTTTCCCTATCTACTACTTGAGAGTTTGTTTTTCTTTAAATCACACATGAGACTTCATATTTATACTTGTTAGTTTTTTTTCTAATTGTATATGAGCCAATAATCTAGAGTGTGAGTGTATTTCTGAATCCTGGCTTTGTCATCCGGTGTGTGAGCTATGCCTCTAAATTTTGTGTCATCTGCAGATTTCATAAGCATCTCATTGAAGTCTTTCACTAAGTCATTGGTAAGAATACTAAAGAGCACAGGGAGAAGCATGGAGTCCTGTAGCACTCACATAGAGACCTCCTTTCAAGTTAATATCCAACCATTAATGGGTGTTCTGTGAATGTGACCAGTTAGGACAATTCTGAATCCACTCAGCTGTGCATCTTTCCAACCAGTGGCATTATCCTGATCTACCAGTAGAGTAAAACTGTCAACAAAGACAGTTGATTTGACATGACCTATTCACGATAAAGCTGTGCTGATTCTTTGGGATCAGGTTTCCTTTTTTCAACGTCTGCTAACACTTAATAATATGTTCCAGGAACTGAATTCAGCCTCATTGGTTTAGGGTGTGTACCTTCCATTTTTTTCCCCTTCTCTGAAAATCAGGGCAGCATTTTCCTTTCTCTCATCCAGCAGTGTCTTTCCAATTCTCCAGGATCTTTCAAAGATCAGTGACAAAGATCAGTGGCTCAACACTCACATGTGCCAGTTCTTTTAGTTCCTTATATTGTCTGTACTTGGTCAGTCAATCAAATAGATTTTATTTTAATTAGGAGAGAATCTGAATGATCCTTCTAATTGTTTCTCAGTCATGTCTGACTCTTTGTGACTCCATGCACCATGCTGTCCATGGGCTTTTTTTGGCAAAGGTACTGGAGTGTTTTGATATTTACTTCTCCAGTGGATTAAGGCAAATAGAGTTTAAGTGACTTGCCCAAGATAATACAGCTGATAAGTGTCTGAGACTGAATTTGAACTTAGATCTTTCTGACTCCAGGCCTAGCACTTTATCTTTTAAGACATGTCACTGTCTCAACTAGAATTTATTAAGTGTGTATTATGTAACATTCAATTTGCTAAGTACCACAATTGAAAAAAAAGACAAAATACTTGTACTCAATGAACTCAGTCTAATAGAACAGACAACATGCAAGTAAGAAATATATAGAGTAAATTAGGTGTAATCTCAGAGGGAAGGCATTAGCATTGAAGGACCAAGAATTGTTTCTTGCAGAAGGTAGGACTTTAAATGAGACTCGAAGGAAGCCAGGGGAGCTAAGAATGAGAGCATTTCATGCTGATGAAAATGGATAATATCAGGAGAGAGGGTGTCTTGGTCAAGAAACAGCAAGGAAATCAATATTGCTGGATCAGAGAGTCCATGGAGGAGAATCAAATGACAGAAGAGGAATGGAAAAGTTGGAAAGGGCCAGGTTATGAAGGATTTTGAAAATCAAATGGAGGATTTAATATTTGATCTTGGAGGTGATAGGGAAGCACTGGAATTTATTGAACAGCAAAAAGGGGAATGTGTATATGATATAGTCACATAGATAAAATCTGGGCCAGATAATCTTGTATATTTAATTCTGTATTAGCCATTTTTTGTTTAGACTTTTCTGGATGAAAGATAGCAAAGTAAAAGTTGAGCAAATATAATTTCACTCCATTCTTTGGTTAGCATAATTCTACGTGCCAGGAGCGTTAGCTCTATCCCTTTGTTTCTCCTTTTGTCTTCTATATAATTTAAAAGCAACTCTGTCTATGTTTCTTATCCTTAGTTTTCCTTACTCGAGAGAAAGTATGAATGAACAGGTCAAATGCTGCAGAACTATTAAGGACACCTAAGACTTTGAAAAGTCCTCCAGATATAACAGTTTGGAGGTCACTGATGACCCTAGAAGTGATGATTGTGGAATAGTGGCATCAGAATTAAGATTACCAGGGGCTGAAGTAGTAAATGGGTGGTGAGAAGGTAGAGGCAATTCTAATAACTCTATGATGATGAGAGATATAGGATTATGCTTTTGGAGAATGGCGAGGTCAAAAGAAGAATTTCTTTAAAGAAAAGGGGACGACCTGAGCATATTTGTTGGCAGTGAGAAAGGAGATGATAGAGATAAATTGAAGATGAAGGAGGGGGAGTAATTCAAAGGGTAAACTCCTAGAGGAATGGGATGGAATGGGATCAATGGACGGTTAGTCTTCTCAAGGAGAAGGACCACAGTCATCCTCCAAGACTGGAGCAAATGAGGTGATGATTGGTGAAAAGAAAGAGGTTTTAAGATGTGAGGATTTAGAAATGAGAGATTGTGAGTAAAGTGGTAAGACCATGTGCTGAGGGAGTGAAAGGTGGAATTCACTCTCTTGAATAAAGTGAATATGCAGGCTATAATGAAGTTATGCATTTATTGTGGAAAATAGGTTTTTTTATAATGGAAAATAATTGAATCTTAAACTTAATGTCTTATTCAATCTAGTCAAAACCATGTAATGTATTCATAACTTCCACTTTTATAGGTGACATTCAATAATAGTTTTCATGTTGTAAATCATACTTTTGGTGTTTTAATTTCATTTTTATTCAGACCTTAATGGGCATTTCTATCTATATCATAGGAGAGGAGATTATATATGAAACTGCAAATATCTGTTTTAGGTAACATTTTCTCCTAAAATTTATAGTAATTTTTAAAGCTGTCTTGTCTGTGATTCCTTCTGTTCTTTCTTCCTTTTGTTGAGTGGGGGGAATGTAACTGCCTTTTTCCTTTCCCAATGCCCCTTCCAAAATGGAAAATAAAACAAAATCCTTGTAACCAAATTGCATAGTCAAGCAAAACTTATCCTTATCCAAAAATGTATATCTCATTGTGTATCTTTGATCTAGCAGCCGTCTGTCTGGAGATTTGTACACTGCTTTGTCATTGGTGCTCTGGAATTGTGGTTGGTCATTGAATTAATCAGAATTCTGAAGTCTTTAAAATGATTTGTCTTTACAATATTTGTTGTTATTGTACAAGTTGTTTTCTTGGATCTTCTCACATGACTGAATAATTTCATATAAAACAGGTTTCTCTGATGATCTTTCTTTCATACACCAAATTCATTCAACCATTCTCCACTAGATGTATACCTCCTTTGTTTCCAATTCTCTGATAGCACAAAAATGTATTATAAATATTTTTGTATGTGTGTTCTTTTCCTCTTTCTTTGATGTCTTTGGGGTACGGACCTCGCAGTGGTGTGCTGGGTCACATTGGCATAATTTACTGCCTTTTGGAACAATTTCAAATTGCTTTGGAAGGACCAATTCACAACTCCATCAGCAGTGCATTGATATGCCTGTTTTCCCATCACCCCTCCAAATTTGTCATTTTCCTTTTATCATCATCTTCCCCCAATAATGAAGGGTATGAGAAGATACTTCAGAGTTGTTTTAATTTGCATTTGATCATACTTTTTTTCTTTAAAATGAGTAAATAAAGTATTATTTCCCTTCTGCATGGAGAAAGAAGAATGAGAAGTTAGGTGTGATGGCACATGCCTGTAATTCTAGCTCTGGGGTGACTGAGGCTAGTGGATCTCTTGAGCTAAAGAGTTCTGGACTGTAGTGGGATAAGTTCATTGAGTGTTCAAATTAGACATTAATTAGTATGGTGAGCCTTCTGGGAACAGGGGTGGATTTGGGGGCATGGAGAGAGAGGTACCAACTTGCCAAAAAAGCTCTTGTGCTGATTAGAGTGGGGCAGTTCCCAGAGTAACCCAGAGCAAGATAGGGAAATGTAGTCTTTAAAAGGAAAAAAAAAAGGAGAAAAAGAAAAGACAAATACTAAAAAGGGTAGTTTCTAGAGAGTTGATACAGATTTATTACTTCATCTCCTATTCCAATCTAAGAAATGGTACTATAGTGTGTTCCATTTATCCATTTTATGGAAATTCAGTACCCTCTGTTTTTCCCCAATCAGTTGGGGGTACTCTGGTAAGAGAGGGGGGAAGAGAGAAAAGAAAAAGCTTTTTTTAATTCAATATTTTATTTTCCCCAGTTACATGTAAAAATAATTTTTAACATTCATTTTTAAAACTTTGAGTTCCAAATTCACTCCCTTCCTCCCTCTTCACCCACCTCTTTGAGAAGGCAAGCAATTCGATAGGTTGTACATGTGTAGTCATGCAAAACATTTCCATAAGTCAGGTTTTGAAAGAAAACATAGATGACCCCTGCAAAAAAAAATACCTCAAGAAAAATACATTTTTAAAAAATGTGATTCAATCTGTAGTCAGACAACATCAGTTCTTTCTCTGGAGATGGATAGCATTAAAAATAAAAAGCTTTTTGAATGGAGAAAAGCAAACTTTTAGGGGAAATGCTTAATGGACTTAGAAGTCTCAAGCTAATTTTACTTTGCTAAAGGGCAGAGATGAATTGTGATTATATACATGTGGAGGAAAGGTTAGTTTGTTTTTTAATAATGATAATAGAATTTTGAAATATTTGATTATATAAGATCCAAAGTCCAGATGTCCTTGGAAATTCTGTAAACTCAGAAAGTACTCAGCAGCTGTTTCCTCAAACTGAAAATAAAACTAGCAAGTCATGAAATACCAGAGTCACAAAGGACCCATATTTTATTGGTCTTCTTTAAATTGGTATAATTGAAAGCATAGCCTGCTGGGTGTTTCCACTGTAAATGTGAGAAACTTCCATAAATTTAAACAATTCAGGAGGTGTACCTTTAGGTAGGGATTGTGCTGCAGTCCTTCTCAGACACTGTAAACACAAATAACCAGTTCATGCATCAGTGTTAGCAGTCAATGGAAACCTTTCAGGCATTGGTTTCTCTAATTGCAGATAGAGATTTTATTTCCCTAAATTTGTTGCTGTTTATCTTCAGTTGTTTCAGTTGTATCTGATGCTTAGTGACCCCATTTGGGGTTTTCTTGACAAAGATAATGGAATGATATGCCATTTCCTTCTCCAGCTCATTTTTACAGTTGAGGAAACTGAGGTTATTAAGTGTCTAAGGCTGGATTTGAACTCAGGTCTTCCTGACTCCAGGCCCTGTGTTCTATTCATTTGACCACCTAGCCTCCCATTTCTCTAAATGGTATACTTTAAAGACTATATATTCTTTTTTTAAAAATTTATTTATTTTTAGTTTTTAACATTCATTTCCATAAGTTTTAAGTTTTCTCCCCTTCTCTCCTCAAGACAGCATGCAATCTGACATTGCCCTACATATACATTCCTGTTAAACACATTTTCCTATTAGTCATGTTGCATAGAATAATTATAGTGAATGGGAGAGACCATGAGAAAGAAAAAATAACACAGCAAAAAAGAAAATAGCGTGCTTCAATCTACATTCTGGCTCCATAGTTCTTTCTCTGGATGTGGATGCCATTTACCATCATGAATCCTTTGTTTGGAATTGTTTTAGGTCCTTGCATTGTTGAGAAGGGCTAAGTCTATCAAAACCAAAGAATATGTATTCTAAAGATTGTAAAACTGCCATACATAATAGAATTATAGGTATAGATCTGGGAAGAGACCTTAGAGGCCATTAATTTCAACTCATTTTACAGATGAGTAAACTGAGGCTGAGAGGTTAAATGACCAACCACTAGTCAGTTACTTAACTATTAACTGCAATAGCAAGGAATGTTGTGATTTTTAAAAGATGACAGTTATTTTTAGTAGCAATTAGTGATAAGTTGCAATTCTTGTCCAAAACAAATTTGAAGCTACACTTGTAAAATGGTGAAATGAAATGTAATGCTCAACCGAAAAAATGTGTGTGCATGCTCATGCACACACACACACACACACACACACACACACACACACACACAAATTGTAAGTTACTTGACTCTACTAAAACCATACCTTGGTATCCCTGGATTCTCAAAGGTGATACCAGCTGTGAATTCAGTTCAGATACATCCTCCCAAACTGGAACGGTTCTGAGTATGAGAAAAGCAACAGACTCTATTTTTATTTCTTTTGTCTGAGGGCTGACTTAACAATCCAGAATTTAAAAAAGTTCATCTATGGAAGGTTAGAGGCCAGATGATTTGAATTTTTTTAACCACATCAATTCATGTTGAACATTATATCATTTACTAAGGTGTTGGTGGGGAAAAAATGTATCCTTAGCAACAAAGTTCACAGGTGGAAGATATTTTGAATGCTATTATTCAAAGTTCATGAGATACCATCATTTTATTTTCTATCCTACTTTATAAATTATGTTAAGGGCACCAAAAGACAGATGTATGAGGGAATCAACTAGGTCAAAAGGCAATTATTTTCTAGTGTGGAATGGTGCAATAGAAAGGGAAAATAGAATATGAGCTTAAATTTATTTTCCCTTGATGTTTATGAAGGCCATGAGAATCTAGTAATGAATAAGGGGGACCAAAAAAATTTAGCATAAGTCATTTCATTCTTCCAAGTTTGATTCCAACAGACAGCTAGGTGGTACCATGGATAGCATGTTGAATTTGAAGTCAAAAAAACCTGAATTCAAATCTTGCCTCAGAAACTTACTGGATTTGTGAACATGAGCAAGGCATTTAAAGTCTCCCAGCCTCAGTTTCCCTTAACTGTAAAAAGGGAAAATAATAGCACCTGCCTCACAGAATTGTTGTAAGGATCAAATGACATATAGTGCTTTGCAAATCTTAAAATACCATATGAATGCTAACTCATTTATTGATCTGAAAAGGTGTTTGTACCATTTGTGAGGAATAATATTAAGATAACCTCATAGGTTTAATCATTTGAGATTCGATTAGGACTCAGTTTTTAAATTTTTGAACACAGAAAAGAACTTGCATCACATGCTTTTAATTTATACTTGACGTGACCATACCCACACTCAGCCCTACTACTTGGAATGCCATTTGTAGCATCGGTTTTTTTTAAGTTTTATTGATGAGTTGTTTTTACATTGTATACATTTACAGGTTACTCCCTAACAAAAAACTAGTAATGCTATGATCTTCTACGAAAGTGTATGCAGCATTTCATATCTGTAGCCCTCCTCTCCAACAGTTTTCTCTCTTTGTTTTAAATGAAATCAGTTTTTTTTCTTCTTTCACCCCTCACCATCTTGGAAAAAAAAGAAAAGAAAAAACATTTCTTTTTAAACTTTGCATAGCCAAATAAAACAAATTCTCTCAGAGACTGTCTACAAAGTTATATCTCTCGTCCTGCATTCTAAGTGTATCAAATCTGTCAGATCTCTTTAATGATAGTATATTTCATCATCAGTGCCTTGTAATCACAAATGGTCATTGCATTGACCACAGTTCTTACAGCTTTCAAAGTTGTTTGTTTTTTCAGTGTTGTTATATAAACTCTTTTCCTGGTTCTTTTTCTTTTCATCAATTTACAGAAGTCCTCAAAATTGTTTGTTTTTATAATATTGGTGTTATAAAAAAGGTCTTCTGATTCTGTTACTTCATTCTGCCTCAGTTCATAAAAGTCTTTCCATATCTTTGTCAAATCATTTATTCCCTCATTTCTTATAGCACGGTAGTAATCATTAGTAGTAATATTCATATGCCACTGTTTTTTAAGTCATTCCTTAATTGTTCTTTTTCCTTTCCTTTGTTTTCTCTTCCATATATGGTGTATCCTAATAAAAGCCTCCACTTGTTTTCTCCCCGCAAATCTATTTGATTTATTCTGCTAAGTTCGCCCACTGTTGATTTCGACTCTATCTCTTTCCTAATCTTTTGGTACATGTCCATGGAGTCCAGCTCCTTTTACCTTTTGTACTCACCATACCTTGCATTACCCAGACTGACCCTGTTTTATAGATTGTTCTTAAGTCAGTATCAATAAGAAATAATTAACTGTTTTGGCATCTTGATGGACAGTGGATCGATTCTGACACTAATTCTACTTTGGTTGCCTGTAGGGGAACTAGGTGGCTTAGTGGGTAGAGAACCAAATTTGAAGGCAGATCTGGTTTAGGATCTAGAGGTTTAGGGATCTAGATATAAGGGAATGAGTTTAGAATTAACCTGCTCATCTTTCAATGAAGGCAGCTTCAGACCAGGACAGGTCTGAAGGGTTGAATGGATTAGTTTCCCTTGGATTGGAGGACAGGGTCCCTGAAGGTCCAGGTTAGAAGGTTCATTGTGGGGAAAGATGGGCAGTGTCAGGACATATGAGAAGATATCTACACTGTATAGAAGATGGCACCTGAATTCAGCCAAGAAGGAACTAAGGATTCCAGCTTCTAAGAGGGAATACATTCTAGGAATAGAGCTAGGTGGCTCAATGGAAGGACTAGAACTCAGGAACACCTGGGCTCAGCCTTTCTCAGATATTTAGTGTCTTTGTCCCTCAGCAAGTCACTTATTTTCTCTCAGCCTGAGTTTCCTCATTTATAATTGGGAGATAATAGCACTCACCTCATAGAATTGTTATGAGCATATGAGATAGCATATTAAAGCACTTTGTAAATCTAAAAGTGCTTTATAAATTCTAGATATTGTTGTGAAGAGCTTAGATATAGAAAGAATATGAAGGTGGAAGATAAAGTTTGATGGTGATCCCATCGAATGGACTGTGTACTATTAGTTCCTCTTTTATGTGATTTGAGGTATTTGGAAAGTACTCAGAAGACAATGAGACTGTTATGCTAAGTTGGCTGCTTGATCCTGTGAATAACTCTTCCCAACCAATCCAGAGAAACTTCCACAACTGTGCTGCAAGCTAGTGTAATCATCAGGGACTGAATTTTTAATCATGGGGAGAATATAGAGGATATATTTAGGTGTTGCCCCTTGGTCTAGGTGTGAAATTCCCTCTATACAGCAGCAAAACCTTGTTGCCCACTGATGAAAACTTTCTTTTGGCATTGATGCTGGCTTCTTAACAAAGTATATAAT
Source organism: Bettongia penicillata ogilbyi (assembly GCA_023548195.1). Lineage (NCBI taxonomy): Eukaryota > Metazoa > Chordata > Mammalia > Diprotodontia > Potoroidae > Bettongia > Bettongia penicillata. The sequence continues at coordinate 340,125 of JAJHZJ010000312.1, forward strand.
TCCACTGAAAAGCTGACTGTCTTTATCCAGGGTGTCACTGAGCTAACCTCAAGTTCATGGTGAAGTTCTTGGTTACTTACTGCCTAGTTGATACATTGTTCCTGATGAAGGCAACACCTAAGCTCATCCTTGCACTTAAATTTTAAAGTGACGGGACTCTCTGCAACTTTTTCAGGAAAGTTCTCTCAGAGATGGGAGCAATGGAGAAGAAATGGTAGTGTGATTAATGATCTGGACCAGACAGGAGCCAGAGCAAAAGGATAGGGCCGTATTGTGGAAGGAGCCACGTTAGACCCTGCTCTTCACTAATGTGGAGAGGTCTTTGTACCAGACTGGCCCAGAGGAGGGGTGGTTTACTCTAAGAACTCCTTAAGAACCTTCCTTTTGGGAAAAGGATTTTTAGATAAGGACAGTATAATAAATGAAGAGGACTGTGCAGGTCATTAGGAAGGTAGGGATCACCTGAAGGAACACTTTCTTGTTTCACTTGATTCATTAACAGCATTTAGAATTTTTCATTACTGCAAGTCTGCAGGATTCTACACATTTGGGAAGGAGGGGTAATAGGAGATCATAGTTACCTGCGAAGTAGGGTGAATTGTTTTGATTACTTATACTAACTGGTGAGTCTGTTTTCTTTGTGTGTGTGTGTGTGTGTGTGTGTGTATGGCCTCTATTTTAAATTAATTATATAATGTCAAAAAGTAAAGGAGAAAGAAGAACAAATATCTGATTATTCAATTAGAAAAAAAAAAATCTAGCTCTGTCCAAAGCTATCCCCAAAATAGTTTGCAGTGTATAAAATATCTAAAATCTACCTAATGACATTTTATAGATGATGGATGTTGTTTTCACAGTAAATCATGTGTTCTGTTTTGATGAAAGTATTCAAAATTGTAAACTAAGAAGCATTAATTAAGGTTCAAACATGCCATGTGATGATAACTGCCACTACTTCCCTTGTAGCTAAGACATCCAGCCCTCCCTCATCCAACAGGGATCTGGGTATTTACAGTAACAAACAGGCAAGAGCCAATCCTCACCTTCACTGCTAATGGACATTTAAGGCAATTTAAATCAGGACTGCAACAATTAATCCCATTACACAAATACTGGATCAAACAGTATCTTGACAATAAAAAAAATGACCAATGTACACATCACTCAGATAGTCAAGAAGAAAAGTTACTGCAAGGAACTGGGCAGAGAAGATACAAAGCACATGTTATGACCAGGACACTAGAGGACACCAAACAGTGTCCCTGGATGACATCTCTGAGCAAACCCCATCCTTGGGGGAGGGTCTTTACCTAGTAATCCTCTTTTATTTCTTTCAAATGAACATTTCATACTTTTGAAAAGGAGACAGAAACACATTAAATGAATGAGAAATACTGATCACTGCGTGGCATTGTTAAGGGGCATTACAAGTTTACTGGAAAACATGAAGCTATAGGAAAACCACACTGAACACTGGGATTCTGTGTTCTTTTATCTGGTGCTGCAATCTTAGATGACTTATTAAAAGTAAGTGGTGTCAGCTCAGTCTTTCCTCCTGGGGTTACCACCTGGATTAGACTTCCAGAGCTTGGCCTGTTTTCTCCTGTGATCCAGTTGTGAAAGTTTTCAACAAGGAATTCTAATGGGTTTTGGGCGCCCAAGTCTGAGTCAGGCATTAACTTCCTGTTCATTGGCATATCCAGGGTAACTGGAAGCACTGGTGGCGGAACCTGGTGGCATGCCGCTGTTTTCCCCAGTCAGTCTCTGACACAGCGGATGGACTGCTCCTTTGGCCTCGCCACAGTCATTCATTCCTGGAGTTCTTTCTAAAGCAGCCTTAGCCGCAGCCAAGGTCAGAAGGCCTCCATTCTTCAGTCTTGAGGTGTTTGGTTGCAAGGTGACCAGAGGTGGTTGAGGTTCACAAGTTCTGCTTCCACCTCAAGTCCCAGTTTACATAGAGAGATATAGCTTTGGCACTGCCTCCTGCCCATCCTCCAGCCAAACAAAGAATGGCATCCACCTTCTTGTCGCCCAAAAGCTTCCCTGCGTTAGCAGTTAGCAGGTTGACTTGCTTAGTGAAGGAGTCGGTCATTTTAACTACCACACTGGCTTTAGCATTTTCATTTTCTAACATGTTTTTGTCTTACAAAGCCTGCATGCGTTTGATGCCCAGGGTGCCTTTGCCTCAGCACATGTGCATGTCCCCCACCCCACAGCTGCCATCATTGCCATCAGCCTGTATTGCTCCTCTGGCCTGTGAGTCTGTTTTTTTCTCTGTGAAGTAAAGCTAAGAAATCTCTCTATCTTTCTATCTAAATTTATCTGGATATAGATGCATGCTAAATTCTAATGTTTTTGAGTTGAGAGCGGAGAACAAAATGAGGAAAATTCCAGTATTCTTAGGAGCATGAGTCAAAGAATATGATAATTGATATTCCCCCTGCATTGATCTTGATCCTTAGGGAGAAGGGAGCAGAAAGTATTTATTTACTACTGGCCAGTCACAATGATACTCACCATATTCCACATGTGAACCTAGAGGTATATTTTTTTATTATTATTTTATTTATTTTCAGTCCTCCACAATCACTTCCATATAACCTAGATTTTTTTCCCTCCCTCTCTGCTCCCTCCCCGAGATGGCATCTATATAGGTTCTACACATACTTTCCCACTAAATACACCCTCACCTTAGTCATGTTGCATAGAAGAATTAAAATGAATGGGAGAAATCATAAAACAAACCAAAATGTAATACAAAAGCAAATGATCTGCTATACTCTATGATTGAATTTCATAGTTCTTTCTCTGGATGTGGAAGGCATTTTACCTTAAAGGACCATTGGGAATTTTTTAAGTTCTTGCATTGCAATGAAGTTCTAAGTCTACCAGAAAAAATCCTTGCATATTGTGGTTGTTGCTGTATACACAGTTCTCCTGGTTCTGCTCCTTTCACTCAACATTAGATCATTAGAGCTGTAGTTTAACATTTAAAAGTTTCTAACTAAGGTAGTTGGTCTCTAAGGTCCTTTCTACTAGGTATAATTTTATATTAATGGCTAGCGCTACAAAAAGTCAGAAGCATTCTTTCTGTTGGGAAGTAGATTTACAATGCTGTTAACATAGCAGTGGCAAGTAAGCTTTCTGATGTCATTCATTTATAGAATCATAGATTCAGAGATAGAAAGGACCTCAGAGAATTCTGTTCCACCACTGTCATTTTACAGTTGAACATGGAGATATGGTGTAGCACCATTGTGATTCTAAGTGAACACACCCACATATACTGAGAGACTTTTACTCAAAATCCTACATCTAATCTCAACCATTTCTGCTTTACTTCATAACCGGAAACTTGGTTAAGCAGCTCAGTGAGACATCCAGGGACTGAAGAGTGTTTGAAAACATTTCATTTACATCCTCTCTTTTCCCTCAGCACTCAATCTATAGACACTTTACTGGCTGTCGTCTATGCCTGGAAATCCCTTCTTTCTTACCTCAGCCTGCTGGCTTCTCTGCTTAGCTCACAGCATCCATTCTTCAGGAAGCCTTTCCTGGTCTCCCTTTCCCACCAACCCCTCTGAGATTGCCTTCTATTTACACTGTATATTTCTTAGATGTACATGATTGCTGCCATGTTGTTTGTCTCTATGCCCTTGAATGAGTTTTCTAAGGATGGAGACAGAGCTTTTGCTTCTCTCTAGCCATAGTAAGTAACAAATGTTTGTTGACTGACCTATGTCAGAGCTTGGAGTCCATAGCAGTTATATTTGTTTGAAAATGAAAGACATAAGATGGTGTTGAGCTATTTCTGACATATACTCATTTAAGTTGTGACAAAAAAAGAGTATTTTGCCAAGCAAGAGCCACTTGTGGCATAAGATGCATTTTCATTGGCTGGCTGACCTCAAAATTTGTGATACATGGATTGTGTCCACTCCTTGTGGGTAAATTCATGCCAACATATTTACTTGGCCAATCTTTGTTTCCTTCATCTATAATTTAGTTTGTTGAAGGAACTATGTCACCTGAGTGAAGCATACTTTAAAAATGTTTCGTTGTGCTAAAGCACCTATTAGATCACTTTTTCTTAACAAATCAGACAGACATCAAAAAGTAAGCTCTGTAACAAATTAAGAAATTCACTTTCTGTGACATTGTAGCAAGAGAAGTTGTCAGGATGAAAAAATGCTCATAGAAGTTAGTTACAGGATTAGGGAGACTTTCATCAAGAACTAACATGATTTGATCTAGAGTATTTTATGCTAATTTCTTTTCAAAATTCTTTTGAAAATGGTTGAACTAAATGCTATGATTTTTAAAAGATTTGTGGTTGCTTTTCAAGGGGTAAAAAAACATGATCCATGATAGACAGCTACATTACGAAAACAATAGGAGTTCATCAGTGTAATTGTTTTCCGACTTGAGGCTTAGGATACTCTTTAATTACAATGGAAAATTTTAAATTATATACTGGAATGAAAACTATAATAATTCACATTTATAGAGCATTAAAAGATTAGCAAAGCATGGCCCAGTGGGATCAGTGGATTTGGTGTGGGAAGATTTGGATTTGAATACTGCTTCTGCTGATTGCTATTGTGTGTGACTTTGAATAAATTATTTAACTTCTGTGGCCTCAGTTTCCTCATTATAAAATGAGGAATTTGGACCAGATGATCTTTAAGATCCTTTCAATTCAAAATCTATGATTTTATGAAGATAAATATTGCAAGCATTATTCCTATTTTCAGAGTCCCTGAGTCACAAAATCTCAGTAAGTCTTCTAGTCCAACCTGTGACTATAAAGGGATCCATTGTAGAACACACGTGACAGGTGGTTATCCTACAAGAGTAGTAATAATTTTGTTGGTGAGTTATTTTCAGTCATGTCTGACTCTTTGTGACCCTATTTGGGGTTTTCCTGGCAAAGATACTGAAGTGGTTTGGCATGTCCCTCCCTCTTCCCTTTTCTTCATCTTTGACAGATGAGGAAGCAGAAGTAAACATGATTAAGTGACTTGCCCAGGGTCACACAGCTAGAAAATGTCAGAGTCTGAATTTGAACTCAGGACCCTTCCTGACTCCAGGTCCTGCAATTTATCCACTGTGCCACTTAGTTGTAAGAATAATAGCACTTACACTTTAAGGCTTGTAAAAGGCACTTCACAGAAATGACAGCCACAACCACCCTAGGAAGCACATGTGATTGTTATCCCTATTTTACAGATGAGGAAACTGATATAGGCATTGATGAAATGACTTGCCCAGGATCCCATCGCTAGTAAGTGATGGAGGTTGGATTTGAACTTAGGTCTTCCTGACTTCTGGGTCCTGCACCCTGTGCGCTCCCTTGCTTTGAAGAACGTCAATTAGAAGGAATTGGCAACCTCCCAAGGTAGCCCTTTGCACTTTTATATAGCTCTGATTGTTGGCAAATTCTTCCTTTTATCAAACCTAAATTTGTCTCTATGAAGTGCATCACCTTTCTTCATAAATCAGGCTTTAATATATACATTTTGGAAAGTCTTTTCTGACTAATCCCACTTTATCTGATGACTCCTAACTACTTTAACTCCTCAATATGTACATGAAGTTTTATATACAACCACGTATTGCTCTCTGTATTACTGCTGTGTATTTTTCATGTGTGTGCTTTTTCTCCCTGTTTAATTCTGAACTCTTTAAAAGATGATTTCGTGCTTTCAATTTCTTTTATACCTTCCTCCCTGATCCTAGTGCAGTGCTCTGTGGAAAGTTAGCATTCTGTAAATATTTGCTGACTCAACTGGAGGTAGCAGAAAGGGTCTGAGTATGCAAGGAGGCCTTGGTATGTGAAAGCAAAGATTAGCTCTAATCCTTATCGATCCATGGGCCAACTTTCACATTTGATCATCCCTACATTTTCTCCATCCATAAGATTTGTAAAAGATAGTTACTGATGACTAGATTTGTAGCATCTCATACTGGATGAATTCAGTATTTTGTGATGAGTCAAAAAAGTATCAGTTTTTGGTGACATGACTCAGTTTACTTGATTCCATGTCCAGCAGTCTTTTCACCATGCTGTGCTTCTGCTCGAGAAAGTTACTCAAAATGCATTGAAGTACTTCTTCATCCAAGGCTGCAAGGTTAGAGAGTTCTTCTTTTGCAGAACAGCACTAAAGAGCAAGATAGGCTTTAGGAAGAGGTAGTTACGAGGGGCATCCAGGTGGTACAGTGGATGGAGTTGTTCAGTCATGTTTCAGTCATGTCCAACTCTTTGTGACCCTATTTGGAATTTTCTTGGCAAAGATACTGGATACTGGTTTACCATTTTTTTCTCCAGCTCATTTGACAGATGAGGAAACTGAGGCAAACAAGGTCAAGTAACTTGCCCAGGATCACACAGCTAATAAATGTCTGAGGCTGGATTTGAGCTCATCTGTGAAGGTCAACTATTTTCAGCAAGTCATCCACAAACTAGGACATGTCCAGGAGAGGTCTCAACTTTAGAACTAGGATAGTGTTATTTTAGTAGGTGAGCAGAGTAAAGACAGCAAGGTCAAGATAAAGACCTCGTGGCTTTAAAGTTGATCAACATAGCATTCGCTTCCAGATCTCTTTGCCCCTGGGAGCAGAACTTGGGGGTCAACAAAAAAAAAAGAGATGGCAATTTTTAACTTCAAAATGAGAATAGACTGATTTTTAAAATCTTTCAAATAAACTTGAAAGATAAGCCAGGATGAAATGAATTTGTAATGAATTTCTATGCTTGAATGAGAGGAGTAAAAAAATGGAATTTACTAAGGAGAGGAACAGATGATAACTTAGAGAAAATAAACGTTTTACTTTATAGGAGATTAAAGAAAAGGCAACCACTGTGGAATTGAAGAGTCAAAGTCCAACTTGTCTCAGGTGAGAAATCTTTCCCAGAAAGGAAAAGATACTTTCGCCTCAGAGCTAAGCAACCAAGGTGAACAGTAAAACAACAGAATGGATTGAGGGACTTGAGTAACTTAGTTTTTGTTCAGTCATATCCAATTCTTCATGACCCCATTTGGAGCTTTCTTGACAAAGATACCCAAGTAGTTTGTCTTTTCCTTCTCTAGCTCATTTTACAGATGAGGAAGCTGAGGCAAACAGGGTCAAGTGACTCGCCATGGATCCCACAGTTAGTAAGTATCTGAGGCTGGGTTTGAGCTCAGGAAGATAATGCTTCCTGACTTCAGATGGCACAATGGGGATAGAATAACTGTTCGGTGATTGACATCCCCTTTCTTCTCCATGCTCAGATTACTTTCTCTGCATGTTCTTCTTGGTGTGAGTAGATGACTTTCCACTTTATCTATTGCTACAAGGAAAGGACTTTCCCCAAGGTCATGTTGTCACATTTTTATAATATGAAATTCACAAAATTTAGGGTTGGAAGGGACCTCAGAAATTATCTAGTCCAAGCCCTTCTTTCTGCAGATGAGGACACTGAGGCAGAGGAGTGAAATAATTTATCCTAGATCATAGAATATAAATTCTCTGATGTACATTGAAACTTGGACAAGGAGGGGGGGTAATATCTTTCCTCTCCCCTCATTTAGCATATCTTTTAAATAAAAGTAGTTGGGGTAAGGGAAGTATAAATTGAATGCAGGATCCTGGAAGTAAGGCATTTTTTCAGAGATATGAAAAGTGTTTTTAGCATTTTCCCTGTATCATGCAACCAGATCCTAGACTACAGACATTTTTAGATTTGGAAGAAATCCCATTCTAAGAAAATATCACCAATCAACTATTGGTATTCACTGTCATGAGAGGAAATGCTGGCCAAAGAATTTTATTTTAAATAAACTGCCAAGATTGTAGAGCCCTTAGTGAGGAAGTTGAGTAAGATAAACTGTTAGGAAGAAAATGGGCAGTCTTCTCTGGCACAGAAAGGAAGCTAGAGTTTATTTGTTTGCACCGACCTATTCTATTATTGCAAACCATATATTCATGCATATATACACATACATATTCTATATCTATCTACACATATACATATAGGCATATGTATATATGTACATGATGTATATATTCTTAGATTTAAGTATACTCTGTTTATGGATACATATATGAATGATTGATTGGTTGAAGTAGGCCTCCCCTAGAACCATGGAGAATTTTAAATTTGAACCATGGAGAATTTTAAATTTGCTATGAATCTGTTGGTATCCATTTTGCTATTTATTTAGTATCAAGGGAACCACTGAGTTCACTGTAGCTCCAGGTTTCCTTCTTTCTTATGTTCTCTGACTTGGGGGTGGTGGTGATGGTGAATGTGTTCCATTGATACATTCCTTTTTGATTAGACCTAACAGAATGCATTAACATTGTAGTTTAGATGTATTCTCAGGTTAAATAGGTTTCTTTTAACTAACCTGTGGGCCTTACTACCATTTATAATACTGTTTCTTCTCTATGAGGGCAAGTTCTCATTCATTTTTGTTATCATCCATAGTAACTCATTTAGTGCCTTGTCCATAGTAGGCACTCCATTATTACTTGTTGAGTAAATTAACGAATGAAAAAATTAAAATGTGCTATGAGTTCCAAAAATCAGATTTACAAGTGAACTTTTCTAAACTGCCTCTTCTGTAAGTTGGGCATTGCCTGTAAGTCAGTTGTTACTATAAGTAGTAAGATGAGAGTTTTAAGGACATGCTTGGACTTTAAGTGATAGTTAAAAAAGGGTTTATGGATTTAAAAAAATCAATTTTTTGAAATGTTAAAATAAATGCTACAATGACATAGCCTGATAGATATTAAATTGTGCATATTATTCCTTTATCAACTAGTACCTTGTAAAGTCTTAAACTTTGGCTTTTGAAAAAAGTGAGTGTCACATGAATAGTTTGGGAGAGCCATTTATCAGGACAAAAAAAAAAACCTGGTTTTAGTAGCCTGCATGCTCAATATAAGTAACTAGTGTGATGTGGCATCCAAAAATAGGTGATAGAAACTTAAGTTCATAAAGAGAGGCATAGTGTCTAGGACTTTCAGTTGTTTCAGTCTTGCCCAACCCTCTGTGACCCCATTTTTGGGGTTTTCTTGGCAGAGATATTGGAGTGATTTACCATTTCCTTCTCCAGTTCGTTTTACAGTTGAGAAAACTCAGGCAAACAGAGTTAGGCACTGTCCGAGGTCACACATCTGTCTTCTAAATGTCTGAAGTCAGATTTGAACTCATAAAAATGGGTCTTCCTGCCTTTAAGCCAAATGCTCTGTCCACGGCACCACCTAGCCGCCCTTGGGATCAAGGATTGGAAGGTGATAATTCTTTTGTATTCTCCTATTAGACCACATCTAGGTTATATCCTGTTCAATTTGGGGAAGGATGCTTATAAAATGGAAGTTTACTAGAATAGCAAAGGGGCTTCACATACTTGAAGACCACAGTCATACTTCCCATGGCTTCAGGCTAAATGTAATGGAAAACTTATAACAATTAAAGCTATTCAAAAATGGAGTAGACTGCCTTGGGAAATAGATATTCCTATCATGAACAGTCTTCAAGAAAAGAATGGAGGATGTTTTCTCAAGTATGTTGTAAAAGGATATTCTTGTTCACACAAGTATTGAACTCATTGGCTAGTGCACTGTTAGTTGTGAACTGGTCTGGCAAAGCAATTCTGGAACGGATTCGGGAACTCAGAAAGTTACCAGACTGCGGACCTTTTGTTCCTGGATATGTTTATTTAGTAATAATGTTTTTCAGGATGAAGTGTTATTTTTGACAGTACTAAAAAAGCATCATTTATAGCAATACACTGAATAAATTCTTTTTGGTGATAGTGACAAAAGAACTTTCTCAAACATTTCTTGGTGCTAGTAATTAATTTAATTTTCACTTGTTTATTTGATATCAAGGGTTCTTAATCTTTCATGTGACTTGTACTTCTTTGGCAATCTGGTGAAACCTATGAAGCCTTTCTCCTCATGATGCTTATAAAAATTAAAATACATATGATTAGCAACAGATCAATTATGTTGAAATATGGTTATTCAAAATATTTTTCAGGAAATTCACATACACACTCCCTGAAATTTATCCACTTTCACCTTGAGATTCATCGATCCCAAGTTAAGAACCTGTGCTCTACGATAACTGGATAAATGCTTTTGTGTAGAGATCAGTTAGAGATACAAAGATACATTCTGAAAAGCTCTGGATATTCACATGGCTAAAGGAAACTCACTAGAAGGTATTTAGATAAGAAATCCTTTCCGTTAGAATGGTGGAAAAGGGGAGGTGGATTGAGAAGAGTGCAAAAGAGATGAGAGGAGAGAGTCTGACATCTATTCTTGGTCAGAAATTGAATTGGATTTACTCCCAGTTCTATGACTGTGTAGCTTAAGGCCAATTTGAAACTACTCCATATGTTTGTTTGTTTTTTTCACCAATTACAGGGAGGCAATGTGATTCAGTAGACCTGGGCTATAATAATAGCCCTGTCACTAATTAGTTCAATGACCTTGGACAAATTGCTTCAATTCAGAACCTTCCCTAATCCATAAAATGAAGGGTTTGGGTAGATGATCTCCAGAAAGGAGGTGGTATTATGCAAGGAAATGAGTGGTGGATTTGGAGGCAGAGAACTCAGGTTCAAAACTTGTCCCTGGTATTTTCTTATTTCTTATTTTTCTTTACACACACACACACACACACACACACATGTGTGTGTATGTGTACAAATGCGATACACATGTAAATATGCGTGTGAGTATATATTGCTTTAAGTTTTTGCAAAGCATTTTACAAATATTGTTTTTTTATCCTCACAACAAGTTAGAGAAGTAGGTACTATTATTATCCATCATTTTACAGAGGAGGAAACTAAGGCAGATAGAGGTTAAGTGACTCAAAGGCTCCACAGCTAGTAAATGTCTAAAGCTGAATATGAACTAAGGTCTTCCTGAGTCCAGGTCTAGTGCTCCATCCACTGTATAACCTAACCTGCTTACTGTCTGTGTCACCTTGGGTTAGTAACCTATACTTTCTGAGCCTCAGTTTATTTATCTGTAAAGTGTTGAGTTTGGGCTCGATGGGCCTCCTAGGTCACTTCCAGCTGCAAGTCTCTCATCCCAAGGCCCTTTCCAGCCCTAAAATGGTCTGACTCAATTCTCTAAGGATATGGTGACATGCTAGGTGCTCTGTTTTCACTACTACTATTGGTCAGCTCACAGAGTTCAAAAATATAAAGTAGTTCACTTCAAGAGTAACTATCCAATTCTTCCAAGACAGCCACTAAATAAACAGTAGTTGATCATGTGTTTGGGTTATGAGTAAATGAGAAAGCATTGTCCTTCTTTATCCTGTGTTAGGGAGAAGTAGGTTGGGGAGAGTTTTGTAATACGTGCTGTGAACCTTAACAGGGAACTTTTTCCTCTGGGTCATGGATCAAAGGAGCTATCCCTTCCCATCCCTCCAACCCATACCCCCTTTAGATGTTTTCAGAACCATTGGATTTAACTGAGACTGCCTTGGCATTTTTGTCATATATTTTTTAAAAATACATTTTATTTTATAATCTGATTTTTAACAATCATCAGCAATCACAGCCCTTTCAGATTATGAAGGAAAACATGAAATATAGCTTATTTTTTTAAGGAAATTTGTATGTATACACTTTGTGTATGTGTGAAATTTTACAAGGTAGTAACAAAATTGCTCTATTTATGTCTCCTTATGAACATCTTTTCCCGTCTTTAAAAATGGTACTTTCTGCATTTGCAAGCAAGCTAATTGGAGCCAAACCTAATAAATAGGTGATTGTTAAATACTTTTGAATTCGTATAACTTGGTCATTCCTTGGAGGAATCCTTTCCTTATAATAAATATTTAAAAAAAAAAAACTTACAACATAAAACATACATTATTAAGAGGAAAGGCTCTAAGGAAGTACCAGAATGCTATGGCCAGATAAAAATAACCAATTTCCTCATTTTCAAACCTAGATTTTATATCATCCATTTATATCATCCATGCTTTTCTTTGGTGATGTATTCCAGTATCTTTGGAAATGGACTTCAAAACTACGAAAGCAATTATAACAACATTTATGTAGCATAAAGTTTGACACTATGTTCATCTATAAATCTTTGAGCTACAGTCAAACCATATGTGTTGTTTCTAGTTTATATAGATGATAGTTTTTTTTATAAATATGGTATGAACAGTATCCTGTTAAAGAAGCTTAATGAGTTGTCAGAATTGCTGTTCTATATCCAAATTTCTTACTCTTGTTTCTTTACATAAACTTCATTTAAAATCTTACATTGTATTTATACAGAGTATCAGAAAAGAGGACTGGATCTGAGGCAACCATGCCTGAGAATAAAAACACTTCTCTTTCTCTACCGCTTCTGTTACAACTTTATTGGAATAATTTTTGAGACATTCTCAATGAAATTTTGATCTTTTTCCCCCAGAATATTTTGTTTATGATTTATGAATTTTTAACATATGCACAAACAACCCCCACACATTTGTCTGCCATTGTCAACTCTGAAGTTTATTGAGTTATTTTGTTAATTACAACATCTAAAGTAGTTTAGTGATGAATATTTCATACAAAGCAAGGTCATAGGATTTAGAACAAGAGGCTACCTTGCATTTTATAAATGAGGAAATTTAGGTCCAGGGAAAGGAGGCTGACTTCCTGAAGGTCACACAGGTAGGTACTGTCCTATCCAAACCCAGATTTCCTCACAATTCATTTCCTTTACTACCAGTGCTTTGCAAAACATTTTAGTAATTTGTGTATAGGTCAGACTCTGTGGAGCGCACTGTCCTAGAAATGAACACAGTGTCTGGCATATAGTAAGCTTAGTAATAAATGCTTGTTTCTTCCTCCTACAGAACCAAGATAATTCAGGCAAATGTATTCAGCCCCAATTGAGCTCACACTGGGGTTGGGGGGGAGCTGTTGAGTCAAGCTTCCTTTCCTCTAATGATAGAGAGTGTCAGAGTATGGAATTGATTAAACCAAGCTGGAATGTCTTAAAAATCTTGACCAGTCCACCTAACCTCTGCTTGGCCTTCCTTTTTCTCTTTCTGTTGGAATCTATAACATGAGCAACTTCCTGTGTTCATCTGATGTGCCAAGATCTTTTTAAAATTTTCTTATACTATTGATAGGAAGAAGAATAAGAAGGTTAAAGAAGTTATCTTTAGAAATATGGGTGATGCCAATGCCGGTTTTGTACAATATCTATAATTTACTTGGATTTAATATTTTTTAATAAAAAATATCAAGGTCTTTTCCAGCTTTAAAACTATCTGACTGAATTCTCTGAGGATATGATGATACATTGGCCATTCTACTCTCACCATTACTTTGGACAACTTGCAGAGTTCAAAAATACTTGCAAAGTTTGTGTAGGACATTGTAACATATCCAAGTATGGTTGACTCATTTTCTTGTATAATAGTACAGTGCTGTGCTTTTATTCTGTTCTTTGGTATCCCCAAACACACACACACACACACACACACACACACACACACACAGTCTTTCTCATTCTTGAATTTTGTCTAGCATATAATGTTATGTAAGCACTTAAGAGCTCTGTAATTTCATTAGAGTCGGCATTCCCTCCATTTACACCTCCTCTCCCTCCAGTAAATAGTCTTCAGTAGTTTCTGTGACCTGCTCTCCCCACACCCCCCACCCTGCCCCCATCACCTGTGTCCAGTCTGGTGACAAGCATCCCTCAGCTTATCTACTCTGGTTCTTGGTAACAGAAACATAGTTCATTGTTAGGCCTTTTTAGCCTGGTCGAACTGGGTGCCTATTATTCAAGAATTAAACTGTCTAAGTTGAGAGGATTGTTAACAGAATTTGTTTTGCTATTGAAGCCACAGAGACTCAATTCCTTGCTGTAATGAGGCATTTTTCTGTAAGACTGGTGTGGAGAACATATGCCTTATACCAACAATGTATGTTTGTTTGAACTTGAGATCTTAGATGAAATCCTAAGGGAATGCATTTCCCATCTTGTCTGAAGTATATGTTAGATAATTAAATGCTACTTTCAGGAATTGTGCTTTTGTATCACTTTGAATTTGCAGAGTACTTACTGCCTACTTTTGTTATTACGCTTCATCTCCATCATCTTATTCTCTGTATTCTTCAGTTACCTCTTCATATAGAGGTGAGCCTGGATTCTGGAAGGTTATTCAAGCCAACTACAGACTCAGACAGGTCTGCCAAATTAGAAGGATTCTGAGTATTGACCTGGTAATGGATCGTTTGTCTATCACTTGAGACTACCTAATTGTGGAGAGAGAGCATCCCAACTTTGGCCACATGGAATTCATGAAAACTGATCCACCCTGTGTTGGTGAATGGAGTATTCACACCCAATGATATCATACGTTTTTGTTGTAATGAGGAAAAATTAATCTTGACAGCAAACTCTCAGATTCATGTCTTAATTTGTACATTTAATCATCAAAATATAGCTTTGTGGTTATATACTATCACCAATAATAATAATTCAGTCACATTTTGAATACCTGAAAGGAATGGCAATCCTATTGGATAAAAACTTGATTTCATTGAGATTGTATACAATATAGACAGTCCCCAACTTATGACTACTTTTCAGGCTTATGCATAAAAGAAACTCATATTTAACCCTGAGCAATGAATGTTTTGCTCATTTTTTTAAAAATGAGGAGACAGTTAATATATATGTCTAAATAAAATCCTCTTTAGTTACAGTAAATAAAATTTGATACTGGATAGAATGTGTTAATCATTTCAGTTGATTTCATTTTGTGCTGATACTTTTTCTTCTGTTTTTGGTTAGCATATATGAAGAGAGTACAAAGAGGAGAGACCCCTGTGGGGGCTCTTCGAAGGTCGGTCTCAATCAAATGACTAAGCCCCAAAGTGATAATCTCTCTGTATTGATCTCTTTTTAAAAGAAATGTCTTTTAAAAGCTGTCTGTTCCCCAGGAAGTCTAAGCAGGTATGGGCAAGGGAGTAGCACTAGGAGTATTAAAATATCAGCTGGTAAATTTATGAAATGTATTCCCTCTGAACACTGTGCTAGGATACTGTAAATATACACAGATATACACACAGACACACACATATAAAACTTTATGTGAGGATTTTTTTTAAGACTAGGTATTTTTGTCGTGTGGATCTTTCCACTAACTAGTGTGTTTTTTGTAAATATGTGTGTACACTGTGCAAGCATACTTTCCTCAGTTATCCTCTTTCAAAATTATTTTCCCTAGTTTATCCTTTGTCTGCGTGACTATTAATGCTGCCAACCTTCTACCCCTTCTTTCAGTCTGGAAGTGCTGCTTCCCACACATCTTGGCCTCCTGTCCTTCCCCATTGCAGGTGGCAGTGCTCTGGCATTGACCACTGTGAAAGTGGATTGAGAGCTACACTGTTTCATCAGTCAATCTTTCTCTAGTACTATGTTGGTTAGAGAACTTATATTCAGCTCAGACCTTTTAGGTATTGAAACCAAACTTGGTTATCTCACCTTTTCTTTTTGTGTGTGTGTATATTCTCACATTATATTTATCAGGCAGGAAAATTCTTTGAGTTTTAACTGAAAATGAGTATTTACACTTCCATAGGTTTTCTGAGGTTTTTATAAGGACACCATTCCATGAGTCAAATGTAATTTCTTTTTAAAAAAATTATTAATTATTTTATTTGTTTTCAGTTTTCTACAATCACTTCCATGCATCTTAGATTTTTTCCCCTCCCTCGCTACTCCCTCCCTGAGATGATGTACAGTCTTAATATGGGTTCTACATATATATTCCTATTAAATACATTTTCACCTTAGACATGTTGCATAGAAAAATTAAAATGAATGGGAGAAACCATAAAACAAAACATAGCCCAAGAGAAAGTGGTCTGCTTCATTCTATGAGCCAATTCCATAGTTCTTTCTCTGGATGTGGAAGGTATTTTGCCTCAAGACCTGATATCCAAAAAAACCCAAAATTATCATATACGGAAACAGATCTTACCTCTTGCTAATAAAAACACTAAAGAAATACAGTTAAGGGAGGGGATGTTTATATAGACTGTGCTCTAAGTCCTCACATGAGAATATGCCGAATACTGTATATATTAGATGATAAACCACTGCCAAAATATTGACCCAGAAAGGAGATAATTAAAAGGACAAATGAAGCACAGCAAGAAAGTAGACAGTGTGAGTTAATATGAAGAAATAGATACTGAAAAAAAAAATTGAACTCTCAGAAGAATCCTGTACTTTCCTTCTCTAGTATTCTTCACTTGCCAGTTCTTGGAGAGCAAAATGTTTCTTTTTAAAACAATAATTGAGTTGTGGTAGCAAGCAAAACTTAAACCAGCACATCACTGTTAACCATCATTCAGGAAAAGAAGCCGAGAATTATAATTTATAAAAGAGGATTGTAATTTATAAGAGGAGAGATTATCTATAAAGAGAAATTCCTGTATGGTTCCCTGGGTTAATGGTATGCCTTTCCTCTGCAAACTGTACTATATTTTGCCTTTTGTATGTCAGTGATTTATTAAAATTAAGGTGTTATGCAGGATTTAGTGCTTTAGTAGGTTAGTCTCCCTGGCTTTAGCCCAATTTAGAAGAGAAGAAGATTGCTGTAGGTTTATATTAAAACATTGCTCATACTCTGTTGATAACCATGTCATTCAACAATGACTCACTGTCAGCCACCTGCTGGAGTTCAGTGGTTTACTATAATGGGATGTGGAGCAAGTGGCCATCTCCTGTGATCCATTTGTGTTTAATCTCAGAATTACAGTGTATCCTGATAGGGTTTATGCCTCTATGTGGGGAAATTTTTTAATTTTTAAAAGAAATGGAGAAATTTAGAAGGCTTTTGAGTTATAATTAAAGTATGGATTAAGGATTTTATTTTGTTTTTCTATTGAGAAAAATAAAGGGAAAGGAAACATACACATAGAAATAGAAGAAGCAAGAGAAAGTAGCCAAGCTACAGTAGGAAGCATTTTGAACTTGGAATCGGAGAACATGGGTTCAAATCCTATCTCCGATGCTTACTGCATTGAGCAAGTGATTTAACTTTCCTGGGCCTTGATTTCCTCATCTGTAAAATGAGAGTTGAATGAGATGTCCTCTGAGGTCCCTTCTAGCTCTTTATCTATATGATAAGATGATCCCAAGTTATCAGGCAGACTGACACTTCTTTACCAGGATCCTTGATCTCATTGATATGGACTCTTTCCTGGGATGAGATTGAACTGGATCAGATAAAGCATTTAAGAAATGCTTGCTATGTGCTAGGAGGCAGCTAGGTGATGCAGTGGATAGAGCACCAGTGCAGGAGTCAGGAGGACCTGAGTTCAAATCTCACCTCAGACACTTGACACTCACTAGCTGTGTGACCTTGGGGAAGTCACTTAACCCCAATTGCATCATCCTGGGTCATCTCCAGTCATCCTGATGAATATCTGGTCACTGGATTCAGATGGTTCTGGAGGATAAGTAAGGCTGGTGACCTGTACAGCCCTCCCTCACTCAAAACAAAGTCAAGTGCAAATCATGTCATCACTTTTCCGATGGCATGGTCTTCTTCAGCAACAAAGGACAAGCACACTATGAACCAGACACTGCACTAAGCTCTGGCATTAAACAGGTAAAAAAAATTTCTTATGGGGGAAGACAACACACAAAAAGGAACTGAAAAATTCAGAGAGTCATGCATAGAGTGTGGTTAGAACTGAGCATGGATGACCCAGGTACTTCCCCAGAGGTTCTTGGCAGAACCTCACCAATGGGAGGAGAGGGCTACAGGGCTGGGGTTATCCCCAGTGTTTGAAGGCAGCTGGGAAAGGAGTGAAGAAGTCCAGAGGATCGAGAGTAGACCTATTCCAGTTTGTTAATATTCCATCTAAAAGGTGGCACTCAGCCTGGTTCACAGTATTCAAAATGCAGCCTATCCAGGGCAGATGGAAATTCTCCTTCCTACAAGATATTTTACTTCTGTTAATGCAATCTAAGACTGAGGGTGTGTGTTAATTTTTGGGGGAGTAGCTGCCATATCTTAGTCTTGACTTAAATGGAGATTCAGGTTTACTCTTAATCTTTTTAATAGGAATTTCCTAGGCATTTTACATTTATTAATCCATATCCTATACTTAAATTTTTGAACTCAAGTGCCAGACTTTACATTTATTTCTTGCTAAATTTTGTACTTCATTCCACAATCCCAAATTTTTTGGATCTCTATTCTGTCTGAAATTTTAATAAATGCATCATGTATATCTTCATCAAAGTCATAAATAATTCACTTCTACAAACATTAATGTTGAGCAGAATGGAACTTGGGACAAACTACAAGTTGATCTCAAATACTAATTATTAATTTTGAGTATTGTCATCTAGTTATGAACTCATTTAACTGTACCAAGTGATTGTAATACTGTACCTTTGCCCTAAATGAACTTGTCAGATGGCTCTGATAAATTATAAGATGCTAGAATGTGAAGACATCATGGATGTGATTGCTTTATCAGAGTTGATGATCTTTAAGAGGCCAAAAAGAATAGGAAAGTAGATGTAGATGCCATGTACCAGATGTGAACAAATAGTTGATTTTCAAGAAGGGGAAGAAGGTAAGTACTTCTGACAGCTAGGATATCTGAGTAATTCAATCGATAGAACATAGAGCTTAGAGTCAGGAAGACCTGCATTCAATTTCTGCATTAAACATTTATTAGTTGTATGACCCTGGGTACATCACTTAAATTTGTTTGCCTCAGTTTCCTCATCTATAAAAGTGAGGATGATAATAGCACCTATCTCATAGAGATGAGGATCAAATGAGTTTGCATTTGCAAAGTTCTGCAACATTAAAGCTCCATTTAATGCTAGCATTATCATCTTCATCACCGTCATTATTATTTAAATTATACGCCAGAGATTGAGCTAGATTCTTAGCAAAAATCTAGAATAAGTTATTTAAATGATGCTGTGGGAGTTCTTAAGGGAAATTATTTTCCCCATTAGTGAGTCTGGAGATCCATTATGTTGTACTGATTTTATTATTTCCCTTTTTTTCCTGGCCTGAGTACCAAACTGGGTAGATAAACACTAAAGGTATAGTGATAGCTGCAGTTCAGCAAAGTCTTTCATAGTATAATTTAGTAAAAGATGGAAAAATATAGTTTGGATATTACAGTTTTAGGCAAAACGCAATAGAACAATACCGTCCTCAGAGTGAGCATTCATTGATTGATGTTAGCATGGGAAAAGGTTTTTTCTATTGTAATTTACCAGAGTTCTATCCTAGGCTGTTCTTTGGACCATGATAAGCTGGAATATGCTCAACAGAGAGCAACCACAGTGGTGAGAGTATTATTTGAAGGAACTAGGAATTTTTAATCTGGAAAAGCAAAGCCTTAAATCAGATATGATTTTAGTCTTAACATATATGAAGAGTTATGTGGAAAAGGGCTTAAGCCTATTTTGCTTATCCTGAATGGGTAGAAATAGAAACAATAGGTGGACATTATCGAGAGGCAGATTTCAACTCTCATGGATAATCTTTCTACCTATTAGAGGTTACTACAAACATCCCTGCTTCAGGAGGTAGTGACTTCCACATTTCTGTGCATCTCTAAGTAATGGTTGACCACTGATTGGTGATGTCAGAGCATATTAACACATGCTTTAGCTTATGGTTTAATAATACTGACAACCAGTATTAAATAGGACCTTAAGGTTTACAGATACTTTTGATTTTTCTAAATCTCTTAAATGCTCACAGAATGTCATGTGATATTTTGTAAAGTGACTGCCTGAATTCTAACATCGAGTGTTCATGGAATTCTTGAAGAAAAACATCAGAAATTTATATTTAGTGGCTATCTTTGCCCTTCCCTTCCCCCAAGTCCCTAAAGCCCCTTCCTCCGATAGAACTCACCTAGCAATTTGCTTGCATCATTCTTTTGTGTACAATATCAGTCAACAAGAAGTGTCTACTATGTGCCAAACATGATTGATATAAATACTAAGAATGAAATAGACTTTCAAGGCAAAAAAATGGATTGTTTTGTGTTATAGTTATGTATGTCTGTTTTATTCCCATACCACAGTGTAAGTTCACTGCTAATTTTCCTAGTTGGTGCTAGGCATCTAACTTAAATGAAGATCTAACTCTTGATTCCTTCCCTACCTACAAGCAAAAAAGATATCAGTTGAACCAGATGCAAGGTTCTGAAATTCTGTGAAAATGCTTTTGTTGTGTCTTCTTTCAGACCTGGCTAAGGCTCCCCCGGCATTTGATCCTGTTTTCTTTCCTTTTCCTCCCTTCTCATAACTTTTATGTAAAACTGATTTAGAAGTATTTTATTATTTTTGTTGGTTTATAAAAACAAGTAAAATATTTAATTCTTTTGTAATGTAAGAGTTGTGATAAGGTGTTCTTTTTGCTTTTTTTTGGAGGTTTATAATTTTTTAAATTTTACTTGTTTTCATTGTTCTACAATCACTTCCATGTAACTTAGATTTTTTTCACCTCCTTCCGTCTTTTTCCCCTGCTACCTCTTCCCTCCCTCCCTTAGACGGCATACAGTTTTATATAGGTTCTATACATACATTCCTATTAAATAAATACATTTTCACCTTAGTCATGTTGCATAGAAGAATTAAAATGAATGGGAGAAATCATAAAAAAACCATAACATAATACAAAAGAAAATGTTCTGCTACCTTCTACAATTGAATTCCATAGTTTTTTCTCTAGATGTGGAAGGCATTGTGCCTTAAGAGACCACTGGGAATTTTTTAAGTCCTTGCATTGCAATGAAGTTCTAAGTCTACCAGAAAAAATCCTTATACACCGTGGTTGTTGCTGTGCACAAAGTTCTTCTGGTTCTGCTCCTTTCACTCAGCATCAGTTCATATAAGTCTTTCCAGGACTCTCTGACATCTTCCTGTTCATCATTATAGCACAATAGTATTCTATTACATCCATATACCACAATTTGTTCAGCCATTCCCCAGTTGATGGGCATCCCCTTGATTTCCAGTTTTTGGTCATCACAAAGAGAGCTGCTATAAAGATTGTTATACATGTGGGACCCTTTCCCATTTCTGTAATCTCTTTGGGATACAGTCCCAGAAGAAATATTGAAGGGTATGCACATTTTTGTAGCCCTTTGGGCCTAGTTCCAAATTGCTGTCCATAATGGTTGGATCAGCTCACAGCTCCAACAACAATGAATTAGTGTTCCAACTCTCTCACATCTTCTCCAACATTTATCATCTTCCTGTTTTGTCATATTAGCCAATCTCATAGGTGTGATGTGGTATCTCAGAGTTGTTTTGATTTGCATCTCTCTAATCGATAGTGATTTAGAGCATTTTTTCATGTGACTATAGATAGCTTTAATTTCTTCCTCTAAAAACTGTCTGTTCATATCCTTTGACCATTTATCAGTTTATCACAACAATGACTTGTATTAAGTGAAAAGTTTTTAAGCTTTGTAAAAAAATAGCTTTGGCCTTTTTTTCTTAGAGCTACACTGGAATTATACAAAAATTCTCTGTAATTAACTTTTATAGTACCTTGGGCATTTTATAAGTTTAGACACACCTAAGGAAAATCAAGCAGAGTTTAGTTAATCTCTGCTCAGAGTTGTATGTAAAGTTATCCTTTTCAAGTTGACTACTTGATTTTCTTTTAATGAATTACACTGTATAAGTGGTTGGATTTTTCTTGTGGGGGAGAGCAAGGCTGTATTGTTGTTCAGGTCCATTTAAATGTAATGCAGTCTTAGAACTTTATTTCCCTTTCCAGCAGGAATATAGCTCAACAGATCTTTGGAAGAAATGATTGAAGAGATAGTTAAAGTTTATAAACTTTAAAAAAAACATTTATTTTGAGAAAGTTTGCACTTTATGAAACCCACATCTCAGGGATTCCTAGAGGCAAGTCACCAAATGATGTATGCTTTGGGATGCTCAGGTTAGGAGTTGAGTGGTTGGTTTATGTGCAAAATATTATCTGAGCTTTGCTCATCTAATGTCTGAGAGAACTATGTAGATGTCAGTTACCATCATCATCATCTTCAGTCAATAGTATTTATTTAGCAGAATAGAGACTCTATTTAAAATCTCTTTGTCATCAAAATCTTCTGTAGTAAAGCTCCTTTCCTTGAGAAGACAAAGAGGAATCTTACTGCATTTTTAAACTTCTTTTCATCTTCATTTTATTTATTTATTTATTTATTTAATTTTCTTACATTCATTTTCACAAATTTTTGGGTTCCAAATTTTCTCCCCTTTTATCCCCTCCCCCCACCCCAATACCCCAAGCAATCTAATTTTCCCTATCTCCAATCTGCCCTCTCTTCTGTCATCTCTCCCTTCTCTTGTCTCCATCTTCTCTTTTCTCCTGTAGGGCCAGATGGCTTTCTATTCCTCCTTAACTGTATGTCTTCTTTCCTAGTTGCAACAACAATACTAAACAGTTGTTCCTAAAACTTTGAGTTCCAAATTCTCCCCATCCCTCCCTCCCCACCCATTCTCTTTGGGACGGCAGGCAAATCAACATAGGCCATATCTGTGTAGTTTTGCCAATGACCTCCCTGATAGTCGTGTTGTGTAAGACTAACTGGATTACCATCCCTCCTAACCTGCCCCTCCTTGTTTCTCTTCTGTCTTTTGATCCTGTCCCTCCCCAAGTGTTGACTTCAAATTGCTCCCTCCTCCCTTTGCCCTCCCTTCCATCACCCCCCCCTTGCAATATCTCTTTCTCCCCCACTTTCTTATACTGTAAGATAGGTTTTCATACCAAAATGAGTGTGCATTTCACTCCTTCGTTTAGTCAAATGTGAAGAGGGTAAAGCTTCTTGGTTTTTTTTTTTCTCAGCTCTCCTCTTTTTCCCTCCACTAAGAAAAACTCCTACCTGCCTCTTAAATGACATATAGTTACCCCCTTCCCTTTCCCTCTCTTTCCTCCCCCTACATTTCTCTCTCACCATTTACCCTAGTTTCTTTTAAGGTATGGTCCCATCCTATTCAGTTCAATCTGTGCTCTCTATCTCTGTATGTGTGTGCATGTGTGTATGTGTGTGCATGCGTGTACATGTGTGTGTGTGGTCCCACCAACTACCCAGATACTGAAAAGTTTTAAGAGTTAGAAATATTGTCTTTCCCTGTATGAGTGTAAACAGTTCACTTCTGGTAAGTCCCTTAAGACTTCTCTTTGCTGTTTCCTTTTTCATGCTTCTTCTCATTCTTGTGTTTGAAAGTCAAATTTTCTTTTCAGCTCTGGTCTTTTCATTAAGAATGATTGAAAGTCCTCTGTTTCATTGAAAGACCATATTTTCCCTTGAAGTATTATACTCAGTTTAGCTGGGTAGGTGATTCTTGGTTTGAGTCCTAGTTCCTTTGCCTTCTGGAATATCCTATTCCACGCCCTTTGATCCCTTAATGTAGAAGCTGCTAGATCTTGGGTTATCCTGATTGTATTTCCACAGTACTGGAATTGTTTCTTTCTAGCTGCTTGTAAGATTTTTTCCTTGAGCTGGGAGTTCTGGAATTTGGCCACAATGTTCCTAGGAGTTTCTCTTTTTGGATCTCTTTCAGGTGGTGATCGATGGATTCTTTCAATACTTATTTTGCCCTCTGGTTCTAGAATGTCAGGGCAGTTTTCCTTGATAATTTCATGGAAGATGATGTCTAGGCTCTTTTTTTGATCATGACTTTCAGGTAGTCCCATAATTTTTAAATTGTCTCTCCTGGATTTATTTTCCAGGTCAGTTGTTTTTCCCATGAGATATTTCACATTCTCTTCCATTTTTTCGTTCTTTTGGTTTTGTTTGGTGATTTCTTGAAAAGCATTTTTCAAGGTGTTAATTTCCTCAGTTTTTTCCAACAAATGCAAATGATCCCGACCTTCGGATCTGATGATGAGGACGTATCCTTGCCATCAGGGAAAGACGTGGAGGGCGGGGCCTCAGTACCCCAGACACCCCAGGGGGGTGGTGGGTGGGCTCAGGCCCTGGAAGAGCTCAAAAAGGATTTTGAAAAGCAAGTTAGACAGGTGGAGGAAAAACTGGGAAGAGAAATGTCAGAGATGCAACAAAAGTATGAAAACCGGGTCAATACCTTGGTAAAGGAGACCCAAAAAAAATGCTGAGGAAATTAACACCTTGAAAAATAGGCTCACCCAATTGGCAAAGGAGGTTCAAAAAACCAATGAGGAGAAGAATGCTTTCAAAAGCAGAATGAGCCAAATGGAAAAAGAGGCTCAAAAGCTCACTGAATTTAATAGTTCTCTCAAAATTAGAATGGAACAGATGGAGTCTAATGACTTTATGAGAAACCAAGAAATCACCAAACAAAACCAAAATTATCAAGGAAAACTGCCCTGACATTCTAGAACCAGAGGGCAAAATAAGTATTGAAACAATCCATCGATCACCACCTGAAAGAGATCCAAAAAGAGAAACTCCTAGGAACATTGTGGCCAAATTCCAGAACTCCCAGCTCAAGGAAAAAATCTTACAAGCAGCTAGAAAGAAACAATTCCAGTACTGTGGAAATACAATCAGGATAACCCAAGATCTAGCAGCCTCTACATTAAGGGATCGAAGGGCATGGAATAGGATATTCCAGAAGGCAAAGGAACTAGGACTCAAACCAAGAATCACCTACCCAGCTAAACTGAGTATAATACTTCAAGGGAAAATATGGTCTTTCAATGAAACAGAGGACTTTCAATCATTCAAAGGGAATGGGTGGGGAGGGAGGGATGGGGAGAATTTGGAACTCAAAGTTTTAGGAACAACTGTTTAGTATTGTTGTTGCAACTAGGAAAGAAGACATACAGTTAAGGAGGAATAGAAAGTCATCTGGCCCTACAGGCGAAAAGAGAAGATGGGGACAAGAGAAGGGAGAGATGACAGAAGAGAGGGCAGATTGGAGATAGGGAAAATTAGATTGCTTGGGGTATTGGGGTAGGGGGAGGGGATAAAAGGGGAGAAAATTTGGAACCCAAAAATTTGTGAAAATGAATGTAAAAAAATTAAATAAATAAATAAATAAAATAAAAATAAAAAAAATACATTGACAAAAAAAAAAAGAAATATATATTGGATAATTGTTCTTTAACCTGATTGATTTCTTCTACTGCTTCCATGCTCCTATCCCCATGTCCAGTGTAGTCATAGAAGACAAGCTTCACATAGCAAAGGTAATGAGATGTTAAAATGTTAATAAGGTGTTGATACCTTATCATCCCTTTACCAAGTAGAATCTCTTTTCTGTGATTGAATCAGAAGAGTCAATACAATATGCTGCTGAAAACTGGCCTCTCCCTTTAGCTTTAAATAGCTAAGCCTCCCAGTCAAAAAGGCAGTTTAAGAAAGGCTAAGCCTTGTGGAAGAAAATTTGACTTAAACCTAAAACCTTGGTGTCCTTGTTAATGAAAGGGTGGGAGCTATTTGAGTTAATTGAGAGAAACAATTTCCCCTCTGCATATAATCTTAATCTCTTCATGATGAAAACATCATTATTAAATCAATTAAGCAATCAAAGGCATTTCACTTAGGTACAGTAAGATGTCTACTGAGATTGATGGAGCAGATGTAGTCACATGTGGAGGCATAAATCAAACTGATAAGCTAGCTTGGAACCAGAAATTTAAGCATCTGTCAGCATAAAGGTAGATTTTGACAGATTTTAAATGCTAAATAGAAGAACTATATTTTATTCTAGAGACAGTAGGGAGTTCCTGGAGACTCTTGAGAAGAAGTTTAATAGGAGACTGCTTCAGTGATCCAAGTTAGAGGTGATGAAAGTCTGAACCAGAGTGGTAGTCATAAGAGTAGAGAGAAAGGGACTGATAAGAAAGATGTTGCAGTAGAACTTGGTTGTTGTCCTTCGTCTTCCAAGAGGACCAAAATGACATCACCATTGTAAAGTGAAATTTCAGGGTGTCCGACTGGCTGATCAGACCAATGCTAGCTTGGAATGCTCTACCACAGGTTGGGCACTGATAATCCGTGTGAATATTTGGGGTGGATATCCCAAATTTGTGCATCCTGTGTAGAATTTAGCAACTGATTAGATATGGGAAGTGAGAGAATTGGGGAATCAGGAATAACTTTGGGGTTTTGCAGATAAGGGGCTGAAGGATGTGTGAGAGTCCTTGAAAGGTAGAGAAAATGGGAATATGGGTGGGGTTGAGGGAAAGGGAGGTTCTGTTTTGAATGTGTCAGATTTGAGATAACTATGGGACATCCTGTTGGAAATGACTAATAGGCAATTAGGTATGTTGGGCTAGAGGTCAAAAGAAAGAGAGAGAGAATAGACTGAATATGATATTTGATTGACTTGTCAGTGATTTGGCAGGAGTGACCAGCTTCAACACACACACACACACACACACACACACACACACACACACACACACACACACACTCAAGGCATTAGGAAGTATTTAAACACAATTCAATTTAATTTTTTAAAATTCAGTTTTTTTAAAACATAAAATCACATCAACATGAGAAGTTCTATGAACAATCTGCTTGAGGAACTTCTATCTGGGAAACTCACCCTACCCTTACAAACCACTTCCAACTTAATAGCTAAGTCCTTTGCAATTGCCTAAAATAGAATTATTATACAAAGCACTAATTTTTAGAAATGATTTTACTCTTCTCAGCATCATTATACACAGTTTGTTTATGGTTGTCATAGGCCTCAGCTACCTACAGTAGTCTGTAAATAATCCTTAAGCAACTGATGTGCCAGCTCAGTGCTGAAAATACTTGATTAGTTCAAACTCGAAAAATTATTATCCTCCGTATTGCCTCAGCTCCCAACCCATCTACTCAATATGTTTTCTAAAGAGGCAAATTGAAACAAAATCAATTTATGTCATGGATTTCTGTGAAGAAAAACTATCTGCAAACTATGCCCCAAGTTTAGGATAGATTCAGTCAGATGTCTTAAACATGCAAGGCTGTATAGTGATCTTCACAGTTACGAGCCTGATTTGCTGGAAGATCATGGATCATCAAAGATACCAAATTATGTGGTATTTGCTTACTGCATACAGAGCTATATATACACAGAAAATATATAATTTTATATAATAATTACTAAGAGGAAGGTATACGAATGTGTTTTAGAAGGGTTGATTACAACAGTGTGCCTAAATCTAAACCTTGACTAGCTAGGAAACTGAGTTACCCAGCATATATATATATATTTCCAAGTTATTCTAGTTAATTGAAATTTTAAAAAATATTAATTCTCTGTTAGATAACAGATAATATTTGATTCCAGTTTGTTAAGGGTTACTATGCTTTGATTGTTTTGAATCCTGGGTTATACTATTCCAACGAAGAGTTGAATAGTAAAATTTTCCACATTTTACTTAATAGGGTTTTGTTTTTTTTTAAAGAATTTTTGGATCTCTGGACATATAATCAAATTCAGAATTTCTGGTTTGGGCTTGTGGTTTCATTGACATAAGTGAATTTATTTATTTTGTATTGTGTTGTGTGTTGCTTAGTTTTGAAAGTTAAATGATTTGTTTGCCCATATATACAGACATAAGATGTATGATGTAGGATGCGAATTGAGGTTTTCCTAGTGTAATGGGGATAATCTGGTTACTTCCCCCCTGATTTCTCATGCCTGCTCTGACAATAGCATGCTAGATTAAGTAGACTTATATGGGTATCTGTCCAGGAAGATGTTTTTGGTGACTTTTAGGACACTGGGCCATCTGTCAAGTATGAGAGGCTCTGACTCTTCATAGGTTAGCCTTTTTCATGCCCTAGGCAAATAACTTGAGCCTTTGTCTTCTGCCTTTATCAAGCCTCTGAGACAGCTTCCCTCATTCTTTCTTTTTCTTCCTCCCTCCATCTCTCTCTCTCTCTCTTTCAAAGGAAAAAAGCAATCCAACTTAAATATTAATGACCCTAGTAGAGGTTGCCCCCTCTCATACCTGGTCATTTCTACAGATATGGTTTTGTGATTTGATAAGTTTTAGTGATAAATGTTTCAGGTTATTAGATAAATGCATTAAGATATTTAATTCAGTAGATGAATCAAAAAGCTTATCTTCTGAGAAAATTTTTTTCATACATTCTTTCATCCTTAGTGCTTATGTTAGTGTTATTGTTTGATTAAGCAGTATTTTATTGAGGACCAAAGAATTTTGTTTGGATGAATTATTCAAAGTTAGAATGTTTAAAAGTTTGGTTTTTAATTTTTTTGTATCTCAGAAAAAAATGCTAGGCAATGGCTGATGTCATGGAATTGTATAGACCAGATTAGTTAGAAAATCTTATAAACCAATCTAGATTGCACTTTCATCCCTGAAATGATCTATGAGTTTCACTTATCATTCCATACAGCTTCTATTCTAAGTACTGATTTCTCTGCTCAAAGGTCTAAGTTCGTTCCCTTATTTCTTGCTCTCAGTACATGCCCTTATGTATTAGATCTTTAGTTGATCAAAACCTTCAGTTGTGGGCTTCCTTTTAGACAAGTCACTTAATTTTCCCAAACATATTTCCTCATTAGTCTCTTGGAGTCATGACTAGTTATTGGATTGATCAAAATTCTTAATTAAGTCTTTCAAAGTGGTTTCCCTTTACATTGTTGTAATCATTGTATAATTTTTTTCTTGTCCTGCCTACTTCACCTCATTTCATTTCATTTCAGTCGTTCTAGGTTTCTCTGAATTCACCCTTTAAATTGTTGCTTCTAAACCAATAATATCTCATTATATATTCAACCACTCCCCTATTGTTGAGTATCCATTTTGTTTCTGTTTCTTTGATACAGCAAAAAAAAAAAATGTTGCTATAAATATTTCTGTACATATGGATCCTTTCTTTTCATCTTTAATGTCTTTGGTTATTCATTGGGACAGCTAGGTGGTACAGTGGATAGAGCACTGGGCTTAAAATCACAAATACTATTCTTCCTGAGTTCAGATTTGGCCTCAGATACTTACAAGTTGTGCAAGTCACTTCACCCTGTTTGCCTCAGTTCCCTCATCTGTAAAATGAGCCAGAGAAGGAAATGGCAAACCACTCCAGTATCTTTGCCAAGAAAACCTCACATGGGGTCCCAAAAAGTAGGACATTACTAAACAATTCTGCAACATTAACAAGTGATATCATTGGGTAAAAAGCCATGAACAGCCTAATATTTTTTAAAGAATAATTTAAATTGCTTTCCAGATTGATTGAATCAGTTCATATCTTGACCATTAGTGTATTAATGTATGTGCCCTGTGGTAGCTCCTCCAACAGTTATCACTTTTCATTTTTGTTATCTTTGTCTATTAAGGTGTGGGGAAGAGCCTCAGGATTGCCTTAACTTGAATTTCTGTTAGTGATTTTGAATTTTTTTTTTTAGTATAGTTGATTAAGATATAGCTTGTGTTCTTATAGAGCAGACCTACACAACTTGGCAGTAGGTAGAGGCCAGAAATAAAATAAATTAAACCTCTTTGAGCCACAGATAGATTTTTTAGCAACTCACATTCCAAGTAAAGGTATAATTAATGATTAAACTATTTTGCAAATAAATCATATTTTTTAAAAAGAGAGATTTCAGTTAATATCAATTAATTGCGCTTATTAAGACTTTGATTTATCATGAAATCACATTCATGCTAAAAAAATACTTTGCTAATCAGTACAAGTTTTAATACATTTTTCAGATTTTCTTACTGCTTACATTTAGTAATGACACAAAACACTGAAAAGATAGGACTCTTGCTCCTCAGGCTAGAGACACTGACAATGATTGTTTGCTGTGAGTCACGTGACAAACAGGAGAGAGTGTGCAGTGGCAACTCACCACCAAGTTACATAATGGGCACAGTAGCACCTAATGGAAGGCAGGTTAAGCAGGGCATGAACAAAGTACTTGTTACGTCTTTACTTTCTTTTACGTCTACCTATTTCATAGGCTGCCTGAAATCCTTTGGCAGGCTGCATGTTGTACAGGCTTGTTATAGAGGAAGAGAAACTGGACTTGGGATTTCATCTGTACAGAAAACTCCCCAATAAGGAAATTCACCTTACCCTTACAGATTGTTACTTTTTCTGCAATGTTATGTCTTATGGTGTTGCCTCCTACAGAAAGAACTTAAGTGCTTTGTCCAGAGTCATGTGGTATGTGTCAGGCAACAACTGAACTTAGTCCTTCCTGACTAAGAGTCACTATTCTCAATTCTCGATATATTTTGGATATCAGACCTTTTTAGAGAAATTTGCTTCAGAGATGTTTTCCTAGTTGTTTCCCTTCTAATTCGAATTACATTGGTTTTATGTTAAAACTTTTCAGTTTTGTGTAGTCAAAATTGTCCATTTTTATTGTACTGTGGCCAGCACAGGCAATGTTTACATTTATCCTTTTCTATATTTGTTCATGATTTTTTGTTCTGACAAATGGTTATTTTTGTACAGGTGCCATGAACATCTGAGACCTATGTATTCTCTGTTTTTCTGTTTGGTAATTGGCAGAGATCTATCACATCTATCTTTTCAAAAATTCTATTCAAGTCTTTATTTCTGTTATTTTTTTCCAGCCCTGAAAGGGGCACAATGAAATCCCTCTTACAGTTTTAGTATCAATTTTTCTTGCAATTTGTTTAGCTTTTCATTTAATTGTTAGGTGCCATGACATTTGGTGCATTTTTATTAAGTATTGATATTACTTCATTGCCTAAAGTGCCTTTAAGAATATTATAATTTCCATATTTATATCCTTTATGTCTATTTTTAACTGTTGCCTTGTTTGTCTTAAGTTTTCCTGAAGTATAATAACTTTGGTTACAACCCTTTATTTCAACTCTATAAATCTTTGTTTTTCTTGTTAATGATAGATTGTTGGATTTGGTTTTCTTCCATCATTCCCTGTTTTTATTGCGAGATGAATCCATTCAAGTCAATGGTTATGATCCTGAGTTGTGTTTTTACTTTAATTATGACCTCTTACAATTTCTCCTCTCTCCCTCCAAATTTCTTCTTTATAAACAAGAAGATAGGGAAGGACAGAATGAGATCACCATTATTAATATATAATTGAGGGAGTCGGATCTTCTGTCTCTTTCCACAAAGCCTAGATTTCATCACTAATTCTTATGCTTTCTTTCTCTTCTTTTAAAATACTTTCTTTACCATCTTCCCTCCAAACATGGTTTGTTTTACTTTTGAGTATTGCCTTCCTCACTCTGTCCTTTCTCTTAACTCCGACCCCTACCCCATGTCAGTCTGTTTGAGTATTCAGCCTTCCTTTCCCATGTATGAGTGAAGTCCATGAAATGCCAATCCCTTTCTTACTCCACTTTACTGTTTGTATATTCTTGTACATCTCAAGTATTCACAACTGTAGTTCTTTCCCCTTCTTCCTTATTTCTTCCCTTCTGTATTCCTTTTTTCCCTCTCTGTATTCTTTCCTCTTTTGAAAGAAAAAAAAAAAAGATAAACAGAACAAAACTACTGCCAGCCCAGAGTTTCTTAACTCCTTCTGGGAGCTTTGTATAGAGTGGATTTCTAAAAGGACATTGGGTTCTTTTTCCTATTAGAATGCAAACACTTAATAGTTTTTAGCCCTTTCCAGTTGCTTAAATGTATTTTATTTTCTTGGTTTGTTTTGTTCCTGTATTTATATTTCAAAGATTTTTATCCATTTCTGGGCTTCTCAACAGAAATGCTTGAAATAATACTATTTATTTTAAACTATTTTACATGTATACAATATAATTATTCATGTACACACACACAAATAATTTCTATTAAGGTTTTTTTTCCCTTATAATGATACTTTCAGGATGAATTTTTCTAGATTCTTTTTCTTTTGCCTCTTGGAATTTTATATTTCAAGATATTTTTCTCTCTTTTGTAATTGTTGCACCATCATCAGGTTTGGTCTTTACTCCGCATCCTTGGCACTTGAATTCTTTGTTTCGGGCTGCTTTTCTTTGAATTGGGAGCAATAGGTTTGGGCTACAACATTCCTAGGTATTTTCAGTTTTGAGTTTCTGTCAGGATATATTGGTAGATTCTTTCTATTTCAGTTTGCTCTCTGAGCAATTTTCCTAAATGGCTTCAATGTTAGCTCTTTTTTGGATAATGAATTTTAGGGAATCTAATGATTCCCAAATCATCTTTCCTTGACCAGTTTTCCAGATCAGTTTCTTTTCTTTTAATAGTAGATGTTTCACATGTTCTACTTTTTCAGTCTTTTGACTTTATTTTAGTATTTCTTCTTGTCTCCTGGAAACATTGAGTGCTATTTGCTCCATTTTGTCTTTCACAAAGTCTGTTACTTGAGTGGGGTTTTCCACTGTCAGTTGTAAGCTGTTTATTCTCCTTCCCTTTTTTCTGTCCCCAAGAGCTCTCATTTTACTTTAAAAAAAATCTCATATCATCCATCTATCTTTGGAATTCTTATAACCAAGATAATCTATTCTCCTATTTATCCTTATTCTGGAGTTACTTGCTTGTTATTTCTTCATTATATTTAGAATATTCTTTTCTAGCTTTATTTCCTCAACTGGAAACTTTCAGACCCTACCACCCTACTTCTCCCACCCCTAAATCTCTAGCCTTTTGAATGAGGTAGCAGCCTTCATTAGGTCCTGATCCCTTATGTAGTCTGGATGCTGATACCACTGTAATTTAGGTTAGTGTAGCTGAGACTGACTTTTACCCTGTCCTATAGGTATTTTTGCCTTAGTGTTCATAAACTTGATTTTCACAATTTTTTTTTTAATAATTGTACTTTAGTATAATTGGATTCCTTTGTGATTGTATGTATTTTATTGTATACATTTAAAAACATTCTGAGAGAGGGTTTATAGGCTTCCTTAGGCTGCCAAGGAGCCCAGTGCATGAAAAAAATAAAAATAGCCTGTTCTGTTGCAGTCTTTGGCTTTTACCTCAGTCTACTAGTGTGAATAAGACAATACAAAATGAGTTGTTTGATTCATGTGTTCTCTATGTATATGCTTCATATTCGTAACATACTCTAAATATGTCCCCATTTTTTCCTAAGAATTTTATGTGCATTTGTATCTACCACTTTTATGAGGAGGGTATTTTTGTCTACTTACTGTTATCTATACTTACTATGCCATCCTTAATAAATGTCTTTTTTTTTGAGATGTGCGTTTACTGACTATTAAGATAAGCACTTAGGTGGAGGTTTGTGAACTTTAGAAGTACTGATCTACACTTAAACCTGTGAGTAGCTGCCAACCTTTCCCCCAGTAAGGAATTTAATTACAAACCTCTCAGTTCTGGGATGTGGAGGTAGCTCCCAGAGAGTATGCTATGTTACGTTTAAAATGTAGGTTCATCCATTATTTTAATGTCTTACTATGGAATATATTCTTGACTCAGAAGTCAAGCTACTTGCTCCTTTCCCCCAAAATAAAAGATTTATGTGATTTTTTTAAAGACAATAATACTAGATCTTAGTTATGTAAGTAAAATAAGAGAATCCATAGAATAAGGCCTTTCGTTAGTAATTAACTTCCCCTAGCACTACCGGTGGGTTTTCTTGATGCATTGCTTAAAAAACAAAAATCTTTTTGAGTCTGGCTGTTAA
The DNA here is from genome assembly GCA_023548195.1 of Bettongia penicillata ogilbyi. Classification (NCBI taxonomy): domain Eukaryota; kingdom Metazoa; phylum Chordata; class Mammalia; order Diprotodontia; family Potoroidae; genus Bettongia; species Bettongia penicillata. The sequence continues at coordinate 373,749 of JAJHZJ010000312.1, forward strand.
GCTGTATTTGCTTGCTTTCTCTTTCTGTCTTGCTGCCAAATAAAAACTTAGTTGAAAACAAAAGTCATGTTCAGACACTTAGAAATTAAAATGAATTACTCTTGGTTTTGTTCAATTTAATATTACAATTGAGAACGTACTTTCTTGGAGAAGAAAGAAACAGTAATTTACATCAACATTCATAGCCTTCTGAAATAGAAAAATGCATCTTCTTTTTTGTAATTTCTTTTCTAAGATCTATATTTCTGAGCCAATACTTATTCAAATTGTTTTTTATTGCTTAACTGGGAATAATGTCATTAATTTTACCATGGCTGAAAAAATGTACTGAAGGTTTTAATATATTCTTCAGTTGAGTGTTTTTAATAGCAGGGTTTTCCCTATTTGTGTTCAGTGTTCTGTTTTGTTAATGTTGCTATCAGAATTAGATTTCCAGTCTTTTTTTTTCTATTCAAAAGGTATATGAGTATTATACATACCATTTCTCCCCCCATCACCTCCACACTCTTGAGTATACTTGATTTTTTTATATGCTGGATGATTTTCATGAACTACACAAAAGCTTAAGAATAGATATCTGTGAAATAATAGAAAAAGTACTATTACATCCGATTTTTAGATTGAAATTTTGCTGAATATAGATACGTTTTTAGAAATATTTTCCAAATAAAAGTGTCTGCTCCTTAAAGTCTCAGAAAACATTTCAACCTAGTTAAAACTGCTTTTAGAACACATTGTTTGAAACCTCTGGTTTTCCTTTTAGTACCTCTGTGGTTTGGTGGAAAGAGCACTAGGCTTGAAACTGGGAAATACCTGGATCTGAACCTCATCCTCTGATTCTGACTAGTTGGGTAGCCACATGGGCAAGTTACGTTCTCTCTGAACCTCAGTGTCTTCTGTGAGATAGACACGGTAATGTTTGTAGTGCTTACTTCTATCGATTTTTATGAAATTTGAAAGAGATGATGGACAGAAAGCATTTTGGTAACCTCAAAGTACTATTTAAGTGTCAAAAATTACTATACTGAAATAATTTTTTTAGCATTTAATTTTTATTTCAATTCAATCATAAATAATAGAGTCCCTAGGCTTGGTGCAGTGGAGAGAGCACTAGGCTTTGAATCAGGAAGATTCATCTTCATAAGTCCAAATCTAGCCTCAGACACTTACTAGTTGTATAACCCTAGGCAAGTCACTTAACCCTGTTTCCTCATCTGTAAAAAATGAGCTGGAGAAGTAAACGGCAAAGTTACTCCTGTATCTCTTCCAAGAAAACTCCAAAATGGTGTCATGAAGAGTCAGACCTGAGTGAAACAACTTAATTAATGACCCTAAACTTTAAAGAAATCAAGGTTGGTTAAGTTTAAAATTTTATAATTAGAGCATGGAATTCCAATAGAATTGTTGGTAACTCCAATTGGAAAAATATAAATATTAAGTTTCATCTTTTAAGTAGTGATAACCTTTGGCATATAAAACCCTAAAGCAACAAGATGGCAAATATGTGTACTGAAACAGGATCTTAAAAATCATCTACCTTATTTTTACCGTGAGAACCATGAGGCACCACAAATTTTAGTGACTTACCTAAAGTTACAGAGGTAGTTGGTTTGTATCAGGGAAATCCAGGTCTAAAAGCCAAGTTTCCTAATTCATATTTTAGTTCCTTTTCCATTACTGCATGTTGCCGAAAACTCATCTCACCTCAAAATGATTTAAAGGGGGAAAAAGGATTTAATAATGAATTATAATTAAAATCTAAGTAAAGGAAGTGTTTTATAAAACTTAAAGCTCCATAAACATATGACCATTTTTTCTGTTTAGTATTTTATTTTTTTTCCAGTTACACATAAAAATAATCTTTGACATTCATTTTTAAAACTTTGAGTTCCAAATTCTCCCCTGTCCTCCCATACTCCCTCCCCCCTTGAGAAGGCAGGCAATTCCATATAGGTTATACATGTGTAGTCATTCAAAGCATTTCCACAATAGTCATGTTGTAAAAGAAAACATAGACACCTCAAGAAAAATAAAGTTTTAAAAAAAGTATGATTCAATCTCTATTCAGACACCACCAGTTCTTTCTCTAGGGATGATTAGCATTTTTCATCATAAGTCTTTCAGAGTTGTCTTGAATCATTCTATTGCTGAGAATAGCTAAGTCATTCACAAGTGATCATCTTAAAATATTGCTGTTACTTTGTACACAGTACATTTCACTTTGCAGCCACTCATATAAATCTTTCCAGGTTTTTCTGAAAGCATCCTGCTCATCATTTCTCATAGTACAATAACATTCCATCACAATTACATACCACAGTTTATTCAGCTATTTCCCAATTGACGTGTATCTCCAATTTCTATTTCTTTGCCCCCAGAAAAAAGCTGCTAATATATATATTTTACATAAAGGTCCATTTTCTTTTTGTTTTTTATGTCTTTCAGGATATAGATCTAACACTGGTATTGCTGAGTCAAAGGGAACACATGGTTTTACAGCCCTTTAGGCATACTTCTAAATTGCTCTACAGAATGGTTGAATCAGTTCACAACTCCACCAACAATTGACTAATGTCTCAGTGTGATCAATTTTTATAGGATTTAAGTATGCCTTGCAGTCTGGAGCAGGTCCATACAGGTAAACACATCCATAATCCCCAGTGAATCCAAGCTCTGATTTGATTACAGCAAGTCAGTCTTTCTAAATCTTGAGTATGACAGTAGTGCCTTCACCTCTTCTTTTCATATTCTTTATCTCTTGTAAGAAGGGTTATAACTTTATGGATTCTGATATATTGGAAAAAATGTGTGTGTATGTGTTTGTGTGTGTGCACGCGCACACGTGTAAAAGACTCCTAAAGGCTGCTGCTAAAGAGGATGGAATATGTTCCTACCATCACTGATTGTAAATATCCAGTGTAGCACACAGGACCCCAGGCCTGGATGTAGAAAATGAATGTTCCATCTCAATTAGATGTAGTTATGCTGGTATAATAATGAGGTGGAGGGGAAAGAGGGAAGGGACATGATGTCTTTGAGACCCTGAGAAACTGATGACCTTGGTGGTAAGGGAATGGGATTTGATCACATGAGGTGATAGGGAACTGGTGGAGGACTTAGTGGAGGCACGGAGGATCTCTTTAAAGAGGAAGTGTGCTTCCCCTACTCCTCCCTCTCCCATGTTGTCACGCTAGGGCAAAGCCCAGGTCAGTCCATGGTAGTTTTGGTTCTTGGTAGTTTCCCAACAGTGTTTGCTAAGTAGTAAGTACCATTTTTTCATACATGTATATCCTTGTGTTCTGAGTTTTTGCACTGTCACTAATTGTGGTAGTAGTGGAGGTAAAGAGAGAGGGAAAGAAAAGCTGTAATGTGGGATATGGATGGATTAATTGCTTTGGTTTGTTCCTGGCAAGTTGAAACACATATTATGGATTGAATAAGCTTGGATAGTGCTACTTCCAAATTTTTAGATTCAGTTAAGATGTAAAAATATACAAGTAAAAATTAAGGTTGTGAGACCTTACAATATATAGAATTATATCTTTAGTTCAGTTGCATATATCCATACAAAGGCACTGGCTCAGCATGTGATATTCAAATTTTTAAAATCCAATATGGTATTGCTACTCTGTTAGGCCAATCTGAGTAAATTTAAAAGAAAATACATCAGTGTAGTGTTAGAATAGTCATTTTACATGCTTTTATTGTTCTCTTGGGGTGAAGGGTTTTTTTAAAAGATTTGGGGTTATGATTAAAAAGATCATTCACTGAAAATGTTTATCTCATCTGAAAGCAGCACTGATAACCATAAACATCTAGCTTATCAGAACAGAATATCAGAATAGAATATAGCTTATCATCTTCCAGAGAAACTAGTTTAAGAAGAAATGTTTGGGACTGAGCTAAGATTTCAAGGTGACAGAATTGAAAGGAGCAAGATTTTTCACCCCTCCAAAAAGAGTTGTTTAAAAAGCACAAAGAAAATAAGATTAAATTAAAAATTAGCAAATCAAAAAAGAATATCAATAAAACTTAAAGCATACTCTAGAATAGCCAAATCAGGTGAAATATCTGAAGTAAAGCAACTAGAAAAAGAAACTGTATAAAACATCCCAAGAGAGATCCTCAGGTGGATAAATGACCCACTGAAAGAAAATTAGCAAGAACTGGCAATGCTAAGAAAATCACAAGACCAGATAAAAGAAGAGCTTAGAAATAGAAAAATCAGGTGAGGAAATTAAATGAGGTTTCAAGACATAAGGGGAAAAAAGGATGAAAGGAATTAGAAAATAACCTGTACATAGAGAGAACTCAATCTAAATCTCAAAATTAATAGAAGCCATAAACAGTAGCTGTGCCATGGGAGTAAACTGAATGAAATATAGTGCAGACCCATTGGAAACCAACTGTTAACAAGTCCAAGAAAAGAGAGCAAGCCCAAGTAGATAAAAGAAAAAATGTGGAATGTGAGGTCACAAGGGTGAAAAGACTTCATGTTATTTGTGTGATATTACTGGGGTGCAATTATTCTATACATGGTGTCCCCAAATCTTAGTGTAGTTTTAAACTCCTGAACCTTAAGCACTAGTTCACTTTGGGGGCATTGTATTTTAAGAACCTAAAAGAATAAGTCATCCAGCATGCATTTGTTAGGCATCTACTATGCTCTAAACATTTTGCTAAACCCTTGAGATAGAAAGGTAAAGATGAAAACAGCCCCTGCCTTCAAGGAGTTTGCATTCAGCTTGGGAGGAGTAATGTGTAAGAAAACTGGAAAGGTTACCCTTCACCCACTCCAGTTTATCCTCTACACCAGCAGTGTCAAACTCAAATAGAAATGGATGTCTCCTGACTGAGAAAACCACAAATGAACATTATCTATACTCCTTTTTATTTTGTTAAATATTTCCCAGTTACCTTTTAATCTGCTTCAATCTCAGGAATTTTGCAGATTCTGATTTTGACACTTCTGTACTACACAAATAACAAAAAATGATTTTCCCTAAGTGCAGTTCTGACCATATATCATCCCTCTATTTAGTAAACTCCAGTGGTTGCCTTTTTACTTCTAGAATCAAATGCAAACTTCTCTTGTCATTTAAAAGTTTTCATAATATGCAAACAAGTATGTATAAACAAGATGTATACAGGAAAAAAAAACCAGGAGTAATCTCAGAGGGAAGATTTGAACCCAGGTCTTCCTGACTCCAGGCTCAGTGCTCTATCCACTATGCCACCACCTCACTGAGTAAAGTATAAAAAGACTGGAATGGTGGTGATGATGGTGATGGTGATGATGCTGGCAGTGACATTTACTTAGTACTTACTATGTGTCAGGCACTGTGCTAAACATTTTTACAATTGTCTCATTTGATTCTCACAACAACCCTGGGAGGTAGTTGTTAATATTATCCCAGTTTTTCAGATGAAAATATCGGAGTGAATAGAGGCTAAATGACTTGCCCATCATCACAAAAATATTATCTGAGGTGAGATTTGAACTCCAGTGTTCCTTATTCTGGGCCCAGCCCTCTATGGTACTCAGCAAGCAGGTTATCAAGGGCTTTGCCCATTAAGCAGAGGATTTTATGTTTGATCCTGGAGATGATGAGTCTGTGGATTTTATTGGCAGTTAGGTGACCCTGGGCAAATAACTTAATCCTGTTTGCCTCAGTTTCCTCATCTATAAAATGAGTTGGAGAAGGAAATGGCAAACCACTCTAGTATCTTTGCCAAGAAAACTCCAAATAGGGTCACAAAGAGTCAGAAATGACCGAACAACACAACGAGGTTTGTTTAATAGAGATGGTAACATATGGTTAAAGAGAACCAGCTACTTCATGAATCACATGAGGAAATGTATAAAGACTTACATGAGAGAATACAGATTGAAATCTTCAGGTCCAGAACTGTATATACCTTGACTTCAGCTATATTTTTATAAAGGAAGAAAAACAGGACCAAAAGAAGAATAATTTTAAACAGTCCTGGAAAAGGACTTAGAAGAAAAACATCTTAATTGATCATGTAATTTAGCTTTGCTTTATTAAAGTCTAGGGAGGCTAGGTAAGATTTTGTACTTTGCTTTGTGTATTTGTTGTGTTTACAGTAATTCCATAATTAAAAGGAAACTTTTTTAAAAAGCATTTTTACAAGATATAAATTAAACAAGCCAAGATTATCAGTCATAGAAGCCTTCATCTTGAAATTTAATTATACAAGCTTGAGGAGACCACACAGGAAACCCTTGTCTGGCCACTCCTAACTTTTTTTTTTTTTGTATCTGATGAACATAAAGTTACTGAGAAACTTTCATTTCCAATAATTGTATTTGTAAGAATGATTACAAGTGAGAAGTTGTTTGGATTTTTGAGGACTACAGTGCCTGTGTGAGTTCCCCCTTTTGAATGTAGGAAACTTCCTTATTCCCAATATTTGTAGTCCCAGAATACACAGTTCCTTATTCCTCACCACATCCTTCCCTGTTACCCCATATTTTACATTCCATATTCTTACTTTAAATTAGGCAGAAACATTTTGCTTAATTTTTAAAAGGTTTTTTGCCTTAATGTCTTTTACCCCTCACCAATACGTCCTAATGCCTAGGCAACTGGTACATTTCCCCCCAAATTAACCTCCAAATATGTTGATACCCAGTAAATGTACATTCATATAAATTCACACTAGTGAAAAAATTCTGTTTAACTTAGAGACATGTAAATTACTTGTCAAAATGACTGAACACTACAAGGGCAAGTCAGCAGGTGAAGAAATGGAACGACTCAAATTCAAGCTGCTGTTATGGGCAGTTTGACCATTAAAAGTCAGATCATGCATACATATAGCCCAAAATAAATAAATGAATTTATGAAATAGTTGTGGAGAGAGTAAAACAAGAGACATTAAGAACATCATAGCTAGCATTCATCACTGAGGTATCACTCACCTCACACCCATTGTTTTGTCAAAGACACCAAAAGATGGAAATAGTCAATGCTGGAGGGGCTATGGGAAGGGGAGGATGTGATGAGATGCTGTCTGAGGGTCATTGTTGTCAACAATGTAGCAAAAACAGAGGGAAATTAGGCTTGGGCATTTCTTATAATAATATTATTATTATTGCTAATAACAAAATCAGTTTTCTGGAACTTGGAAGGGAAAGTTTTAAAAAATATTTAAAAACAGTACATTGTGCGGAGGATGGGGATGTTGAGGAGAAGGGTATGGTTCCGAACTCAAATTAATTTCCCCTGCATCCATCTCCTCATTCCTCCTAATAGATAGGATGTAGGAAGGTAAAAGTAGAGTAAATTGTCACATTGCTGTGGACATGGCACCCCTGCCCTGACAGCAGCTAGGTTGTAGAACAGCAGAAGAGAATAAAACTGAACAGGGGACAGAGATCACAGTGAGCAATTTGTTCCTCACCTGGATGTAAATTTCTTGCTTGCAAAAGAAAAAAAAAGTCTCAATTTATCCTCTTTTACATGTAGAGTAATTCAAGAATGCTTAGAGTTGGGTTTGGCTTTTTTTCCTTGATATGTGGGACACAGGGCTGAAAGAAATCTTAGACATCTAATGGTCTAGCCCTCTTAATTTACAGATGAGGAAATTGAGGCTCAGAAAAATGATGCCACTATTAAATGTCTTACATAAATTTTGAAATTGAGTCCTCTTCCTCCAAATCCAATCAACAAAAGACTTTGTTGTTGCTGTGAAGACCATTTCTAAGAAAGAAAACTTATGAAGTTTTTAAAAATAAGTTACCATCACTGTCATTTTCAGATACAGTTTCTCTGCCCAAACTACCTCTGCCTGGAATTCAACCCTCCCTCATAAACACAGAAAAGGTTAAATAAACCATACCTGCCTTGACAAGGTCTAACAATATATACAACATTCTTCGGCTTGTAACTTTCTTCTGTGTCAAGGGAGAGAGAATGCATTTCATTATCAGCTCTCAAGAATGTTATTTTTCATTTACTCAGAGATTGCCTTCCTTTCAGTGATCTTTTTCATTTGTGGTGTTGTAGCCATTGTGTATGAAATCTTATAATGTTGAAGTAAAACCTGTTACAGTATCTAGTCAATGGTGTTCCTTTTGGTCCAAGTAATTTTAATAGTCCTTTAATGTTTCCTCGCCTTTTTCTCACTTCCTCACTGCTTAATTACAAAAACTGGAGGCCAACATTCCAACATCTTAGCTTGCTTTAGCAGAGCAGAGATCAGACTTTTTGATTGTGTTCTCCAAAGGCAGTTTTGCTTTTAAATGTCCGTTCCTGAATTTCACAGAGGCTTGTTTCTTATCTCTGCTATGTGTTTCCTAACCTTTTAATACCCACATTCCTTGAAACATCACAGAAAGGTACTGAAGTGACCAGAAAGGATTAACTGTGAGCTTTATCTGGTACCATGACCATTCTGTTGTGCAACATGCAAGATCATGAGTTCAACCAAAGAGGAAAATAAAATTTTTTAAAAGCTAAAAAGTCAAAGGTCATTGCAACAACCTCAAATTTGTTATGATAGCTAGCATTTATATGGTACTTTAAGGTTTGCAAATCACTTTGCAAATGTTAACTTACTGTATTCTCATGACAACCCTCGGAGCTAGCTGCTCTTATTGTCCCCATTTTATGGATGAGGAAACTTGATAGTGTTTAGCACAAATCCAAATCTTATCAGCATTATTGTAAATCCTATATTTATTACTCATTTATGACCCTTTTGAGGGACATAGGTATTTCATAGGTGGCAGAGCTGATCCTTGATCCCTCTTTTTTTTTAAATTAAAGCAGAGACAGTGCTATTATCATAGAAGAAAAGTGCTGTGATTATACCGATAGCAAGCTTCATTTTCTGAATCTTAATCATTAGGTAAATGAACAGACCAGGGATTTTCAAAGTCCCCAGTATACCTAAGCTGTGAGGTCACAAACCAGACCTAACCCAGCTTGGTCTCATGAGTCTTTCACTCAGTGTGCTGAAATGTCACAAGGTTTAAAACTCCCTGGAGCTGGATTGTTAATAGGCCAGTAAAGTATGTCCTGTGGGAGAAGGAACTGCTGCTTGTCATTTGTTTTCTCCATTCCAGATGAAAGCTCACAGTAAAGGGACAGTTCTATGAAGTATGCTGTTTTAAGGACAGTCATGAATCATGTCATTCTTTTATTCTTTATCCAATGAATAAATCTTATTGAGTGATGGGTATGGTATTAGACAAAGTAGAAGGTGGAACAGCAATCAACCTTTATTAAGCTCCTGCTGTTTGCAGCATACTATACAAGATCCTGGTGGAGAGAATCCAAAGTCCTTTCTTGCTTAGTCTTTCAAAGCTGTTCTTTTAGTGTCTTTCAAAGCCATAGTTGAGTAGGGGGATAAGACATGCCACAGATGGCTATGTTATACAATATTATATGACAAGTTTATTAGAAAATTATGAAATACATTGTTAGATCTTTTTTTTTAAATATAAATTTATTTATTTAACTTTTTACATTCATTTTCACAAAATTTTGGGTTCCAAATTTTCTCCCCATTTCTCCCCTCCCCCCACACCAATACCCTGAGCATTCTAATTTTCCCTATCACCAATCTGCCCTCTCTTCTATCATCCCTCCCTTCCCTTGTCCCCATCTTCTCTTTTGTCCTGTAGGGCCAGATGACTTTCTATTCCCCATTAACTGTATTTCTTATTTCCTAGTAGCAACAACAATACTCAACAGTTGTTGCTAAAACTTTGAGTTCCAAATTCTCCCCATCCCTCCCTTCCCACCCATTCCCTTTGGGAAGGCAGGCAATTCAATATGGGCCCTATCTGTGTAGTTTTGCAAATGACTTCGATAACAGTCGTGTTGTGTATGTAAGACTAACTGTATTTCCCTCCATCCTATTCTACCCCCCATTGTTTCTATTGTCTTTTGATCCTGTCCCTCCCCAAGAGTGTTGACTTCAAATTGTTCCCTTCTCCCATTGCCCTCCCTTCCATCATCCCTCCCTCCCTGCTTATCTCATTCTCCCCCACTTTCCTATACTGTAAGATAGGTTTTCATACCAAAATGAGTGTGCATTTTATTCCTTCCTTTAGTTGAATGTGATGAGGGTAAACTTCATGTTTTTTTCTCAGCTCTCCTCTTTTTCCCTCCACTAAAAAGTCTCCTGCTTGCCTCTTGAATGAGATATAATCTACCCCATTCCATTTCACCCTCTCTCCTCCCACTACATTTCTCTCTCACCATTTACCTTAATTTCTTTTAAGATATGGTCCCATCCTATTCAATTCACTCTGTGCTCCCTGTCTCTGTGTGTGCATGCATGTGTGTATGTGTGTACATCTGTGTATGGTCCCACCAACTACCCAGATACTGAAACGTTTTAAGAGTTACAAATATTGCCTTTCCATATAGGAATGTAAACAGTTCACCTTTGGTAAGTCCCTTATGACTTCTCTTTGCTGTTTACTTTTTCATGCTTCTTCTCATTTTTGTGTTTGAAAGTCAAATTTTCTTTTCAGCTCTGGTCTTTTCATCAAGAATGCTTGAAAGTCCTCTGTTTCATTGAAAGACCATATTTTCCCCTGAAGTATTATACTCAGTTTTGCTGGGTAGGTGATTCTTGGTTTGAGTCCTAGTTCCTTTGCCTTCTGGAATATCCTATTCCACACCCTTCAATGCCTTAATATAGAAGCTGCTAGATCTTGAGTTATCCTGATTGTATTTCCACAATACTGGAATTGTTTCTTTCTAGCTGCTTGCATATTTTCTCCTTGACCTGGGAATTCTGGAATTTGGCCACAATGTTCCTAGGAGTTTCTCTTTTTGGATCTCTTTCAGGCGGTGATCAGTGGATTCCTTCAATACTTATTTTGCCCTCTGGTTCTAGAATCTCAGGGCAGTTTTCCTTGATAATTTCATGAAAGATGATGTCTAGGCTCTTTTTTTGATCATGGCTTTCAGGTAGTCCCATAATTTTTAAATTGTCTCTTCTGGATCTGTTTTCCAGGTCAGTTGTTTTTCCAATGAGATATTTCACATTCTCTTCCATTTTTTCATTCTTTTGGTTTTGTTTTATGATTTCTTGGTTTCTCAGAAAGTCATTAGACTCCATCTGTTCCATTCTGATCTTGAGAGAACTATTTTCTTCAGTGAGCTTTTGAACCTCTTTTTCCATTTGGCTAATTTTGCTTTTGAAAGCATTCTTCTCCTCATTGGCTTTTTCAACCTCTTTTGCCAATTGAGTGAGCCTATTTTTCAAGGTGTTATTTTCTTCAGCATTTTTTTGGGTCTCCTTTACCAAGGTATTGACCCGTTTTTCATGCTTTTCTTGCATCTCTCTCATTTGTCTTCCCAGTTTTTCCTCCACCTGTCTAATTTGATTTTCAAAATCCTTTTTGAGCTCTTCCATGGCCTGAGCCCACTGGACATCCACCTCGTATGTCTGGGATAGAGAGGCCCCAAACTCCACTTTCCCTGATGGCAAGCATTGTACTTCCTCATCAGTAATGAAAGGAGGAAGGAACATCTCTTCCCCAAGAAAGTAGCTTTCTATGGTCTTATTTTTCTTCCCCTTTCTGGGCATTTTCACAGCCAGTTACTTGACTTCTGAGATTCCTGTCCACCCCTGCCTATATCCACCCAGGTAGTGCTTGAGGTCTGAGATTCAAATGGGCTTTCCGCAGCAGGTGTGGCTGCTATTCAATGTGAGCTTAAGTTCTGGTGCTCAGGTGGGGGCAGGGCCGCCTCCCAGGCTCAGTTTCCTCAGGGGCTTTATGGAGAGACCTTTGGTAATGGCCCTGAGCACCTGCCTGCTGCTCCAGGAGTTCCGGGCCTCCAATGCCTCCGCTGCTGCCTCTGCCGCTCCCTCTGCCCCTGCCTCCCGAGGGGGCCCGAGCCACAGAGACACCCCGTTCCCCTCTTGGCCAGCCCAGAAGTCTCTCTCACTGACCTGTAGCGCCTGTGAGTGGAGGGACCTTCCCAGCTGTGGGATATTCCGTCCCTGAAGCCTGCTCGGGTTTGCTCCTCTCGGGCTGCGCAGCCAGGGCAGCTCAGGGGTGGGCTCCACTGTCCGGAGTGTGACGGACCTTTGGGGTCGGCTTTCCAGGGCTCTGTGGAACGAAAATCTCTCCTGCTGCGTTGGTGCACGGCTTGCAGTACTCCAGAATTTGTGGGGAGTTCTTTTTACAGGAAATTTATGGGCTGTGGATTCGGAGCTAGCATATGTGAGTCTTTCTACTCCACCATCTTGGCTCCTCCACATTGTTAGATCTTAAGTTTAGAGAAGTTCATGTAAAAATCAGTGCAGGAATCCTTGATTATAATGAGCTTACAGTATAGTATGGGATAAGGACAGATATGATTATGAAACAAGGCATCAAATAAATGATAAATCCCACACAAGAGAGACAAGGAGAGATTACAGCTAGTTAGGGAAACAAGTAAGGCTTATAGACGGGATACCATGTGAGCCAGACCTTGAAAGATGGGTAAGCTTTAATAGGCTATAGAGATGGGTGGAAAATATTCCTTTCCTCACTCAGAATTTTTAAGGATTTATTTTGGAGCTGCTTTCCCAAAAGAACTACCCCTCTTGGTGTGGTGATAAACAGCAATCTGGACTGCCATGCCAGTGGACCATAAGCTCTGGAATTCCCTTCCAAGCTGTCAAGTCTTTGATTAGTCGTTGTGACAGACTGTGTCTGCTGTCCAAGGACCAGGATTATTTTGGAAGATACATTACTGGTCGATTAATTTTTTTGAACATAGATAAAATAGATAAAAATAAAAATGGCCCTTAGTCTTGTACAGTTCCACCCTGCTTACAAAATAGTAACAGAATGGGATAAAGTGAAGGGAGCTAAGAATTATGGTTTTAGTTTATATACAAATATTAATTTAACTGTTGGTGAAATGTATAATATTTATCCAGTGATAAGCTTGAAGATATACTACAATGGAAATAAAATCCTATCTGCATTGACATTTTCTCTATAAATGAAAGCCTAGGACATAAAGAAGTGAGTAAATTCATTTGAGCTTTTGGCTTCTTCTTGTGCACAAAGGCATCAAGACACACTTGGTCATTTGACCTTGCAGTATTCATACCGAGTTTATAATAAGGCAGAAACCCATGAAGAGTATGGCACTTTTTAAAACTCTAATGTCCATTGTAGGATATAAAGAAATTGTTTAGATAACCCAACAAAATCCTCCAAATGAAGTCATACTTTACGTTGATATAGTGTGAAACTTCATTGTGATGATGAGTATGAGGGAGGGTGATGAAAAATGTTAGAAAATGTAGTAAAGGATCAAAAAATGGAGGTGGCAGTAGGCTTTTAGTTTTTTCAGTTTCCTCATGACTTTCTATCATGAATGCTTTCTTCAAGATGAGAGTCAGAAGGTCCTGGACATGATATGCACAAAGCAACCTTACACAGAGAGAAATTTTTATCTAAAAAGATAAGAAATGACTGCTGATTTACTTGCCTGTGTGCAGTCAGATACAATAAGCAGTTGGAACAAAGAACAAATGAAAAGAAGGAATAAATGTGAGGAAAGTCACTGAATTTAATTACAGCCACTCTTGACTGATTTGTTCAAGCAAACTCTTTTTTCTGAAAACTTCAAAGAAGACAAAATTAAGATTTTGATGCTGATATAATCCCTCTAAAAAGTCTAAGTAACGTGTGATAGTTGCCACAATAAAGAGGCCAAAGAACCCATACTCCACCTCAGCCAGCAAACACTTGCTTTCATTGCCAAGTAGAGAGTCATGGCAGCCAAGGACAATCAAAGTTGAGACTATAACATCGTTTGCAAAATATTACAGAGAAGGAACAGTATACATGATTATCAGAAGTGTATTACAAAATAGCAGGAAGCATTTGAGGGGGAAACAGATTTGCAGAGAAGTGAGCCTAAGATCCAGCTAAGTCAGACCACCTAAGCTAACACCTTCAGGTCCATGAGGCTTGTAGGAGAAAGCAGGATATAGTAAAAGGAACACAAAATTTCGAGTTAGATGGCCTGGGTTCAGATTCCAGGTTCTGTCATTTAGCCTGGCATCACTGCATCATGATTCTCATTTTTCATACCCATTTGCCAGTTTTACAGGGGTTTTTGTTGAAACTGGGCTAGTAAATTTGTTTTCCCCTCATGTGAATCAATTTTTCTTGCAAACTAATCAGAAAGTTCCACTTTAAAATTTTTAACCACTGGTTTCAAAACTCACTGAAACTCTTCATTTGAAATATTTTTAAACAGGTTTAAAAATTCTGGTGCTAAACTTTTGGTAAGTGTGCAGAGATGAAAGTTTTAAGGGTGATACAGATGATCATTTTGGCAATAAAAGCTCAGTTTTTAAAATGTCTTGCTAATCATGATGGCTTTATATTAGTAGTTAATACAAGGCAGAGGCAAAACTAGGAAGAAGTTCATCTTTAAAGGTAGTGAATATAAATCTGTACTTAAAATGATCTTGATACTTTCAAAATGGGGAGGGGGTCTTGTCAGATGACCTTAGATCATCATTGTTTTGACTTTAATGTGGCTGAGTGCTTGTACTAGGAGTAGAGAAAGTGCTCCTTTGCCATTTTGTTGTTGACTTATGTTCACATAGTATTTTCTTAAATCTTCTGGGTTTTTTGTAGAACACTTTTTGAGTCCCTTGTCCATTTTGTGAGGTACGGTGTAGATAATATAATCTAGAAATCCACTTAACCCAGCACATGGAAATTTCAAAATCCCATTGTCAGCCCCCTCTGTATTGTGAACTATCTCTCTCCCTTCAGGATATGTGGCATATGATCATCTGACCCAGGAACAGAGGGAGATTACCAAAGTCAATCCAAATGTTAAATATTAGTAAAACTTTAATTCTATTTTAAACATAAAAAATAAATATAAAGAGAAGTTCTAATAGTTTCTTCCTATGATTCAGTACCTCTGTCCTTCCCCTGGGGTTCATGTCCTCCATTTTGTAGACAACTGTCTTATTGGATTATACAGATTTATATCTTTACTTGTGGGCCATGGATAACTTCCTTTCAATAATACTGTACATTTATTTTTTTTTTAATACACACCCAGGTGCTAACACAGATGCTGTGTCAAAAATCCTTTGACACATTATGCTCTAGGGTTGAGTGGGAGGAATCTGTGGTCACTTCTGTTGAAGCCCAAGAAACGAGTTCTGCTCTGGTGAAATATTATAATTGTCCCATTTACTATAGTTCCTGAAGGTTTAAAGATAAAGAAAAAAATTTGTTGTTTTATTTTTAATGTAAAAAGTCTTTAATCAACTACAGTTATCCTTTCCACATCTTAGGGGTTCAGGGGCATGGTGCCCCCCATGATCTGGCCCTCCCTTTGTACTGGAGAAACCTGGACTATTAGGTATTAAAAATAAAATACATTGATATTATACAATAGTATACATATATTTTATGCATTTCTGAATTTTTAAACTTTTCCTGTGTTGTGTACTGGTCTTTGTGTGTTGTCTACAACTTCTGATCTCCCCCCAAATTCCCATTTAATTTCTTATGCTGACCCACAATATATATCAGAACCACCATGGGGAAAGTCAGAATGTGAAAGGCATAACTGTAATTAACATTTGAAAGAGCATTGATGAGAGGTGATGACCCTAGACTACAGCTGAAGGGCTTTTTAAAATTTAAAAAACAAATTTTTAAAATTTTACAAAACAAATTAAGAGTAAAATTCAAACTCTTTTCCTTGCCATCCTACCTTGGAGCCTCTATAACCTGCACGCTTTGTCTCTCCAGCATTATTCTTGAACTTCTGACTACTTTGTGATCCAGTCACATTAGAATGGGGCTTCAATTGTCCTGCCTTTTTACTTTTGCTCAGTTTGTACTCTTTCCTTTTTTGCTTTTTTAACTTGAGTTTCTGTTTTTCCTTCAAAGTTCAACTTAAGCACCACTTCCTCCAAATAACCTTCCAATCTCCCAAGTTAGTAATGATTCTCTTCCCCCTTTCCCTGGTAATAGTACTTTGTTTACATTTTACTGGTGCATTTTTCTACTACACTTGTCCCTTCCATGTTTTGGGGGCTGGGGGTGTAGTATCCTCTCAATATGGAAAGTCTTCCTAACACTTTTTAACCCTCTCTTCATATCAGAGAAGAAGTTTGGATTATTGTGGTATAAAGATAAAATGTGTTGATATTATACAATACTATACATATAATATGATGTGTTTCTGAGTTTCCAAACTTTTTCTGTCATCTGCAGCTTCCACAAAACTCCCCTCAAATTCCCATTTAATTTCTTATGTTGACCTGCAGTGTAGCAAAGATCATGGTGTGGAAAGTCACGATGTGGATGGGACAACAGTATCATTTGTCATAGGCTTCTACTGAAAGACTATGGATAGAGAGCTAATTTTATTGCCAGACAGACTTAACATCATGCCCCACCTCTGACACCTTGACTATGTGATCCTGGGCAAATAACAAACTCTTAGGGCTGTGGACAGCTTGTAAGACTGTATTTGGTGGAGAAGGTCCTGAACTGCATTGGTAGAGAAAACTTCCTCATCCAGCAGTGTTCCTACACTAGTGAAATCACAAATCCTGTGCCTCTCTGTAACAAGAACCGTGTCTTATTGTAGAGTTTGGTTTTTTTCAATCTCTTCTCTTACCCAGTCTTCCACTGTGTACCCACGAGCAATTGTTGAATTGTATTGAATGTTAGAACTGGTTGGGACTTTAGAGTGATGGAATTCTAGAATTTAAACCTTAAATATACATTAGAAATTAATTCAAATGTCTCATTGTGCATATGAGGGAACTAAGGCTCAGCAAAATTAGGGGACTCGTCTAAGGTCACATAGATAGTACATGGCAGAATTGGGTCTTAAATCGGGTTTCTCTGACCCCAAATCTGTGGCTTTTCCTACTGCTTAGTCTAACAACCATCGTTTTATGGATGAGGAAGCTAGCTCCGACTGAAATGACTGCATAAGGTTTTGTAGCAAGTTAATGGCAGTAGGCACCAAAACCAAGGTTTTCTAACTCCTAATCTAATATGACTATACAGTGTTTCTTTTTCTTTTGTCTTATTTCTTTGTTTCTGTTTTCATCTCTTTCTTCTTCCCCCTTCCAACAAAAAGATTCCTAGGCCTTACTATAATATAGAATGTAAATTCATTTTAACAATTTTATTCTATTTATTGCCTTAAGTTTTGTGTTCCTTTATCTTAATTTTGAAATCATGTATGGTGAATTTTAAGTGCTCATACAACTAATGAAAACTTTTCCCCTAAGCTAGTAGGAAAAGATTCCTCCATCTAGACACTAGATTACATACTGGGCAGCTAGGTAGTGCAGTGGATAGAGCACCAGTGCAGGAGTCAGGAGGATCTGAGTTCAAATCTTACCTCAGACACTTGACACTCACTAGCTGTGTGACCTTGGGCAAGTCACTTAACCCCAATTGTCTTATTCTGGGTCATCTCTAGTCATCCTGATGAATGTCTGGTCACTGGATTCAGATGGCTCTGGAGGAGAAGTGAGACTGATGACCTACACAGTCTTCTATCACTCAAAACAGAGTCAAGTGCAAGTCATGTTGTTATTTCTCTGATGGTATGGTCTTCTTCGGCAGCGAAGGATGAACACACACACACAGATTACATACTGCTTATATGACAAAGTCTGGCTGGCAGTGAAATCATTGATATTCTTGAAACAAAGATAGGGTAATGTGATGGTTGAAAGAATTTTGGGACTAGGATACTTGTCAGCCTCAAGCCATGATCACCTGGCTTGAAGTGATTCTAAGGTTTTATCCTCTCTAGCGAGATGCCCACTACTGATCACATCTCTTTTAAATCATGATAGGAAAGCATCACATTTTTATTTTATTTGTTCTTTGCTAAGAAGTCAACTTAAAGTTTTCAGATCATTCTCAGGATGTATAGGCTAGGGAGAATAGAGATATGCCTCCTGTGAGTGAGCCATTATATGTGTCTCCTTAGAGTTTCTCTTTTCCAGTATCTTTTATGTTGAGGAGGAAAGAGGGTAAAGGGAATCTGGCCCCTTCAAGAATGACTGGGAAACTACCCATGAAACTGACTAAAAAAGATGATTTGTCAAGAAGCATTTTCAAACATCATCTTACTATGTGCCCAGTCATTTATACTGATATCTTTAAAAACTTTCCTCATAATCATCCTTGTGGGTAGCCTTGAATGTCTTTGGTATTTAAAAAAACTCACTTTCTTCCTCTATAGGCTTCTTTATATTCTGTAGTTCTTTTACACTGGCCTTGGTCAGTCATTCAGCCAGCATTTATGAAGTGCCTGCTGTATGCCAGACGTTGTGCTAAGCACAGAGGACATAAAAAAAAGCAAAAGACAACTCCTTGCTCTAAGGGAGCTCAGAGTCTAATAGGGATACAATATACAAACAACCACACACAGACAAGATTCGTACAGGACAGATTGGGGCAGTGTTAAAGGGCAAACATTAAGATGAAGGAGGAATAGGAGAAGTTTCTTGCAGAAGGGTCACAATATTATCACCTCTGATCATTGCTTTTTCAATGGCATAATGGTATATAGCACTTAATAGTTTATGTGGTGCTTTATCACATTTGATTCTCTAACCATCTTGTGAGCTAAGTAGCAAAAGTATTAGGGAAAAGTGTAGACCTGTTATTTTATTGGTCTAGGAAGGAAGGGAGGAAACAATTATTTAGTAAGTGCTTGCTATGTGCCAGATACTGTTTTAAACTCTTTACAGATAGTATCTCATTTGATCCCCAAAACTACCATAGGAGGTAGGTGCTCTCATTATCCCCATTTTACAGTTGAGGAAATGGAGACAGATTGTGGTTAAGTGACTTGTCCAGGGTCACATAGCTAGTGATTGTCTGAGGTGGACTTTGAATTTCCTGATTATAAGCCCAGTGATCTAACCACTGTGACATCTATCAGCCAAGCAATTTATTAATGCAGGTCTGTACCCTCTCTGCAATTTATATTCCTAGAGAGTTGCCTAGAGCATTGAGAGGTTAACTAACTTTCTTAAGGTTGCAAAGAAGGTATAGAACTGGAACCCAGATTTTCCTGGCTAGTCAGGAAGGTCAACAATCCACTAAGCTTTGCCACCCCTCAGATCTCATCCCCATTTTTCTTTTCATTTTATTTATAAGGAAGTGGTACAGCAAAGAGAACAGTATATCTCAACTCAAAGATCTTTGCATTTATATGTGACCTTGGACAAGTCACTCCAATTCTCTGGGCCCAAAATTTCTTACCTGTATCAGTCTGAATTAGATGGCCTCTAAAGGTGGCCTTCTAGCTTTGAATCTTGTGGATGTATCATCCACCTATCTGAGCCTGTTTCTTTATCTCTAAAACAAACCTGAGCCTTAGAGAGGTTAAGTGACATGCTCCTTGTCACAAAGCTCCTAAGAGTCTGGGGCAAGATTTTAAACTGGGTCACTTGTTCCAAACCTCGATTCTTTCTGCTCCGCTGTACTCTTGTATTCACTGGTGATTTATCTTTCTTCATAAGGTTAGGGTTTGAGAAAGATGGGAGTTAGTCACTAGCTTGGAAAGATACTATCATAAGATTTATGACAGGAATGTCCCAATATATAAATATTAAAAGAAACAAAACAAAACTGTTTATCACTGAGAACAATGGGTATGACAATGTGAACAATTGTGGTGGAAATGCCCAGTAATTCTTAGGATAAGAAAAAGGGTTGGGAATAATTCTTTTGGCTTCATATGGCTCATATATTCTCTGATACATGTACTGTATATGTACAGATAAACTAATACATAGCATATAGGAAATAATATGATGTTTCTAGAAACTGTGATACAAAGAGATTAATATGATTATGTGATTATCCTACTTGATGGGACAGAACTTACAACTAGAATGTGAAAGGTGTGTCTTGGTTGTATATCCCTGTCTCTCTACTGCCAACAGAATGAAATTTACACCTTCTGCATGATGTTCAAGGCCCTTCACACAATAGCGCCACCTTGCCTTTTCAGCCTTTTATTATTCCCCTGCCTATATCTGATTCCTGCACTTTATTTGGTGGGTAGGGAGAAACTGAGGCACCAGGAGAGGCTATAGTAGTTGTCCAAGGTTTTGCTGGCCTGCCAAACAAACCAAACAAGTTAGCCCATACTCTTTTCCCAAACATGCATTGTACTCTCTTATTAGCATTGCCTTTTTTTTCAGATTTTCTTATGCTTATAATCCTTTTCTGGACTCCTTGCTGCTAAAAGAATAGTTGCTCCAAGGCTAGATTGGTAGAAGTTATCTCTTTCTAACAATAAACCAATAGAGTTTTATCTACCCAAAAATATATATTCCCTGCAGGACAGAGAATTCTTTCCCAGTTAGTCAAAATCCTTATCCTGGTGGTTATTTTTCTCCTCTCCAGACATGGGTCTCATCTTTAATACCTCAGTCTTTACCTCACATGCATCAAACCATAGAGGTTTAGGCATCTATTTCCATTGACCATCTGTTCTAAGTCATTACAAGAAATAATAATTTCTTCTTACTTCCCACTCCTTTTTTACATAGTGTACCTGCATAAATCACAGCAACAAATGTTTCCTCAGTGACCTTCAGGCTTAAAAAGTGAGACTTAAAAAACACTAGTATCATCTCTTCCTTGAGGAATAGAAGCATTTATTTATTTGATCTTTTCATGCCTTTTGTTTAGTGCATTTTTGTATCATAATTTTTCCTCTGAACTTAGGAGTACCTTCATTCAAATCAACCTGTGATACTTATTTAGCTGTGCTCTTAGGTGATATCTCTGAATGTTTCCTTATCTGAAAAATGAGGATGATGTCTGTAAAACTTTAGAAGATTATTGTGTGACTTCATTTACATATAACACTTGGTAAACTTCACATCAGTATATGAATTCCAGTTATTGTTGTAATTTAATAGAAGTGTTTCATATTCCTACGTTCTACCAAAACTGTATCTTTTTCCATGGAGGAGGTCTGCACATATGTGTAGTATGTACCATTTTGGCTTTACAAAGACTTCATTTGCCTTTTGGAATATTACAGCCCAGCTTTTTCTTTCATTTCTCATGGTTGTGTGATTGTGATCTAAATTGTATTCCCATTACACCTGAAGGATCTCTTCCAGACTGCTTGCAACATTGTTCTTCAACAATGTTGAAGGTCTGATAGTCTAACTATATTTCTATATTAAACTTGAAGTTCTTTCAGATTGTGTCCTATGGATTCTTGCCTCATATTTGTTTTCTATTTCCAGTACTTCCAGAAGGTTTTCTTGTACAACTTCCTAAAATATAGTATTTAGATATTTTGTTTCATCATATAGAAAGTTTGTGAAGAGGAAGACCTGGAATTCTCATTATCTCACTGAATGTTACTTCTAAATCTTCTAAATACTTCGATTGCTAGCTTTAATGTTAATTCAGATTTGAATTATTGATTATAGTTTTACAGCAATTCCACAAATGAGGAAAACTGAGACACTGGAGAGATCAGTTGAGTTGCCCAAGGTTACATTAGCAGCAAATATAAAATAGGATTCTGATATAGGTCTTTTTTTTTTAACATCTATAATCTGAATTTTTGAGTTTTGCGTTTGGCAATCTCTTTTTCACAACCATCTTCTTGTTTCTTTCAAATTCTTTGAGAACTCTAATTTTTATTGTCATTTTGATTTTCTTTTTTTAGCCCTTTTATTGAATTTCAGAACCAATGTAGATATTCATATCATTGTTCTGTGATCATTTCGGGGGTTCTGGTTATTTCTGTAGAATTATCACATTTGTCTGGGGGCCTGTCTCATTTTAATCCATGATATTTATTTCAGCGATGCCTGTTGTTTATTTTCCTCCTCATTTTTTTCTACAAGGTTTCACCTCTGACAAATTCTTTCCTTTCCCCTATTTTTACTTGTTATTGTTTTGCTTCATTTGACATATTTCTTGCTGTTTTGAAATAATAAAGAAAGCCTGGTTTAGACGTGATCACTCACTTAACCATCTTGCATAAAAGTCCTGGTTTGGACACTGTATCCTTTAAATAAAGCAGTGTAGGGTTACTCCCTCCTCTGGAGAAGGAGTCAACCTCTGCCAATGATTAGGATAAAATATGTTATTTGAGGGGGAAATGGTGCCTGAGGAATAAAGGAAAGAGTTCAGACAGATTTGAAAGGGTAAACAAAATGCTGTTCCAGTGTCAAGCCACAAAGTTTGCTAAGGTAAACTAGCCCAAAGAATTAGGAAAGAATTATGAAATGGAGACCAAAGCATTAGGGGGTGGAGCAGTCAGGGGGAGGTAACAGTGGAAAGTACTAGAATAGTATTGGTACAAGTCAGTAATTGTTGAGCTACAGTTTTTTGTTTTTAAATCCTGGGAAGAATTCTGTTCCAGTATTTCTAGTTCATACAGTATTCCTTTATGATCTAGTTCCCTCCAAGTGACACTGGCAAAATAAAATGTAACCAGAAAAGGTGGATTAGAATGGGGAAAGATGTGGAAACCTTGTCCCTAGTGGAGTTGAAGAAACTAACTGTGCTTAGCCTGGAAGGGAGAAGGTTTCAAGTAATGTAAAGAGCTATATATTACGGGAAATGGATTAGATTTTGTAGCTCTAGGGGAAAGAATGGTAGAAATGGACAGAAGCTCATTCCACCACCGGTACTTTGCATTCCAATCATCTGATCTACTTGCTGTTTTCCTAATTCTGGATCCATATCCCATCTCTGTGCCTTTGTGCTCTTTCTTTTTCATGTCTAG
Source organism: Bettongia penicillata ogilbyi (assembly GCA_023548195.1). Classification (NCBI taxonomy): domain Eukaryota; kingdom Metazoa; phylum Chordata; class Mammalia; order Diprotodontia; family Potoroidae; genus Bettongia; species Bettongia penicillata. The sequence goes on from JAJHZJ010000312.1 coordinate 396,542, forward strand.
GATGTTCCCTAGCCTTCCTTTAACTTTATGTGCCACCTCCTGTGGCATGTTTTACTTAATTTCCCTGGTTCTTAGTGTCCATTACCTCCTCAGTTGTGTGTATACCCCGTGAAAGTTCATGTAATTTATACATAATATATAAACGTTTTATATTTCATGTTATAGAATTTTATATATGTATGTATAAGACACACATTTATGTGTTTATGTGCTATATCCCCTCAATAGAGTATAAGTTTCTTGAGGGCACAGACTGATTTTCTTCTATCTCCATACTTCCAGCACCTAGCATAGTGTATGACATGTAGTAAGTGCTTAAATAAAGCTTGCTGGATATAAATATCAGAGTTATCTAATAAATAGGTGGATTAACTTAGGAAGTAATAAGTTAGCATTCAAGATAAGTGACCTGTGTTAGAAATATTTTATAGAGGTTTCTTGATTTGGGATTGGATGTTTAACCCGATGCTTGTTAAGGCCCCTTCCATCTCAGAAACTAAAGAGTGGTCTAGTAAAATTTCTGGAGCTAGGTAAGATATATTTAAGCCAGTGGTCTCTTAATTTTTTGTTATTAATCATTTATATTGTAAAAATATTATATGTGCATATTTATACATTATATACATATATAACTTTTCATCCAATTAGGTACATTGTGGGATACACAAAAATAGACATTTTAAAAACATGAAATAAAGATGAAGTAATTTTGTTTTCAAAATAGTTATTTTGTCAGTGGCACACAACCATTTTTGTTCTTGTTAAACTCAATGATATTAATACTCGAGCAATATGATTAAAAGTGCTTCATTCTTTTTGAAAATATAATTTCAATAATGTGATATGGGTAACTATTTGGTTTTGGTTCTTAGTGCATTTTATTTTGATACTTACTTTTAATGGTTGTCGTAGATAAAGTGGAAACCTCACAAACAAGCAAAGATCCAAATGGAAGAAGCGTGTGATTGGCTAAGCTTATTAAATGATGTTACTCTTTTTTTTTCCCCAATCAACCACCAATTATTTAAAAATTTGGTTGTACTTCAGCTAGCAAATTTCTGTTTGCATTGTTATCAATTAGTTGTAGACTAGTTACAAAGTATTAGGTTTTAATACTTTTTGTAAATAGAACATTTTTGAATAAGTTAGAAATTTCTTATGCTTAGCTTTTAAAGTATGCATAGTTTTCATAGGTAGCACATTGTTTTCATCTCCAAAAGCTTAGTTTTAAAATTTTTCCAACTATGATGGTGTTATGCTATCATTAGTCAATATCTTAAGGCACAATACACTCTTCAAAAAAACTCTTATTTATTTTCAAACATTTTTATTTAGACATTTTATTTTTTCTCAATATGTAATTTATTTATTTTTCAGTTCTTAATATTCACTTCCTTAAGAATTTGAATTCAAAATTTTCTCTCCATCTGTCCCCATCCCCCACCTAGGGCAGCATCCACCCCCATCCATACCTTCCTCTAGTCTGTCCTTCCTTCTATTACCCACCATTCTTTCATTCCTCTTCCCCCCTATTTTCCTGTAGGGCAAAATAAATTTCTATACTCCATTGCCTCTATAGCTTAATTTCCATTTGCATGCTAAAACAATTTTTAACATTCATCCTTAAAACTTTGAGTTCCATATTGTCTCCCTCCCTCCCTACCCACCGTCATTGAGAAAACCAGCAATTCCATATAGGTCATACGTGTGTAACGATGCAAAGCACTTCCATAATAGTTTATGTTGTAAAAGATAACCACATTTCCCTCCGTCCTATCTTGCCTTTTATTTATTCCATTCTTTCTCTTGATCTGTCCTCCCACAATAATGTTTGCTTCCAATTATCCCTTTCCCCAGTTTGCTGTCCCTTCTATTATCTTCCTCTCCCATCCCCTTCCCTCTTGCCTTCCTGCAGGGTAAAATAGATTTCCATATCCAATTGACTATGTGTTATTGCCTCCTTAAGCCAAATTCCATGAGAGTAAGGTTCAGTTATTTCCTTTCATCTCCCTCCTGTTCTTTCTTCCCTCTTTTATGTGAGATGATTTGCTACATCCTACTTCTCCCTTTCTCTTATTTCTAGTACATTCCATTCAACAGTACATTTTATTTTTTTAGGTATTCTCTCTTCATATTCAGCTCACCCTATGCACTTTATCTATGTATATATACATATATATACACACATGTATATGCACATATACACATACACCTGTGTACATATACTTGCCTACACATATATAATATATACATACATATATACTCATACACACCTATATATATATATATATATATATATATATATATATATATATGTTTCCTCTAACTACCCTAATCATGAGTTTCAGATAACATCTTTCCATATAGGAATGTAAAGAGTTAAACTTTAATGAGTTCCTTAGGGCTTCTATTTCCTGTTTACTGTTTCATGTTTCTCTTGATTCTTGTATTTGAAAGTCAGATTTTCTATTCAGCTTTGGTCTTTTCAACAAGAATGCTTGGAAGTCCTCTATTTCATTGAAATTCCATTTTATCCCCTGAAGTATATTCAGTTTTGCTGAGTGGGTGATTCTTGGTTTTAATCCCCTCTCCTTTAACTTCTGGAATATCATATTCTAAACCCTTCAATCCCTTAGTGTAGAAACTGCTAAATCCTGCGATTTCCTGATTGTATTTCCACAATACATGAATTGTTTCTTTCTGACTGCTTGTAATATTTTCTCCTTCACCTGGGAACTCTGGAATTTGGCTACAATATTCTTAGGAGTTTTCCTTTGGGGATTACTTTCAGGAGATGATTGGTAAATTCTTTCCATTTCTATTTTAGCCTCTGGTTTTAGAATATCATGGCAGTTTCCCTTGATAATTTCTTGAAAGATGATGTCTAGGCTTCTTTCTTGATCAGAGTTTTCAGACTGATAATTTTTAAATTATCTCTCCTAAATCTATTTTCCAGGTCAGTTGTTTTTTCCCAGTGAGATATTTCACATTGCCTTCTATTTTTTTTTCAAGTTTTGTTTTATAATTTCTTGGTTTCTCATAAAGTCATTTGCTTCTATTTATTCATTTCTGATTTTTAAAGAATTATTTTCTGAGCTTTTGAAAGTCCTTTTCCATTAGGCCAGTTCTGCTTTTTAAAGCATTCTTCTCCTCATTGGCTTTATGAACTTCTTCTGCCATTTAGGTTAGCCTATATTTAAAGGCATTACTTTCTTCAGCATTTTTTTTATCTCCTTTAGCAAGCTTTTCATGATTTTCTTGTATCTTTCTCATTTCTCTTCCCAATTTTTCCTCCACCTCTCTTACTTGATTTTCAAAATTCTTTTTTTGCTTTCCATGGTCTGAGGCCAATTAGTATTTTTTGACAGGATACACACCCTCATGATGGTATTCCTGGATCAAGATTATGCAGATTTTGATAGCCTTTGGATATAGTTCCCAGTTATTGTCTGGAATGTCTGGATCGATTCTCAATTCCACCAGCAGAACACGTGTCCCCATTTCTTCATATTCCCTCCAGCATGTGTCATTTTGCTTTTCTATCATATTAGAATCATATTCTATCAAAGCAGATCTGAAGTAGTGCCTCAGAGTTGCCTTCATTCACCTTTCTCCAATCAATAGTGATTTGGAGCATTTTTTCATATATCATTACATAACTGATTTCTTCTTCTGTAAACTGCATGTTCATATCCTATGATCATTTATCAATTGGGGAATTGCTTTTATTTTTAAAAATTTGATTAATTTCCCTTTGTAAGATCTTTATCAGAGATGTTTGCTATAAAAAAAAATTTTCCTCTGTTTCCTACTTTCCTTCTTATCTTAGTTGTATTGCTTTTGTTTGTGGAAAATACTTTAAATTTAATATAATCAAAATTATCCATTTCACTTTCCATGAACCTTTCTCTCATTTGGGCATATATTCTTCTCTTATCCATAGGTCTTACAGGTAAAATTTCCCATATCCCTCTAATTTATGATATATTTATGAAATATACATTTAATAGCCACAATTATGAGACACTTTTCACACAAATAAAAACAGATCTAAACAACTGGAAAAATATTGTTTGCTCACAGAAAGGCCAAAGCAATGTAATAAAAATGACAATTCGACCTAAATTAATTTACATATTAAGTGCTATATCAATCAATTTATTTATGTCTAAATCATGTAATTATTTTAACCTTATCTTGGTATAGGGTATGAGATATTAGTCTGTAACTAGTTTCTGCCAAACTTCTTTCCAGTTTTCTTAGCAATTTTTGTCAAATAGGGAGTTCTTGTCCCCAAAGCTTGGATCTTTTGATTTATCAAACACTAGAATACATTTCCTACCATGTAATGTGTACCTATTCTATTCCATCAATCTACTTCTCTACTTCTTTTGGTGGTAACCATTTTATAATATAGTTGGGGGTCTGGTATTGCTATGATGCCCTCCTTCCATTTAAAAAAAAAATGGTTCTCCTAATATTCCTGACCTTTTGTTCTTCCAGATGAATTTTGTGATTTTATTTTGGCTTCATAAAATAAATCTTTGGTAGTTTGATTGATATAGCACTTAATATGTAAATTAATTTAGGTCGAATTGTCATTTTTATTACATTGCTTTGGCCTTTCTGTGAGCAAACAATATTTTTCCAGTTGTTTAGATCTGTCTTTATTTGTGTGAAAAGTGTCTCATAATTGTGGCTATTAAATGTATATTTCAAATAGCTGTGATATGTTTAATTTTGGGATCTCCTTGTCAGATCTAACTAGATTGCAATTTCTTTTTCCTTGCAATGTGTCAGACAAGGAGCTCATCCCAAGAGTAAAAATGCTTCCCTTCCAATTTCTTGTTCACCTGTGATCACAATTTTGTGAGGTTTCATTTGGTTAAAACTAGATAATATGAGAGAAGCAGGATGGTATAGTGGATAAGAGCCCTGGATTTGGGATTAGGGAGATCCAAATTCAAATCCCACCCCAGATCCTTACTATCTGTAAGGGCATGCACATCACTTAATCTCTGTCTTAACTCTTAAACTGAAATGTGGATAATAATAGCATCTACTTTTAGAGGCACTGCAAGGATGAAATGAGATTTGTGAAGTGCTTAGCAAATAGTAATCATTTAATAAATACTTACTACTTTCATTGTTTCTTTCCTTTCTATTGTGTATTGTGTATTCAATTGTGTAGTAACCATGTGGGTTTCTCATGCACACTAGCATCATGCAAGTATAAAGAACACAGGATTTATTATCAGTGGACAGATTTTAGATTGGTTAGGATTTGTATGACTTTGAGGCAATCACTTATCCACTCTGGACCTTCGTTCACTCATCTGTAAAATGTCCCTGAATGACCCTTCTTGCTTAAATCTGTGATACTGTGACCTTGTTGGAATAAAAGTGCTGGAGAGATATTTTTCCATCAGAAGGGCCTTCTTTTCATCCTATTGTGGCCCCCTGGAGTCTACTAGAGAGAGGTAGCAGACAATGGGTAGAACTTGGGCACCAGCTTAACTTCTACCCCTGTACCATCAGAGTTCTTTCTTTTTTAAAGACTGATTCAAGGGGGAACAAATCTCCCATATTTGAAATGAAAACTTACTTTTTACTTTGTTTTTCTTTGTCGAAATCCATAAAAACCATATTGAGTTGGGAAATGACACTCCAATATATATTTCAGATCTTTGACGTTGGCCCAGTTTTTGTTAAACATATTTGTAAATTTGATTGTTAATTATTAGGTGTGTGTGTGTGTGTGTGTGTGAGAGAGAGAGAGAGAGAGAGAGAGAGAGAGAGAGAGAGAGAGAGAGAGAGAGAGAGAGAGAGAGAGAGAAGAAAGAAAGACATACTATCCAGTGCTTTTGAGAAAATACTTATAAAAGAATTTTGTCTTTGTCCCATAGGTCATGGTGGTCTGGGTTAAAAATCAGAGTTTGTAAGGGGGAAAATCATTTTAGAAACAGAAGAAAATACTGCATAACTGCATAACAAAGACTGACTTGGGATTTTGGCAAAGTGCACGTGGGGACTGAGAGTGATGGAAATGACGAAATGTGAGGTTCTAGTTAATGATTAATATTGTCGTAACTCACTTAATTACTTAGTTTTATGTAAGAGCTTTGTTTACTCTGGGCATATGTACAGAAAAAAATTTAGCTGACAGCTGATTTAGCTGACTGTTTTTACAACTAACATATATGAGCGCGGTAGCTCACTGCTTTACTGAGAGCTTAAGGGGAAATAGATGTCTTATGCTGACTTCGATTAAATCTTAAAGAGTACCATTAATAATGGATAGTTATTAATAAATCAGAGGTCAAGATAGGTGGTGGCTTCGTGCAGTGAATAGTCACAGAACTGGACACTGTCATTTTCCAAGTCACTGCTGAAATGTGATGCACAAAAGTTACTGTTAAACACACCCCTTTTAAAAGATGGAACTTCCAGCCCATTTGTCAAATCATTGATTCCTACCTGGCTCATAAATCGAACACAAATTACATGATCCAGCAGCTATTAATGTAAACCTATACACTATTATTCTCTTTGGGTTTTCTTTCCCTAAATATTGCAAGTGAGAAAGTTAATGAAGTTTCCACTTGCATTTTTGCAGGTCTTAGTTTAATAAAGACATCATAGAATTTAATTGCTGGTCATACACCATGTGTTTTGGGAAAGTCTGGAAATCAGAAATAGTATTTTAAAGTGTTGATGTGATCTAATTCTTATACTTGTAATTTGGGGGTCCTCTTTGCATACCTGAGTCATTTGCCTGTAATTTTTTTCCCTTGTAATTTGTGATAAGAGAATTTTAGTCAGTTGCAGTCTAGGAAAGAGAGTGTACAAATACAAACCCCACTAAGCCTTTGCTGACACGACCTAGATTTCCCTCTTGTGAATGCCTAAGGCAGACAGACATTGCTTGGAGTTCTATGGGTAAGGGACTAAAAAAAAAATCACCTAGTTAAAAATCATGGTTTATTAAGAGTCTTCTTTAATCCAGATATAGTTGGACATTTTTTTTAAGGGTAGTATTTGATAGCAGATGGGACTTTCTGCTCTAGATGTGCATGTCCTACTTTAAAAACACTTAAGGTGTGTCAGGATAGCTAGATACTATCTGTTCTTTAACTGACTAGCTAACAAACCACTTAACCCTATTAAACTCAATTCCCTCAGCATCTGTAAAATGGATAGATTGGATCAATTTCGAAGATCCTTTTTGATTCTCATAAGAGTCTCTGCATCAGATCATTTTTCTTTGTAAGGTCCATTCTCTAACAGTAACTTCACTTCCTATCTTGGTTTCCTGAAGTTACTCTACCCAAGAAATGTCATATAAAAATTCATTAGCAGTGGGAACAGGTGGGAGGAGAGAAAATGTTATATTATTGAAACATCAAAGTATTGGCTCAGAATGGAAATGACATAAACGGCTTTGTTGTATAGCTGCCCTATGTTCCATTGTGGAGTTGTCAAACACTTCAGTTTGTTTCAGCACTGATAATATGTTTCAATTAAACCTCATTTATTTTTCTCTTTAAAAATGGTTTATTGATTCTTTTAAAAAATATCACTTTGATTTCTGCCATAACTCCCATGCCTTGCGCCAGATTAAAGGCTTCCTAGTAACAGATTAGTATAAGGAGAAGCATTGGCACATGCCTGTACTCTGCTATTGGGGCCAGTGGATTGGTTGTTTTCTGAGTCGCAGTAGCCCTAATGCCAGTTAGGTGTCTACACTATCTGGCACCAAGATGGTGGGCCCACAGGACTGGGGGACCTATAGGCTACTTTGTTGTTGTCATTATTATTTAGTTGTTTCAGTTGTGTCTGACTCTTAGTGACCCTGGTTGGGGTTTTCTTGGCAAAGACTAGAGTTGTTTGCCATTTTCTTTTCCAGCTCATTTTACAGATGAGGAAACTGAGGTAAACAGGGTTAAGTGACTTGCCCAGTGTCATACAGCTAGTAAATGTCTGACCCCCAATTTGAACTCAGGCTATTCTAATAATTGCCACAAAAAAATTGAATTTTCCAAAAGCCTTTGGACTTATTAAAATATAAAATGTAGTGGAAATATATTTCATCATGTAGGAAATTATCCTATTTGTAAAGAAGAAATGTCAAAAGTGTCCTAGGTTTTCTAGCAGGTGACTGCAGAAACTTCTAAGATAAAAGAATATATGAACATTGTAAAAGCCTAATCTTTACTGCTGCATATTTCCTTAGTAGCAAGTTGTATACTCTTCAATAGGATTTATAGTTCTTATATTCAGAATTTTAGAAATTTTATACTGGCTTGTTTCTTATATTTTTATGCATTTTCTAGTTATGCTGAAAAGAATCTTTCTATCTTCTTCCTAATTTTGTCAACAATATATAGAAAGGCTAATGATTTTTTTTCAGTTTATTTTATAACCTACTACTTCACTTAATTACTAACTAATTTGATTATTTTTCATTGAATTGCTAGGATTTCCTAAGTAAAACATTTCATTAGTAAGTAGAGATAATTTTGGCTTCCTTCACCTAAGATTATTACTTTCTTTTTTCTCCTATTTTCTTGTATTATTTCCACAACTACCATTTCTAAAATTATATTAAACTATAGTAAGGATAAGGAAATTTCTGGCTTTACTCTTGGTCTTATTAGTAATACTTTTTAGTGTTTCTTCATTTGCTCTTGGGAAGGAGAGAAGGGAAGAGAAAAGGTATTTATATAGCACCAACTATGTGTGTGCTAAATTCTTTATATAACTTTTATTTCGTTTCATCCTTACTGCAACCTCATGAGATAAGCTGATGTTATAATTTCCATTTTACAGTTGGGGAAACTTCAAACAAAAGATGTTAACACAGCTTCACACAACTACTGTCTGATCTTGAATTTGAACTCAGGGCTATCTGATTCCAGTTCCTGAGCTATCCACTGGGCCACTGAGCTGCTCAGTTTTTTATAAATACTTATTATATTAATCAAAGGATCATCTTATTTATATGCATTTTTGTATATAAATTTTTATATGCATTTTTCACATAAATGAATCCTGTATTTCACCGAGAGCTTTCCTCACATTTATTGATGTAATTTGTATTCTTTTATTATGTTTCTTATATTTGTACTTTTCCAATGTTGAAATAATTATTGCATTTCTGACATAAATCCAACTTGATTATTGTGAATTTTTTTAACATGTTCCTTTTGACTCTTGGCCCATTTTATTTAATATTTTCATGTCAACAGGCATTAATTCTATTGATCTGTCCTTTTTCTTCTTTGCTGTACTTCTCCTGAGTTTGAGCATTAAGACTATATTTGTTTTATCGAAAAAATCTGGAATACCTATTTCTGAAAAAAAAATGAAGTTAATTGTTATATAGATGTTTAGTAGAATTCACTTTTAGGTCCATCTGAATTGGAGTTTTTTTGTTTGGGAGTTCATCTATGGTTTTGTCAGTTTGTTTTTTTCTTGTGTAAATGGAGATGTTTCAAAATAAATATTCATCCATTTTAAGTTTTCAATTTTGTTGGCATATAATATTATATATATGTATATATACATAAATATATATTTATATATACATATATGTGTGTGTATATATATATAATTGATGAATGAGTTTCCAATAATTTTATTCATTTACTCTTCATTTGTTGTGAATTCTACTTTTTCACTTTGATAATTTGTTTTTTATTTCTGTTATCAAATTAGCTAATAATGTTTATATTTTGTCAGTTTTTAAAATCCTCAAAATATTCATCAATTCACTACTGTAAAAAAAAAATTCCAATCTTGTTTTTCTTCTTTGATATTCAGAATGTCTATTTCTGCATATTATTTGGGGATTTGGAATGTATTGATTGTCTGGTTGGTTTTTTTTGCATGATCTTGATGAAATCAGTATTTGTTTTCTTCTTTCTCATTTGCCAATAAAAGTATTTCAAGATGAAAATGTTTCTGTAAAAACTGTTTTGGATTTATCTCGTTTTGATATAGTGTCTCATTGTTATGATTTTTTGATAAAATTATTGTTTCTGTGGATTGTCCTTTAACCTACTCTTTTTTAGCCTTATGTTATTTAGCTAAGTAACAAGAATTTATTAATTACTTACTTAGAATTCTTTCTTCCAAATCCCTTTATTGATTATAAGATTTATTTTATTATTTAATATTCTGCCTTTTTTTCCCATTTTATACGAATTTTTATGTCCTCATATGTGGCCTTTTTGTAAGTTTTCGTGCAAAGCTGAACAATGTATGTGTTCCCATTCATTGATCACCAGACATCTATTGTAGCAAATTAAAAAAAAAAAAATTCTCTTAATGACCTTTACAGCTTTCTCATTTATCTTTTCATTAGAGTTGTCTTACATCAAATGGGGGCACATTAAAACCCATTCTTCTTTTCCTGTTTATTTCTTGCTTAAATCAATTATCCTTTTCTTTAAGTACTTAGATCTCTGCCATGTTTTGCATATTTTGAGTATTTGTATTATTTAATTGTTTATGATGCCTTTAAACATTGTAATCTCTCCTTATTTCTTTTAACTGCCCTTTTTTTCTGTTCTTTGTCTGAACTCACAATTGGCACTTTTTTTTTGTTTTTTAGTTCATCTGAGGTAAAATAGATTCTGTTCCATTTTAAATATGCATAAGTTTTATTTCCAGTGTGTTCTTTATAATCAACATATTATTTGATTCTGCTTTCTACTGCTGTCAGCCTTAATGCCATTGGTTAGATAATCCCATTCATATTCAGTTATAATTAGTCATTGTATTTTATCATCATATCATCATAATTTTTTCTCCTTTTCCACTCAGTTTCCCTCTTTATAAGGCAAAAGGTGAGAAAAAGAAATGTGATAAAATCAACAGGAATCATGTAGATGGATTTGTCTCATAACAATTCTCTTCTCCTTTCTTCTTCACTCAAATAAACTCTAGATCCAGACCCCTTTCACTCTTCTTTTAATCACCCCCTATGTAATCAACCCTTTCTTTGATCCCTTTTTTTGCTTGTGACTTTTCCCTTACTAATTCTGTTCTTTGTCGTAAGCTCCCTTCCTTCCTCTCACAGTTACCTACTTACTTTGTTATATTTTCATACTGTACTTTGTTTTTCTCTGGTCTTCCCTTAACTAATGTAGATGAGAATGACCTTCTTGAAAGGTGTGCTTCTCCATTCTCACATCACATTTCTATAAATTTCTTCTCTTGTGCTCCAAATAAGAAAAATAGATTCTTTCCCTTCTCCTCCTCCTCCTCTCTCTCTCTCTCTCTCTCTCTCTCTCTCTCTCTCTCTCTCTCTCTCTGTCTCTCTCTGTCTCTGTCTCTCTCTGTCTCTGTCTCTCTCTCTCTGTCTCTCTCTCTGTCTCTCTCTCTGTCTCTCTCTCTCTCTCTCTCTCTCTCTCTCTCTCTCTCTCCCTCCCTCTCCGTCTCTCTTACCATCTCTTCATTTAAACACATGCTTACACTTGAAGATGGCATTTCCCTCTTCTTAAGGTACACTCAGTTGATTATTATTTGACCCTTTAAAGTTTATTTGCCTCTTTAGACTTTTTTTTGTCTTCTACAACTGCAATCTGAAGATTTGATTTTGATTTGATCTCAGTAGGAATGTGTGAAAGTTTTTGAGCCTATTAAAGGTCCATTTTTTTCACCTGTAGAATTATGCTCATCTTCACAAAATATATTGTTACTTTGCCCTTTGGTAAGTGACATTCCAAGCCCTCCTTTCTGTTCTTGTATTTGCTGAAGAATCTTGTTTGATCTAAACTATGGAATCTTGAAATGTGATCTATTCATTATTTATTACTTGCAGAATTTTTTTCATATGTGGCCTGGAAGTTCTAGTGTTTGGTGCAATACCTTTTGGATTCTTTTATTCTTCTAAGAGCTAAATTTCATTTGTTATCTCTTGTTTTAATTTCCCTTTCACTTCTTCCAACTAGCCACCCCTGAGGTCTTTGTGGCCGATTAGTTCATCTTGGGGCAGGAATTGTTATGAAATGTTTTCTTCTGGAACTTTACCATGGAGTTCTCTCAACCCAGTGTTGTTTCTTTATTGTATTAGGGTTTTCTTTTCTGTTTGCTCATATTTTCAGTTTCTCTGTTAGAAATATTGTCAAAAGTTCCCATTTATGCAGCTTCTTGAACCCTCTTTTTCACTTTATAGTTAATGAAGTACTCCACTCCCTCAGTGCATGATCCAGGGTAAGAGGAAAGGACAGAAACCAGTCACAGCGAAGTCTCAGTTCTTTGTTTTCAGCCTAGTGGAAGGCAGCTAAGAATCCTGAGTGATAATAAATTCTTGGCCCTCCCTCTTCTTATGCTGTTGGTATGGGACACCAGGGTCAAGATTCTGTGGGGTCTTGTTTACCTTGACTATATATATTTGTTATAAGGGGTTTTTTTTAATCTTTTAAACTGGGAAGAGGACTGAGAGGGAGAGAAAATAAATGCTTATTAACTGAAAAATAACATGAAAGATAGAAAAAGAAATACGTGGAATTTCAAAAAACATTTGCAGAATTAAACCATTGGTCCTGGGCAGGTATTTTCTGTCTCTCAGATGCTCTTCTCTGCCATATTTTAGTTTACCTATTTGGGAATTACTTAGAAATATGCACAAAGAGTGAATACCTGCCCGCGTAGCTGGATTAAATCCCCAAAATATTTCAAGTGGAAAAAATAATCCATGCATTATGGCAGGACATGGCTTTGGAACCCACTGATCACTTGTCAGTGCTTATCACTCCTCACTTATCAGCAAATAAATAAATCACTTATCAATGCTTCATAGCCACAGTTGAGTTTTGATTATTCATGGCTAATGTTTTATATTTCTATCACTATGTTTTAGCTTTAGAAATATAAAATATTTAAATGCAAAACATAAGATTATTGTCTAATTTGGGATTAGTAAGCGGTGCATTCTGTGGCTCTAGGCGCTGTTCCTGCACTAGAGGTTAAGCTGTCCTGAAGTTCCTTTCCATACTTCCGAATAGGTTGAAGCGTCTGGGGATTGAGATATTCAGGGAAGGGTTTTTATATTGTTTTTCCCTTGTGGGAATTGTTTCAGTGGTATTCCTCTTAGTTTATTTCTCCTCTCTTGCTGCCCTTTTTCATGTAGCTGTTTTCTACCATTTCTGTTTTAGACAAAGCATTCTTAGCTTGGGGTCCATGGATAGATATCATGCAGTCCCTGAACCTGGATGGAGAAAAAAAATGCATCTTTATTTTCACTAACCTTTGGTTTCTTTGTAATTCCATTTATTTTGTTTTATGTTTTTAAAAACATTATTCAAAGAAGGGAGCAGTGGGCATCCCCAGGCTACTGAAGAGTTCCATGAAACCCTTTGCTAGAGGGAGCTGAGTTTGGTTGGAACTATTCTTATAATCATTTTTTTTTTCTGGAAATCTTCCTGTTCCTTTTATTCTACCAAAGTGGATGTTTATAGATTAATTTGTTATGCAAATGATAATTTGCATCTCAAAGAAATAACATAAATATAACATGTGATTTAATAGTTGCCTTTTTAAAAACATTTTGAAGAAATATTTGAAATTCCTGCTACAAATCTTTGAAAGCTTACTTCAGAGTAGCTTTCATGTTCAGAATTAATACTTCAAATTATTTTTGGGGACAAGAATTTGTATAGGGGCAGGAGCCATCACCTTTGGTGGCCTTTAGAATTTTTACTTACCAAGTTTACTCACCTGGTTCAAATTATCTCAAATATTTGGTTCCCTAGAGTTTTACAACAGGGAGAGATGGTGGGAACCTTTTCAGGAAAGGGGAGCAGAGGAATAGGTTTTTTTTTCATCCCAGGTGTCATAATATGTTCATTTTGTGTTCTCTGCTTACATGGAGGAACTGACCCCAAAGGTGCCGATAAGAGGAAGAATAAATCGGTAATTGCGCCCGGCCTTCTAGTCTGATATAAAAGTCAGTTGGTTTCAGTGGACCATCCAGGAACACGAGCCCTTTTGTTTGCTCTTGAAAGTTTAGCACTTGAATTTCGGGATGGGCTGTTTAGTTGGTTAGAGAAAATGTGGACGCCTCATGCCAGTGCCAGTTTACTTTAGGAAATGAGAATGAAGGGTATTGTGTGTGCTCTGGAGGAAAGTGAACAGGGACTCCATTGTGTACCCTGTGAACAGAAACTAACCAGTGACAAGATGGGAGACCCCAGGCTGCCTTCCCAGAGTCCTCCCCTGAAAAGTCAAAATTCCTGGGAACTCCTTGGCAGATACCTGAACTGCTTATGGTATTTCAGTGTGTGATTTGAATCCAGGGAGTGGAAGTTTCTTCTTGCATTTAAAAATGAGCTCAATGTTATGTAAATACAGCCTAAGAAATCTCAAGAGCTCCGGGGTACACATCCTATTCTTCTTTAGACCTCCCCCCAAAAAGAGAAAGCAGAAGTAAGGTACAAAAAAAAAAAGGAACAGAGAAAGGGGTGGGTTCCCTCAGTCTGTGCTAGATTTTTACAACAGCTCTTGTTTTACAACAGCTCTTGACTATTAATTCATCTGCTAATATTCCAGATTGATGGCATGTCATGTAGTTCCCCATCTGTCTGCCAGCAGTTAAATTTTGGTTCAATAAATTTTAAAAGCCCTCCCCCACTGTTTGATTGTCTGCATGTTGGGAATGCAAACTTACTGGAAAATTGTGCATGGCAGTCCGTATTTTTTAGGTTGGTAACTACCTTTCTCATTTATTCAGTAAAATAGTAAAATTATGCTTAGTTTTAATGACAATAATTTCATTGAATTTATCTACTGAATCCTTTAAGTATCACATGGTAAGACAAATTTATCTCTTACAGGGATTAGCTAGGGTGATATTTTCCATTAAGACATATGCTAGCAACTTGCCACCCAGGTCCAAGATAACATGCTACTGAGTGAGGTCCAAGGAATGGCTGTCACTTTTGAGGTTCAAGGAGGGCAAAATTTTATGATGCTCAGATCTACTCACTTCACTCCTTCAGAAACCTTCCATGGCTCCCCACTGACTTTCAGATAATGTCTACATTTCTTAGCCTGTAATTAAAGATCTTCCATAATCTGCTTCCTCTTACCTTTCTGTCTTTATCGTATAATTTTCCCTCTTGTACTCAGGGTTTCTGGCCAAACTAGATGAGCTGAACACATCCCACAGTTTTCTACCTACTGTCTGCCTACTCTTTGTGAGAAGGTGAAAACAGTGCAATTCCATCTAGACCTATAAATGTAATTTTCAGTGGTCATTGTCCAGTAATAAATAGTACAGACCTGCATATGTTTTGTAATAGAATGACTTTGCCTTCCTTCTCCATCCTTATGCCTCTGCCCATGCTGTTCGCTACTCTTGGAATGTTCTTCCTTTCTCTTCCTTCCTGTTAATATCCTACTCCTTTTTCCAGACTTAGCTCTCCTTTGTGAAGCCTTCCTTGATCTCCTGAGCTCAAAGGGATCTCACCCTAATATGCTTTCCTAGGACTTTCCACTCCTCTTGTGTACTTTTATAATCTCATAGAAATGGCTTCATTCTAATTTGTATGATGTTTATCTCTAAACATGTTTTATTGGATTGTATTACATTGTAAATACTTTGAATACTGCAGCTCTAGCTCTCTTGATATCTTCATGGTGCTTTGCTTAGTCAAATATAAATAGCAGGTACTTAAGTTTGTTGAATAAAGGAATGTTGTTAGAGTATTGGTAGTATCATTAAAAAATCAGGGACATGAGGTCAACAAGTCTGGCCTTTTTGTTTTATAGGTGAGAAACTGATACCCAGAGAGGCTCAGAGAAAGTTCTTGCACCACATTGGGTTTGGTTGTGAAAGCAAATTGTTTCTGAATTTAAAACTCCTGTTCATCTGTTGACTCTTAAATGTTAGTAAAATTTTAAAATGATGGTAAGCCTACACATTGGAAGTGTTTTCTAATTTTCAAAACCAAAGTTGGGTGATTTATTTGTGTTCATTGTTAAGAAAATGCGCTCTACCTTTAGATCAGCATTTAAGATTTGGAAGGAATCTTGAAATGTCATCAGTCTCCAATTCAGCATATCTACAGCTGAACTTATTACCTTCCCCTCCCCCCCAATTAAACCCCTATGCAAACTTCCTTTTTTCTGTCCGAGGTACTGGCATCTTTCCAATGACTAAGTTTCCAACTCTTCATTTTTCCTCCACACATCCAATCTGTTGCTCCATATCGTAATTTCCACCTCTGTCCCCTCCCTCTGCTCATATAATAGTAATAATTACTAGCATTTATCTAGAGGTTAAGATTTGCAAAGTGCTTTATGAATATTATTTCATTTTATCCTTACAACAACCCTGGAAGAGAGGGACTATTTTTATCCTCATTTTACTGATGAGAAAACCAAGCAAACAGAGATGAAGTGACTTGCATAGGGTAACACAGGCAGTAAGTGTTTGAGGGCTGAGTTTAAGACATTTCATCCTGACTAGCTCTAGCCTTTATCCATTACGCCACCTTGCTACCTCTCACCTTAGTTCAAGCCCTCATCTCCTTTCATCTTCACTATATTTTTATTGCTTGTTGTGTTGGGGGTTTTTTGGAGGGGGAAGACAAAGCAGTTGGGGTTAAGTGACTTGCCCAAGGTCACACAGCTAGTCAGGTCCTCCTAACTCTACTCCTTGTGCCACCTAGTTGCTTCTCATCTTGACTAATTAAGTGGTCTCTTAATTGGTTTCCCTTGCCTCAGGTTTCCTTCTTTATAATCTTCAAACAACTGCCAAAATGATATACCCAATGTTCAGGACTGATGGTGTCACTTTCCTACTCAATAAGCTTCAGTGGCTCCCTATTACTTCTAGGGTCAAACAGGAATCTCTGACCTTGCCATTTTTAAAGCCCTTTAGAATCTGGCCCTAATCTACCTTTCTACCCCTATTTTTAAAAATAGTATTTTATTTTCTTCCCTAATTGCATGTAAAAACAATTATCAGTAGTTTTTTAAATTTTGAGTTCCAAATTGTCTCCTTCCCTGAGGTAGTGAGTAACCTGATATAGCTTATACATAATGCAGTTGTGTAAAGCATATTTCCCTTTTAGTCATTTTGGGGAAGTAAACTAGAACAATGAAACAGAAAGTTAACAATAGTATGCTTTGGTCTGCATTCAGAGCCCATCCGTTCTGTCTCTGGAGGCAGGTAGTATTTTTCATCATGAATCCTTGAAGATTGTCTTGGGATCATCGCATTGCTGAGAATATCCTGTTACTGTATACAATGTTCTCTTGATTCTCCTCGTTTTCTTTCCAGGTTTTTCTAAAGTCATTCTGCTTGTCATTTCTTATAGTACAATAATATTCCATCACATTCACATATCACAACTTGTTTAGCAATTCCCCAGTTGATGGATATCCCCTCAGTTTCCAATTCTTTGCCACCACAAAAAGAACACCAAAAAAGATGTTAAATTTTGCACAAATGGGTCCACCTCCCTTTTTAAAATCTCTTTAGAATATAAACTTAGTAGTGGTATTGATGGATCAAAGGGTATACATAGGTCCAAATTGCTCACCAGTATGGTTGGATCAGTTCACAGTTCTACCAATAGTGCAGTCCCAATTTTACTGCAGCCCCTCCAGCATTTTTGTTTTCTCTTATGTCATGTCAGCCAACCTGATAGATGTGAAGTGATACCTCAGAATTGCTTTAATTTACGTTTTGCTTGTCAGTGGTGATTTAGAGCATTCTTTGCATATGACTATAGATAGGTTTGATTTACTTTGTAAACTGCCAGTTCATATCCTTTGACATTTGGGGAATGACTTGTATTCTTATAAATTTGACTAAGTTCTCTGTATATTTGGGAAGAGGCTTTTATCAGAGACTTTTTTCATAAAAATTGTTTCCCAGCTTTTTACTTTCCTTCTACTCTTAGTTGCATGGGTTTTGTTTGTGCAAAAGCTTTTTTTTGAATTTTAATATAATCAGAATTAACCATTTTATATCTCATAATTCTCTCTATCTCTTCTTTGGTCTAAGTTCTTTCCTTATCCATAGATTTGATGGCAAACTATTCCATGGTTCATTAATTCACTTATGCTATCCTTTATGTCTAAATCATGCAACCATTTTAACCTTATTTTAGTATACAATGTGAGATGTAGGTCTGTATCTAGTTTCAGTTTTCCCAGCAGTTTTTGTCAAATGGTGAGTTCTTGTCCCAGAAGCTTGGATCTTTGGGTTTATCATATGCTAAATTACTTTGGTCATTTACTATAACATAATTTGTACCTAGTGTGTTCAACTGAGCCACCGCTATTTCTTAGCCAATATCAGATTGTTTTGATGATTATTGCTTTATGAGACAGTCTGAGATCTGTCAGGGAGGCCACTTTCCTTCATATTTTTTTTTCATCAATTCTCTTGATAATTCTTGACCTTTTGTCCTTCCAGATAAATTTTATTTTTTTCTAGCTCTGTAAAATAATTTTTGGTAGTTTGATGACACTGAATAAGTAGATTAATTTAGGTGGAATTGTCATCTTTATTATATTGACTTGGCCTACCCATGAGCAAGTAATATTTTTCCAGTTGTTTGGATCTGACTTTACTTATGTGAAAAACGCTTTGTAATTGTGTTCCTTTAGTTCCTGGGTTTGACTTGTCAAGTAGACTCCCAAGTGTTTTAAATATGTTGTCTACAATTATTTATACATCACCCTTCTTCACACACTTCATAGCAGGGCAGACTGGTTTTTTTGCTCTACCTCACACGTGACATTTCATCTCCTTATCTTTGCAGTGGCTCTCCCGCATATCTGGAATACACTTTCTCTTCACCTCTTACCTCTTAGAAGTTTGGAAATTGCCATAGGTGCCAGAGATTCAGTCTGCACCTCTTCCCTCCCTACCCATCTCCCTGCTTCAGATCTACTCAGGTCCCATCTGTACTGGTGAGGCTCATGCTGGCCTGTGCTCTGTTCCCAGGGCAATGTGATAGATGCTTCCTATTGACCTTCCAGGCTGTTTTGGACTGGAGATGTACATAACTCCATCATCTTATGGGTTCTGCAGCTCCAGAATTTGTTTAGAGTCATTTTTTTTAACAGATATTTGGCTGGGCCTAGGGGGAAGAGCTCTAGGAAGTTTCTGCTTCTACTCCATCATCTTGGCTCCCCACGTTCCCCATTTCTTTTTTCTTGTTGCCAAAACTGTGGTCTTTGTGTTCAGGCCTTCTAAGCTGTGGGTTTTACTAGTGACTGGTTCTTTTCTTGGATTTTGACTCTTGTGAATTTATTTCTCCTGCTATACTTGGCCCTTCATTGTGTTACTATGGTAAGCACACTGTTTTCTCTCTCTCTCTCTCTCTCTCTCTCTCTCTCTCTCTCTCTCTCTCTCTCTCTCTCTCTCTCTCCTTATCTCTGTCTGTCTCTCTCACACACACACACATACACACACACACACACACACACACACACACATAGAGGAATTGCTTTTCCTTCTTAGCTTAAAGTCTTTTGATAAGACTTTCAAGATACTTGACAAATACATTTTTTTCTATACTGTTAAATATTGTCCCACTCTGGAAAGGAGTCTGTCATATCTGTATCTTAAACCATGATATAGAAATCCAAATCTCATTCTCAGATCTCATCTTTTAAACTGGCTGTTCACTTTCAAACCTATTTTTCTCTTCTCTGTTCCCTATCTTCAGTGGACAAAAGAAAGGAAAATACAACCTATGTTCCTTTGGTCATCAATTTGTTGCCCAGAACCTTGCAGTGTTTCACAGTACTTTATAGGTAGTGCCACAGAAGCACTGTGTTTTCAGTTTAAGAAACCTCTGCAAATATTTAGTCTAACTCATATCTGAAAGGAATTCTCAATAATAATAATGATTATATACTGAGAAGTTAAACTTTTTAAATTCTACTCCATAAAAAAATTCATAAAATCATGATAAGGAATAATTATAGATTCAGTTTCTGTGAATTCTGCTATAGATTAGCAATGCAACTTTGGGCAGAGTAGTTGTATGTCTTCTGGATTTTGTGTTTTTATTTGTAAAATGGAAGGTGGAGAGGATGAAATTAAATTATAGCTAAAGCTTTTTCCATCGCCAGGACAATAATATGATGTGTGATGAAAGTTTTTCAAGATTTTCTTCCTCTTCATAATGGACAGAATATTATATAAAACTGCCTGCTTTTCTGTCATTATTATGGTCAAGTGAGATAATTTCTGTGAACATGCCAAATGAACAAATGCAAACTACTATTATTGTTAGTAATAATTTTAACCCATCATACTTTGAAAAAGAATCTTCAGTATCATATTGGAAAGGCACAAAATTAAAATAATCAAAGAACGGTGCCTTGTCTTCCTTTCCAAATTTTATTTGATTGAAGCATTGAGTGACTCATAATCGCTCATACTTTCTTTCAAATTGAAGACTTATTACTCAAAACTAGTATAAAGAGGAGGAAAATTCCTATATTTGCTTTAACAGCTTGCAGCTATCCCAGAGTAAGCTATTATCTTGTCAAAACGCCTCAACTGTGTAGATGGAGCCAAGACAAGTCATTGTGTAGATGTGGGATTCCTTCCTCCATGGAAAACCCCTCAGTGCTAGAAAAGGATGAAGGTCATTGTGAGTATGATGGCAATTTGCAAGCAAGTGAGCAGCTTGATGGTTTCAAAATATCCCATTTTTTCCTGATGTCTTCTCCTCTCGTTTAAAAGTGTAGGTGTTTGTCTTCTTGAGTCCTACAATTCAGTTGGCAGCAGAATGTCTTGGAAACTAGAGATATCATCTTTCAGCTCTGGAGTAAGAGCAATGGTCTGACCAGTTATTAATACTAAGGCACTAAAAGATTTCTGAGCAGCTGTAGATGGATGAAGAGACAAGAAGGGGAAGATGTCTTTGACTCCTAACCTACTCTTTCAGCTATGATTTTTTTCATGTTCTTTATAGTTTGTTTGAAAAGCTGTTTGTCTTTACAGTCAAGGCATATAAACTTGGTTATGTTGTGAGAAGCAAATGACTGTCTTGTCACCCCACAACTTGCCAGCTGTGTTTCCATGGCAGAAGATGCTATTCCTGTCTGCTATATAGATGGCAAGTATAACTAGGACCAATTTATCCCAGAGACTGGTCCATTATAGGATGGTGCCCTAGGCCCAAAACTTTCATTATGTGAAAATCCTTCTTCCTGCTACTTTTTATTTTGGAAATCTGTAAGAACATCTTTATCTAAGCTGGAAAGACAAACAAAAGCATAGGATGGGTCCTTGTTTCCTACTTTCTGTGAGGTCCTAGATAGGATGGAAATAGGAAATTGTCACAATCCAGGGATTTCTTAGTATACCTTCACAGATAAATTGGATTGTTTGTATTAGGGGAGGGGTTGGGAAGAGATTTATATTTAATGTCATTATGGTGAGGTTTTTTGGATTTTTTTGCCCTGGCTACCTTAAACACATCTGATTTGTTTTCTTCAAGTGGAATGATATATGTGGATGTCCCATTTCAACAGTAGGAAAGAGAAATGATTACTTTGACTTCTGTCCTTTTATACTAGGGCTGTGGTTTTTTTCTTCTTCAATGAAAGGACTGTAGGATGAGGTTGTTTCTTCTGTAAGTTTTTAAAATATTTTAAATGAGTAATCATTTGCCTCAGTACTTTGCACATTCAGGTTGGGGAAGATAAAAACTGGACAAAATCATCATGAGACCACAGATTTAGAACTGAAAGGGACCTTAGAGAGCAATCCTTTCCCCTCATTTTACAGAGGAAGAAACTGAAGCCCAGAGATAAATAAACAACAGAGCTTGGATCAGGACCCAGCTCCTCAGTGACTTCTGCAAGTCACTGCATCTTTCTTGGTTTCCACTTTATCTATAGAATGAAGAGGATGGCCTACACCCACTAATGTCCCTTTCAGCTTTAAAACTCGAAAATCTGTCAAGAAGGCTGCAATCCTCATGAAATTGGTTTTTTTTACATTCCCCTCAAATTCCTTTGTTTTCTTCCTTATCAGGTCCTATGTTCAGGCTCCAAGGTGATCCTTAATCCAACCTTCCCTTTGTTTCTGACTTCACTGATAGAGACAAGGTGGCAGGACTTCCCCATGTAACCCTTTTCATCTCAAGATCTATCTGTTCATCTTTCCCTCTACAGTTTCAGAGATGTTCCTTTTCTCTTTCTAGTGCTCCCTCTGTGCTTTTTTTCACCTTCCCTTGAGGGGCCTTTTATATTTAACTTCTCCTTAGTATCTTGAATCTCCCCCTTTCCATGGTCACCTCTTTTTTGTTACTTCATTCTTTTTCTCAAGTCTCCCCAACTGTAAAATAAGAATAGAGGTTTTAAAAAGCTCACTTGACTTTGCTGTCCATTGTGATTCTTCCTCTGTTAGGCAGTTTTCTCTAATTGAGCATTCTAAGTTCATGACTTCTATTGACTTGTGTCTCTTCTCTCCTTAATTCTTGGTAGTCTGGCTTCTGCTCTCGCTGCCTTCCTGAATTTGCCTTCTTAAGAGTTTTCAGTGGCTTCCTTTAGGCAATACACCAGACTTTTGGTAATCCTCATATGGGAGGGACCCTGACTGGCAAACTCTTCCAGCAGGACCTTCCCACATGTGTCAGCATCTTGATGAGATTATCAGGCTGTGGGGACCTGATTTCATAGCAATCCCTCTTATAAACTAGGATCACAATTAGTTTTGAAGGGAAGAATAACTTTCTATTGACCCAAATAGATTTATTACCCATTTTGCAGTTAACTCAACAAACAATTGATTAAATACTTGCTATTTTAGGGCACTGTGCTAGGCTAGGACTGACCCTCATGGAGCTTGCAATGCACTGGGTGGATATAGTAGCTTGAGGGAGGAGAAAGCTCTAGCTACTAGGGGAGAAAGCAGTCAGGAAGATGTTCAGGTGGGAAGAAGCCTTGGGAGAAGCTAGGAATTCAGTTTCAAGATATCTCAGAAATATGATTTGTAGTCTTATGATTGATCAGTGAGCAGTGAAATCAAAGCAGAGGAAGTTGTATAGTCTTGAGGGATATTGCCAATCTTGTGTCTTTCCCTTGTGTAATGCCGGATAAACACTGACAGATTCTATCTCTTTGACTCACTTTTTCTAGACTGCATGCATATCTCTGCAGTTACTGTGACAATATTTTGGAAATGGTGTAATTGATTAGTTCACAGCTTATCTGCATTAGTCACATTTTTTTTTTTTAATTCTTGAAGTCTGGGAAATACATAGTAAGTGGTCTGGTGGTAACAGTACTGGTCTGAGAGTCAGGAAGACCTAGATTGCAATCCCACCTTTTATACTCACTCATTGTATGACCTTGGGCAAACCATTTAACCTTATGCTGAACCTCGGTTTCCTCATCTGAAGAAATGGAGACCATCATACTCACAGCACCTACATCACAAGGGGAGTTGGGGCTCCAATAAGATAATGCCTATAGAGCACTTTGCAAGTTGTAAAGTCCTATAGAAATGTCAGGTGGTAGTGTTTTCACCCATAAACTCCGTCTAATCAATCTGATTCCATCACAGTCACTACATCTTGCTCACCCATGTCCCAGTTGATAGGCATCCCCTCAATTTCCAGTTCTTTGACACCAAAAAAAAAAGAGCTACCACAAACATTTTTGTACAAATACATCTTTTTCTTTTTTCAAAAATCTCTTTGGGAACAGACCTAGTAGAGGTATAACCCTTTGGGTATAGTTCCAGATTGATCTCTGGAACACTCAGTTTCTCCATATCCCCTCCAATATTTGTCATTTTCTTTATCTGTCATATTCGCCAGTCTGATACTTAAAGCAGCCGTAGAGTTGTTTTAATTTGTATTTCTCTAATTAATAGTGAGTTAGAGCATTTTTTCATATGACTGTTGACAACGAATTTCTTCACCTGAAAACTGCCTGTTCATATCCTTTGACCATTTATCAATTGGAGAATGACTCATATTCTTATAAATTTTACTTAGTTCTCTATACATCTGAGAAATGATGACCTAGGAGTTTATGCTCGGGGTAGAGAAATTACATGCACACCAAGAATTATCCTGTTGACCTTTAGCACCAATAAAATATGCTGTTCCTCAGTAACAAATAAGCAAACATATCTTCTGTATATAGAATAAATAATGTGTCCCTAACTAGTAATGTACATAAGATCATAGGTTTGGAACTGGAAAAGACATTGAAGATAATTGAGGTAATTGACCCCCTTGATTTATATATAGGGGAGGAAACAGCTCTGGAGTGCTTAATCGACTCACATAGGCAGTAAATGGCAGAGATAAGTCTTGTCTTCTGACTCCAGATCTTATTCTTTCTCCATCATCAAACCATCTCTCTACTACTTTTCATATGTAGCTATTGTTGTAATTAATAAAATGTAAATTCATCTCAAAGCATTACAGAATCTATAATAGTTTTTGTAATAATGTATTTTCTCAATCAACATGATACCAATAGTTCAACTACTGATGACGTGGTCTACACACACACACTCACACTCACAGTCAAAAAGGTGTTGCACAACAAATTACCGGAAACCACTGCATTTTATTCATTTATGTAGCCTAGCTCATTCTCTTTCGTGCCTTCAGCTTTTAGGTCTATGCTCATGACAACCAAATCTGACTATCTCTCACTTCAGCTTAAGTGTCCTATCTCCATTGAAAAGACCTGGACTTCCTTCAAACCCAAGTCTCTTACCTGTTTTCCGTCCTGTTATTATCTTGTCACCAGATTTTTCATTATATCATTATCATCCTGTACTCAAGAACATAAAAATGTTTCCAATTTGCTTATTAAAAGTATAGAAATTTAGGACTTTTGAGATTCCATTGTCCATATGTAGAAATTGAGGCTAATGGAGTTTTTATTTTCTTAAGTAATTTGAAAAGTTGGTACCAGAATCAGGAGTAGAACCCAGGAAATTCTTAAGCACTAGCATGGAACTATTTAATAATGTTTTTCATCCTAGCATAAAAGATCAAGCTGTATATGCTGCTGTGTGTACTGATGTCTGCTTTGTTTCTTCCTTTTATCTAGACAGCCATATGTGATTCTCCCCTCTCCCTTTCCCCTAGTTGGTTCTCATAGTATGTTGAATTCTTCTTAAGCCTTTATCATACTCTAAATTTTATATCTTGTCATCTTTACTAGACAATAAACTCCTCATTCTTATCCTGACCTTGAATTCATATTCTGACGCTCAAGTGTTCTTGTCTCCCTGTACTTCCCTTTCTGCCCTCTCCTCTCTTTCCCTTTTTTTCTCCTCTCTTCCCCTTCTCTCCTTCCTATATCCATCCCTTCTGTCATCCTTTATCTCACTCTCTTTTCCCCATGCCATCTTTCCACACACTCCCTCCCCCCATCCCCAGGAAGAGCAAATTTAAGAGATTAACTGGATTCCTGTTTCTTGGGCACAAATATATCTTCAGATTTTGTACATGTATTGTTCCTTAGGTTTATGCTTCTGATGGAATAAAATATAAAGAACAGAAGTTGTTGTTGAATCAATCCTTGCTTAGGATTAATTTCATATACCCTGGACTTCAGAGAAGAATAGTATAAGAGAACCTGGTTCAAATCCCACTTTTGATGCACCTTACTGCCTCTTGGGAAAATATCCTCCCTAACCCTGAGTCTCCTCTAATAAAATGAGGGAGTTGAACCAGATGGTCTCTGAAATCTTTTGTGGCTGTTGATCTGTGATTCTGCCACTTTAAGATAAATAGGTGGACAGCATCTGTAGGAAAAGAAACCAACATATGTTCTGGCTGAACTATAATGAAGCAAACTGTGATTTTAAAAGATATATATTAAGATTAGTATATAGTAATGCTTAAGATAATCTAATATGAAAATGAACATTTTCATTATAATTATCTTGAATAATTATTGTAGATACAATTAATATAATGATAGATGATTAATAAAGAAGCTCTATTTTCCTAGGTACTTAAGTCTAGTGGTGTTATGAATATATGGCCTCTCTGACTCCAAATTCATTTCTCCTGAATTATGTCTTCTCAGCTTATAATTTAAACCAGGGTGGGGAAACTGCAGCCTTGAGGCCACATGGGGTTTTGACTGAATTCAGCCCCACTTAAGGACCTATATGGCCACAGGTTTCACACCCCTGATTTAAACAGAGACTTAAAACAATCAGTCCACAAGCATTTTTTAAAGACTTCCTGTGCACCTGTTGGAAATACAAATACAAGCAAAAAGAAAGTTCCTGCCCTCAAGAAGCTTACATTGTAATGGGTGAAAACATCACCTTCAAGGAAGCTGAAAGGGGTCATGGGGGAAGGATGGGGTCAGTAACCTGGGGGAATATGATAAAGTCCTGACCCAATGAGAAATGAAGAGATGGCTGGCCTGGGTACCCTCCTTAAATGAAGATTCTGGGAGGCTCTCTGATCAGAGGGGAAGGGCTGAAGGACTCCTGAGGGGACTTCGAAGGTATGAATCCCAGAGAGGAAATGATCTTGCAGGATGAAGAATTTCTTGGACCATAATGAAGCAATATCACCTGGTTTAACCCCTTCATTTTACAGAATTAGTCTGATTTAAATCACATGTACCCCAATATTCCATGGATGCAGTTTATGCCTACATTAAATGATTTATATATTTGGATTGCTAATGTAAACTCCAAGGAGGTTATAGACATTTCATTGTTAAAGTTCAGTTGACTTTACCTGAAGTATATTGGCACAAAGCATTTTTTTCCGGCTTCAGGGGTTCCTCAAGTGGCCTTCTCCAGCCTGCTTACACATACACTTATAATAGAGCTAAGAATTCAATTGCAAAAGCTCTATGGACATTCTCTTTGGTGACTATGGTAATGAGATAAACAGGAGCAAAAGAAACTCAAAATTCAAGGTCTTTGGAGTTGCATTTTTACACCTGCCTTGCCATGGCTACACAAATAGGATTCATGCAATTATTTTAAAAATACCTATTAAGACTTAACTGTGTCCAAAGCACTATGCTAGATGACTACAAGGCAGGAGAGCTGTGTGTGGCAGTGGGGAGGGTAATGAAAGAGTTGAGGAGATGAATAATGAATTCACCTCTGGGAGTTTACATTCTCTTAAAAGACATGATATGCCTTCTTCCCCTCCTCAGTGGTAGTAGAACCAGAAAAAGATTTGTGAACCTAAACAGAAGATAAAATCTGGTACAGAAATGATTGTTTTGATGCCAAAGAAATCTGGGGATTTGGGTGGGTGTTCACATTTACTGTCTACCCAGGATTATGTAATTCCTCCTGAAGAGACAACTATTAATGAAAGTCTAAAAGGGAAAGGCCATAGTCTGTTCATTGCAAGGAGAAAAATTTGACCCAATTTTATATTAGTGCTTTCCTCAAGGAACTTCTCTCCAACTGATGATACTCTGCCTGGACTCCCCGCCCAATGGTTAGCAACTGCAAATTTATATCTAATCTCAACTGAGTCCTCACTATATCAAATTAAATATTGTATTCCTCCCTAATTGATTCTCTATGGCAGCTATTCCAAAGCTTCTCACAACCTTCCTGTCTCTCTAAAAGCCTCAAATGGCCCCCACCTCCCAAACGTTACATCTGAGACCCTCACTTCAAACTTTACTAAAAAAAATTGACATCATCCTTGAGGAGCTTTTTCCTCCACTCCCCCATCTCAAATCATTCAGGCATCTTCCCCTATATCTCCTTCATTGTGTTTCAGATAAAAAGATGGTACTTCTCCTTTCCTAGACCTGCTGCTTTATATATGCCCTTGATCCAACTTCACCTGCAAATTACCACCCTCATCCCTGTTTTCTCCACTCTTTTATTTTCAATCTTTCCCTCTCCTCTGGCTCCATCAGTGATGTCTACAAACATGATCATGTCTCCTTCATCCTTAAACTATCCTTCACTTGGTCCAACTATCCCCACTACCGTTTGTCCTATATCCTTCCTCCCTTTCATGGCTACATTCCTTGAAAAATGCTTCTCCTCTATCCATCTCTATTTCCTCTCCTCTCACTCTCTTTTAAACCTTATATAATCTGAATTGTAACTGAAACTGCCCTCTACAAAGTTAACAGTTATCTGTTAATATGATCTTTCCTCAGTCCTTATGCTTCTTAACTCATATTTGACCCTGCGGATCACCTCCTCCTGGGTACTGTACTCAGTTTTCCTGGCACTGCTCTCCCCTAACTTCTTCTATCTCTCACACCATTCCTTCTCAATCTCCCTTGTTTATTCTTCGTGCCTAGTACAGTGTCTGGTACATAGCAAATGCTTATTAAATATATACTGATTGATATACTGATAAATATTTTACCTCCAAAAAAAGTATAGCAAAAGTCACAACATCCTGTAGCCAGTCTATTCTCAGCACACTTAAATTATACATGCTAGCATCTCAAGACCTTTCAGGTCTCAGATGTCATTGTCGATTATTTCTGTTGCCCAAGATGACTGTGGACTTAATTTTTTTTCAGCATTATGATAGTTTTTAGTTTTTTAAAGATAAATTTTATTGATGCCATTTGTTACTTCACTACCTACATTTTCTCCTTCTTTTCCCAGTGATCCATCCCTTAGAAAAAAGTTTTTAAATAAATTTTGTTGATATCTATTGTTTTTATATCAACTTTCTCCCTTTAATTTCTCATTCCCTTACCCTCCCCCAGTCATTTCCATATAACAAAGAATGTTTATTATAGCAGATTTTAATAGTCAGTGGTTGTCAAGAAGCTAGTCTGTATAATTTCAGGATTTCTTTAACTGAGATATGTGAGATAAGACTAGTCAAAAGCAGTGGCAAAATGGGATTCCTTTTATCCCCGGCTATCACAGACTATATCTGAATGGCATCATATTATTATTCTAAGGATGGAATCTTCATATATTAAAATTTGTCTCCCTAATTGGTCGAAGGCATAAAGGTTCAGAAAATGGAAATCTTCCTCTTTTTCCTTACCTCCCTTTTCAGTTTTCTGAGTACTTAACCAGGACACTTAGTAAAGGCCAAACTGTGCTCAATCACTCAAGCATCCTTATTCTAGAACTTTTCATGTATTTAAACCATCTCACCAGACTTTTTCTAAATTAATCTCTTTGGTCTGCTGTAGGGAAACTGCCACGTAATTGTTTCTTTCATTTATATACTCTGTTTTAGATGGCTGGGAAATGTAATTGATATTAAAGAGCCTAAAAGTAAAAAGTTGGAAGCATTATTTTTTAAGTCTGCTTTTGAAATACCTGACATGGTGTCAAATAAACCTAGTCCCCTTAGTTTTCTCTTCAACTCCAAAGGAAAATATTTGTAATATGGCCTCAATGTTTTCACATGTATCTTATAGCATTTTCTTTAAGTATTTCCACATGTCTGTTAGAGTCCTTTGATGGGAGTACTGAATATGAAATGTAGGAGGCATGTGCTATGGGGAAAGGAAATCTGTCTTAATACCCTGGGCCCAAGACTTTGGTATTGATGGGGCTTTTTGGTAGGAGCTAGAAAGAAAGTTATAAATCAGGCTTCCAGAGGAGCTTCCAGTGGTATTGAAATATGTCAGTGGCAAGGATGGTACCCAGAACCTGAGAAGGACTGGCCACTGGCCTGATAGGGACAAGAGACAAGCATCCAGGTTGGAAGGAGTCAGTACTATTAAACCCTTCCCCCAACTCTGCCACCTCCAGTAACTTATATTCTTGGGTTTATCAAACACTGGGCAACTTTTGGGGATTGTTTCAGTTTTTTTGCTTATCTACTCAGTTTCACTTATTTCCTTTTCTTGCTCAAGTAAATGCAAAATAGTATGGATGACTAGTGCTCTGTGATATAGTTTGAAGTCTGTAAATTCACCCTTTTCTTTGCTGATTTTTCTCATTTCTCAAGAGGGTCTAAGACTTTAGTTCTTTTCCAAGAGAATTTTGTTGTAATTTTGTCTAGCTCTGTAAAATATCTCTTTAATAATTTTATTGATATAGCATTAAATACATAATTACATATGGATGTGTTATCATTCTTTGTGAAATTGGTATGGTTAATCCTAAAGCAATAAATATCTCTCTACTTATTTGAATCCTTTATTTCTGTAAAGAAAATGTTATAGTTGTGTTTATATAACTACTGTGCATGTATTGGTAAGTTAATATCTAGATTTTGTAATGTATTTTATGGTTATTTGGAATGGATTTTTCTTAATATTGCTTCTTCCAGATTTTGTTGTTGCTGTTATATATAAACTGATTATTTTTTTTGGGTCAATTTTGTATCTTCATACCTTGCTATAGCAAATAATCTTGTCATTTAGTTTCTTTACTGATTCTCTGGGGTTTTCTAAGTATTCTGTAATGCCATCTGTGAATGAGAATACTTTTGTCTCTCCTTTGACTTTGTTTTTATTTTTGTCTTATTGCTATAGCTGACATTTCTAGAACTATATTATAAAATAGTGAGACGAGGAGGACATACTACTATTCATACTAGAAACGCTTTTGTTGGCTATTACAATGTAAAAAATCTTTATTTTTGACCTAAAATATATCCTTTCAATCCTTCCCATACTTATGTTTATGAGTGTTTTTATGTTATGTTTTAAGGGTTTCTCACAGAAGTAAGATAGGTATTTTATCATAAATTTCTGGTGTATCTCTTGAATCATATCCTTTTGTTTTCTTTGAATATATGATAAGCTATAATAATTTTTATTATTACCTCCGCATCCCTGGTATGAATCTAACGTGGTCACAGCAAATCATTTATTTCTGTAGTCTTCTTGTGAGGATATTATTTTAAAATTTTCCATTAATATTAATTTGTAACATTGTTTTATAGCTCTTTTTGTACACAGTCTTGCCCTAGTTTGGGTACTGGAATCATATTTGTACCACAAAAAGAGTTTGATAGAATGTTTTCTGCCTGTGATTTTTGATAAATTTTTTGGTGCCATTGGTATTGTGGGGTTTTTTTTAAGTTCCACCTCCAAAGTTTTGTGTTTCACTTCTTTCTCTTTTTTTCAGATATCTTGCTTACTCTGGAGAAAGTTTGCCCTTTTTTCCCCCTAAATTCTCTCATCCTTCATTAAAACCAGATTTTCTGCTTCAAAATTCTGATTTCTGTCCACATTTCTTTGATATTTTCTCCTAATTCTTTGATCTTCTGGACTGCTCTGGGGTTCTTGGAGTTCTTCTTTCTGATAACCTCACAAAGTTTGTCATGATACCATCAGCTTCCTCATAGATTTTGCCTCATATTCCATAGATATGGTATGGAATCCTTGTGCCTTTGAAGTCGTTCTTTTCTTCACATTTGTCCATTTATTCTTGTTAGCTTTTTATGGTCTTTATCAGTCACTGTTAATTAAAAAAATATTTTCTAATTGTATTTGTTTGCAGAAAATTTGTTTCATATTTAAATCCATTCATTTCTGAAGACCCAGTACAGTTGTGTCCCTCCCCCAGCCCAATAGGTATAGGGTTGTGTGTGTGTGTTGGAAAAAGATGCCCAAGATAGAGATAGCTTCTCTATGCCTCGTAGACTGGTACCCACGAAGGCAGAGATCCTTTTTAACCAAACTTTACGTATCTTAACTCAGGATTCTGCATATAAGAAACACTCAGTAAATCTCAACTGAATTAAATGATTTCTCTATCTCTTTCTGCTGGGTTGTATTGGTAACATATAGAAATACCGATCATTTACGTGCGTTTATTTTATATCCTGTCTGACACTTTGCAGGATATAAATTTGTTAATCGTTTCAGTGTGACTATTTGGATTTTTCTAGATAAACAATCAAATCATCTGCAGAAAGCAAAAGGTACATCTGCTTTTTTTATTAGCCTTCCTTCTTCTATTTGTTTTTTATTACATTGATAATTGAATTGAGCTGAATTATTTGTGTTCTAAAGTCATTGAATTGAAAGTTTAGACTTTCTCAGAAAACAAAACTGTTCTTACTTGACATCATTCCTGATTCTTGGAATTCCTTTTTCTGGCAGTAATCCATTTCACTGATAGAAGCGTGAGTTATTTGTATTTCCTGTACTATCTGGTTAAGTCCTGGAAATCTCATCCTCTGAGACTTCTGCATTTATTTTCCAACCATTGCCTTTA
Organism: Bettongia penicillata ogilbyi; assembly: GCA_023548195.1. Classification (NCBI taxonomy): domain Eukaryota; kingdom Metazoa; phylum Chordata; class Mammalia; order Diprotodontia; family Potoroidae; genus Bettongia; species Bettongia penicillata. The sequence continues at coordinate 428,670 of JAJHZJ010000312.1, forward strand.
TGGTGCTTCATTGGCTCTGATAATAAAGTTCAGAATAGCAGCAACCTGCTTAGAAGAGGTCAGTCTGAATGGCAGTCATCCAGAAAGTTTTGCTTCCATTGAGGGAATACCACAGGTGGCCCAGTGGCTCTGGTTTCTTTTTGACTTATCCTCTTTCACTGTTATCTAAGTCTTTCTCTTCAGGTAACTCCAGCAGTGAATTTTCCTGCCAGCTTCATCTTGCCCTGAACTGACCCTCTGTGTTCTTACTCCAATCCCCTACTTCACCAAATGTCCTTTCCTCTCTCTTCTAGGGGCAAGTTAACATGGCAGATCCAGGAAAATTACAGGAAAGAATTCAGTTCTGACTTCAGTGAAAAAGAACTCTTTAATTGTCAGGAAAAAACTGCTTCTTTGAGCACTATAGCCATAATTCTTACAAACATAAAGGAAGAAACCATAATAAGGTGTTCTTTACTGTACCATGAATTCATTGTCTAGACTAGGATACATCCTGGTTCATGCTATCATAACGGCTGCATCAGTTGCACTGGCACCAATGACCTTCTAAGTGTCAAATGGTTAAAAAATAGGAATCTGAGTTCTTGGGAAAATGAGAGCAGTTTTTTCTCCTACTATATTTTTAATCCTTTGATGGATCTCAGATTTCAGTGCTATGGATACTTCCTCAAGGGATGGAGATCACAGCCTGTCCGTGCTTTCCATATCATGTGGCACTTGTCCATCAAACCATCAAACCAAAATACATGATAGAATAGGATTAGACCATAGTTCCGGTACACAATGCACGAATAACCTTAGTCAAAAGAAGAAAGGGTCAAATGCAGTTTTTTCTCATAAAATTCTTTCAGATAGCTACAATGTATTATAAATTGTTGCTTCTTTAAAAAAAAAGCACACCCTCTACCCAAATTCCAGTACTTTTGCATATTTTCCAGGAATTATTGCTCATGTATATGCATCATTAGACAAGATGAAACTGTGCCAATGACCCCAATGAAAAAGTATTAATCAGTGAGCATTTTAAACTCCTACTTTGTGCCAGTGAGAATTTCAGTTGATAAAGTTGGAAGCAAGTTTGCAAAGGTGTAAAAAATGAGAAGCGATGAATTTGAGGAAACAGTTATAGACAGCTTTTTTCTAGGGGTTTGTCTGTGAAGTGAAGAGGGATAGAATGAGGGCTTGAGCAGACATTATGATCTAGTGAGAATTTTTGGTATTTTTGGTTTTTGGTGTTTTTGAAGGGAGACAGTCATGTTTGAAGTCAATAGAAAATGGCAATCAGTAGATAGGGAGTTATTGAAGACTAAAGAGAGATGAGGAAGTATCATGGGGAGAATTTTCTGGAGAAGGAAGATGAGATCAGTGATCTGTGTAGAGGGGTTAACCTTCACAATCAGATTTGGCATTTAAGAGATCATTGGTAAATTTGGAGAGAATAGCTAAAGCTGAGGAAGGTGGAAACCAGATTTACAAAGGATTGACAAAGAAAGTCAGAGGAAGAGACATTGAGGCAACACTGTAGGCAACTTTTTTCCCTAGACTTTTGACTTGGGCTGCATGAATAGGAAAGAAAACTCTGATTTAATTAGAAACTTTATTGAAAAGTGTGTCATAAAGAACAACGCTTGCCAGTTTATTAAAAATTCATTATCATTCCCCTTAACCCCACCTGTTCCTGGTTTCTCTATCTCCGTTGAGGGCACTATCATCCTTCCAGTCATTCAAGACTCACACCCTCATAGTTAGCCTTGACTTTTCCCTCCTCATATCTAATCAGTTGCCAAATCTCATTTCTTCTACTTCCGGCGGATTTCACATCCCTCTCACCTTGGCTTCATGGGTGCCTTTGTTCAGGACCTCATCATCTCTTACCTGGACTTATGAAATGACTTCCTAATGATTTTCCCTACTCTAGTCTTTCTCTTTTCCAACTCATCTTAGATATGGTTTCCCTTCTTTCTTTCTCTCCTCTTCAATTTATCATTCAGAAAGCTGCCTAATTGGCTTTTCTGAAGTACACCACTTCCCTGCCCAAGAAGCTTCCTTTTGCTCTCTTTTGTCTTGAGGTAAAATCTAAAATTTTCTGTTTGGCATTCTGCACCCTTCCCAATCTGTAATGTTGTTCAGTCATTCCCAAATCTTTACGACCCCTTTCAGGGTTTTCTTTGCAAAGATACTAGAGTGGTTTGCCATTTCCTTCTCCAACTCATTTTACAGGTGAGGAAACTGAGGCAAAGTTAAGTGACTTGCCTACAGGAGCACTCTGGATATGAATCTGGATATGAACTCAGGTCTTCCTGACTCCAGACCTGGTGCTCTATCCACTGCATCACCTAGCTGCCTTATTTGCCTTCTCTTATTCCAGCCAGTCGTATCTATATGTCTTCAATGTGACATCCGAACTACTTTTTATATGCCTTTATGCAGGCTGCCCCTTCCTGCTGCTAGAATGTTCTCCTTTCTAAAGGAAATCATTCCCAGTCTCTCCCTCATTACTTTGTAAATTTAGTTTATATGTTTTTTTTTAATTTACTTATCTAAGTTTTCATTTTTGTCTTTAACCTGGTACACAGTAGGTGTTTAATAAATACTTGATGATTGGTAAGTAGATCTTTTAATTTAAGCATTTAAATATAGGTAAATTATCATCATAATTATAACAGTGAATAATTTTATAGTGCTATAAGTGTTTCAATGTCAACTTTAAATGGCATAAATAAAAGGTAATAATTCTGGGTTTTTCTGTAAAGCAGTCACATTTTGCTGCCCAAATAGCAGACGTGACAGCAGTTACAGCCATCTGTATTCATGCTAATTATGGTTTCAGTTCTACGTATTTACAAAAGGAAATTGCAACAGAAAAGAAAAACTCTGGGGTGGGCATATGGTGGTTAGGGTTAGGGTTTCTTTTCTTTTTAACATTTTCATTTCCGTGTGTGTATCTTCGTTCATCCTCAGAACCGTATCATTGTCACACCATATGTGGTTAGTGGGTTTCTGGGGAGTTGAAAATACCTTTCAGAATTTTTTATTTTAATTGTTTTTTGGGGAGTGTGGAGAGGAACTGAGCATGGTGAGATGCCACTGTGAAAAATGAGTGCAAATAAAGACAGTGAAGGCAAAATGCCAACTGCTCAGCAAAGAGTGAATTTGGAGCAGTAATTAAGCAACAGTTCAACAGGAATTATGGGATCACGAAGCAAATTACTGTGATTAGAGAAGCACTTGTTCTTCCACCAGTCTGTCACTACGTTTTACTCCGGGTGGGTTTTTGCTTCTGAGAAAATAATTGATGTGAGTTAGTTATAAGTCTCAGAAAGCACACACAAAGACCTTTGGGGGCAGGTTTGCATCTGTCCCTATCAGTGTGGTTCAGTTTGTGACTCAAGCTTCTAAATCTGTGGGTCACATTGTGGGTACGTCTGGTATTCTTTTTCTGATTGCATGGCAGCTCCTTTTTATAAGACAGCATTATACTGATGTGGTGAGAAAGAAAGGGAGGCCAGTTCAAATCTCTAAGCCTTACTTCGCTTCTCTGTAAATTGAAGATTAATGATGCCTAGAGCCCTTGCTTTGTGGAACCACAGCATCATAGATTTAGAAGCGGCAAGTATCTAGGTGGTCAGACAATTGTTATCTCATTTTATAAGAAGGGGAAACAGGCCTAGAAAAGGATTCAAACTCAGGATTATTTTGAGGGCCAAATAAGATTGAAAACCTTAAAATGCTGTATAAATGTCATTTGTTTAATATCACTCCTAAGGCAGTAGTAAGAGTATATACCAGATCCGGCACTCAGATGTTTATAAGATCACTGATTTAGAGATAGAAGGAAAACCTTAGAGGTCCTTGAGTCTTGAGTTTTCATATTGCCCTCTATGAGACTAAGATACAGAGACAAAAAGTAATTTGCCTAGCATTATACAGCTAGTAAGTATCTGGGGGTATAGGGGTGGGGGTGGGAAGAGCTCAAACTGACTTATTCCTAATTCTGAGGGCAGTGCTTTATCCACAAGCCCATCTGGCCTAAAGTTGGCTTCACTTGGCATCATTTTTACATTGTTTGAATTTTGACCTTCTTTCCCTTACATCATTTTCCTCCTTATTAAGAATTAAATGTGTGTGTCTGTGTGTGTCTGTGTGTGTGTGTAGGGGGGAGGTAGCCATATGATGAATATTCAAGCAATATTATTGTTCTACTGTCAAGTTTTAGTGAAGTCTTTTAAATTTGACACTTGTTCTCTAAAAGGTGTTATTTCTGGTCACACCTTGCCAATGGTCATGGTCTTTGTAACCCACATCACGAGTTCCCAACATCATACTTGTTCTTATCCATGCTGGTGAGGGAGATAAGTCTTCAAGGTAACTGAGCTCTAGGATTTCTCATGCTACGGCAGTGGCCTCTGAGGACTTCGTGGTACTTAATATACTAGAAAAGGAAGTGGTGGGAGACATTACAGAAGAAGCAGTCAGGTAATGCTTGCTTTCACAGGTGTTCCATATTTCTCTGACTAACAAGGATTTGGGATGTTCATCCTATAGTTTGCAGTTGTTTGGGCTTTTAAGTCACTGGTGCAGCCCATAAATAAAAACAAGACATCTGACAGCATATAAACTCCTGATTTTGTTTTCATAAGCAAGCATACACTGTTATGGAACTGGGATTTAAGGTTAAATCCTTTAATGTAGCTGTTCAAAGTGCTCCAATTCTGGATTAAAAGCATCTTCAAAGTAATACATGAATAAAAGAAGAGAGATTATAATGAATAGTGTAGTGCTTAAACATTCTAAGTGAACTCTAAAAATACCTGTGAGTCGGAAAGAGCTGGGAAAGGTAATAAGCATTTATTAAGCATCTATTATGTTAGGAGCTATACTAAATGCTTTTACAAATACTATCTCATTTTGGAAAGAAGCACTATTCCAGTTCACCTCATTTGTCATGGGCAGAATTCATCTTGCACCAGGTTTTAGTTTTTAATATCATCTGTGAGAAGAGGGAGGCAATGTAAATATTTGTGTTGAAAAGCCCATTTCCTTGGGATATTTACTAAACTTGAGTTATAGTCAAGCTAACATCTTCTCCTATCACTTTCCTCTCTACCCAGAAAAAAATAAAGAAATTTTGAATTATTATAAGAAAGCAGTCATAAATCTTGTGACTATTTGAGATTATCAGGCTATTATTGTTCATGTACAAAAGCATGGAATACAGCAAAGGGTAACTGGTTTTGGATTTAATGAGACTTGACTTTTACTCCTACTCTGACATTTTCTAGCTCTCTGACAAAGACCAAGTCATTCAACATGCCTAAGCCTCAGTTTACTCATCTGTAGACCAGGAATAATGATAATATTGGAAATAATATATATTAAAAAAACAACCTTAAAGTTCTATGTTAATGCCAGTAATTATTATGAATCTTTTGGGTGTCCTTTAGAGAGGAAAAAATTTTCATGTTTCAAGCCCAGAACTCTATCTTCCACACCATCTAGTTGCCCCTCTGTATAGGTGTACCTTGGAGATATTGTGGATTTGGTTCCAGACCACTGCAATAAGACAAATATCATAATAAAGTGAGTGACATGAATATTTTTTGTTTCCCAGTACATATCATAGTCTATTGTGCAATAATATTATATCTTTAAAAAATGTACTTACCTTAATTAAAAAGCACTTTATCACTAAAAATGCTAACCATTATCTGAGCCTTAATCATAATCATTTTGCTGACAAAGATGTCTTACTTCAGTGTTTATGGCTGCTGACTGATCAGGGTGATAACTGCTGAGGGTTGGAGTATCTCCGGTAATTCCTTAAAATAAGACAAGAGGTCATTGTTGGGTTATCAGTTGGGCTAATTTCATTTCATTATTTATTTGTTTGTTTGTTTGAAGTTTTCAACATTCATTTCCACAAAATTTTGCATTCCAAATTTTCTCCCCATCTCTCCCCTCCCTCACCCCAAAACACTAAGCATTCTGATAACCCCTTCCACCAATCTGCCCTCCCTTCTAACTCCCCTCCCTTCCCTTATCCCCATTTTCTTTCTTGTCTTGTAGGGCAAGATAAATTTCTATACCCCATTATCTGTATTTCTTATTTCCCAGTTGTATGCAAAAACAATTCTCAACATTTGTTCCTAAAACTTTGAGTTCTAACTTCTCTTCCTTCCTCCCTCCCTACACATTCCACTGAGAAGGCAGGCAATTCAATACAGGCTATATATGTGTAGTTTTGCAAATGACTTCCACAATAGTCATGTTGTGTAAGAATAACTATATTTCCCTCCATTCTATCCTGCCCCCCATTTCTTCTGTTATCTCTTTTGACCTTGTCCCTCCCCAAAAGTGTTTACTTCAAATTGCTCCCTCCTCCCATTTGTCCTCTCTTCCATCATCCCCCCCGCCACCCTGCTTATCCCCTTCTCCCCTACTTTCCTGTAATATAAGATAGGTTTTCATACCAGTTTGAGTGTGCATGTTATTCCTTTCTTGAGCCAAATATAATGAGAGTAAACTTTACTTTTTCCCTCTCACCTCCCCCCTTTTCCTCTCCATTGAAAAAGCTTTTTCTTGCCTCCTTTATGAGAGACAATTTGCCCCATTCCATTTCTCCCCCAATATATTCCTCTTTGACCCCTTAATTTTATTTTTTTAGATATGATCCCTTCATATTCAACTTACCCTATGCTCTCTCTGTCTTTCTCTGTCTCTGTTTCTCTCTCTCCATGTGTGTGTGTGTGTGTGTGTGTGTGTAGAAAATCCCACCAACTACCCAGATAGTAGAAAAGTTTCAAGAGTTACAAATACTATCTTTCCATGTAGGAATGTAAACAGTTCAACTATAGTAAGTCCCTTATGATTTCTGTTTTCTGTTTACCTTTTCATGCTTCTCTTAATTCTTAGGTTTGAAAGTCAAATTTTCTTTTCAGCTCTGGTCTTTTTATCAAGAATGCTTGAAAGTCCCTCTATTTCATTGAATGACCATTTTTTCCCTTGAAGTATTACACTCAGTTTTGCCGGGTAGGTGATTCTTGGTATTAATCCCAGTTCCTTTGACTTCTGAAATATCATATTCTATGCCCTTTAATCCCTTAGTGTAGAAGCTTCTAGATCTTGTGTTATCCTGATTGTATTTCCACAATACTAGAACTGTTTCTTTCTAGCTGCTTGCAGTATTTTTCTCCTTTACCTGGGAACTCTGGAATTTGGCTACAGTGTTCCTAGGAGTTTCTCTTTTTTGGATCTCTTTCAGGAGGTGATTGGTGGATTCTTTCAATATTTATTTTGCCCTCTGGTTCTAGAATATCAGGGCAGTTTTCCTGGATAATTTCATGAAAAATGATTTCTAGGCCCTTCTTTTGATCATGTCTTTCAGGTAGTCCTATAATTTTAAAATTGTCTCTTTTAGATTTATTTTCTGGGTCACTTGTTTTTCCAATGAGATATTTCACATTATCTTCCATTTTTCCATTCTTTTGGTTTTGTTTTGTAATTTCTTGGTTTCTCATAAAGTCATTAGCTTCCATCTGTTCCATTCTAATTTTTAAAGAACTATTTTCTTCGGTGAGCTTTTGAACCTCCTTTTTCATTTGATTAATTCTACTTTTTAAAGCATTCTTCTCCTTATTGGCTTTTTGGGCCTCTTTTGCCAATTGAGTTAGCCTATTTTTAAAGGTGTTGTTTTCTTCAGCATTTTTTGAGTCTCCTTTAGCAAGCTGTTCACTTGCTCTTCATGATTTTCTTGCATCTCATTTCTCTTCCCAATTTTTCCTCTACCTCTCTTACTTGATTGTCAAAATCCTTTTTGAGCTCTTTCATGGTCTGAGACCGTTACATATTTACTTTCGAGGTTTTGGATGCAGAAGCCTTGACTTTTATGTCTTCCCCTGATGGTAAGCATTGTTCTTCCTCATCCAAAAGGATATGAGAAAATACATGTTCACCAAGAAAATAACCTTCTATAGTCTTATTTTTTTCCCCATTTTGGGCATTTTCCCAACCAGTTACTTGACTTTTGGGTCCTTTGTCAAGAGTAGGATATACTCTAGCGACCTGTAAGATCTCAGTTCGTCTATGGTGGCACGGTCAAGCCTGCACAGTAGTCTGGGAGCAATGAGAAACTTTTCTGCCAGAATCTGTGAGTAGTAGAATTCCCTCTCCACAACTGCCTACAGTCCCACCACACCATCAGTCAGGGCTGAAATTCAGATCAGCTGCTCAATATCCCCAGGGACTTTAAGCTGAGGGCTCCAACAATGGATGCTGGCTGCTCCCTGCCATGGCCACCACAGCTCCTGCCGCTCCTGCTGCTGGTGCTGTCTCTGCCACTGCTACCTGAGGGCGGAGCTAGGGGGGGACCCTACTCCTTCTTGCCCAGCTGAAAAAGTCCTCTCACTGACCTATGAAGTTGTCTTTGTCACCTGTGGGTTGAGGGATCTGAGAACCTCCACTGCTACTGGGGATTCCACCCCTGAGGTCTACTCTGGTCCTGCTCATCCCAATGCCATGTGGCCAAGGCTGGGCTGCACTTCACATCTGGTGTAACAGATATTTCCTGTTGGCCTTCCAGGTCATCCTGGCTGGAAATCATTCTTTACTGGTATTTTATGAACTGTGGGGGAAGAGCTAGATTATGTGCATCTTTTCTACTTCGCCATCTTGGCTCTGCCCCCAGTTGGACTAATTTCAATATGTTGTGTCTTAGGGAATACAGAAGCCTGAGGAGGGGGAGAAAGATAGAAAAGGCCAGTTGGTGGAGTAGTTGGAACATATGCAATATTTATTGATTATGCAGGCTGTCTTTTATAGCCGTGGTTCATGGTGCTCCCAAAAAGTTACAATAGTAACATTAAAATCGTTGATCACAGATCACAGATAGAACAAAAATGAGAAAATTTAAAATATTATAAAAATTACCAAAATGTGATGCAGAGACACAATATTGATCTTTTGTTGTTGGAAAAAATGATGCTGATGGATTTGTTCAACACAAGGTTGCCACAAACCTTCAATTTGTAAAATACACAATATCTGTGAAGCACAGTAAAGCAAAGTGTAATAAAATGAGGTATGCCTATATAGTAAAGATGAAAAGAGAGGTTGGGTCTAGGTTGGGAAGCCTTTCAAAGTCATATAGAGGAATTGATATTTATCCTAGAGATAATATGGAGACAAGGAGTGGCATGGTCAGATCAAAATCATTTAGACTGCTGTTCCCAGGATAATTGTCTATGGGGAGAGACCTGAGATAGAAAAAACAATTAAGAAGCCACTGCAACAGTCTAGGCAAACTAATGTTGCATGAGTGAATAGAGAGAAGGGATAGATGCAAATAAATGGCAGAATTTGGGTACTAAATGGATATATGGGATGAGGGATATTTAGGAATCAAGGAAAATATTGAGTTGCTGAACTTGGGAGAATGAAAAATAAAAAAAGGTAGGGTTCTCACAGAAATAGGGAAGTTTGGTAGAAGTTTTGTTTTGGACTTGTTGAGGGTTGAGTCTGTCATATCTGAGAGACAGTGATATAGATACTGACAGTGACTGGATGCAGCATGGGCTCTTTTTAAACACCTAGTTTTTTCTAAAAGAAGTGACAGATTTGAGGACTTCCTCAAAACCTATCATTTCTATTACCTCTTTGTGTTAATAGTAAAAATACTCTCCCAGGCTGTCCAATTTTGAGTAGTTGTAAATCCATCTAATATGACTGTTACCTGAATAAAAATCTCCACAACATACCTGACAAATATTCATCTCTTTTGTCTGAAGGACAATAATGAGAATTATTTTCAGATAGCAGCAATCCAGCCCATTTAACTTTTCTTCACCTCTAATTATTAGGAAGCTTTTCTTTATATTGAGACTGCTTTCTTCTGGGTTGGGGAGAACTAGTTTAATCCCTTATCTATTTAATGGATAACCTCTCAGAGGGTTGAAGCTAACTATCAGGTCTCCCTTAAGTCCTTTCTCCGCATATTAAACAAAACTCCCCTTCTTAAAAGGCATGTTTTAGAAGTCCTTCACCATCCTCTTTCAGATGTTCTTGGACTTGTTAATGTTCTTCCTAAAATCTAATTATGAGGGAGAAATTATTTCCAGGTCTTTACTATCACAAGGAAAGCACAGTACTCCCTCCAGGGCAGAATTTATAGCAGGACTATCACCTTCCCACACTGCATTCACTGCCTCTTTTCATGAAATCTAGGAGTGCATTTGCTATTTTTTTGTCTGCTAAATCACACTCTTAATGCATAGAGCTTTTCGTCCACTAAAACCCAAGATCTTTTTCAGATAAATTAGCATTTCACTTCTCTTGCACTTTCCTTTTTGAACTTATACTTATCTCTGTTGAATTTCATCTTACTACATTCAGGCCAAAGTTCTAGCCTGCCAAGGTCTTTTTGAGTCCTGATGCTGTTATCCATTCTGTTGGCTTTTTCTCCTAGTTTTGTGTCATCTGTATACTTGATACTTGTAGTATGTCTGCATTCATCCCAGTAACTCGTGAAAAAGTTGAACAGCGCAGGGCCAACCACAAGGCTGTAATGCACCCTACCTGAGAACTCCTTCCAAGTAGACAGCAAACTATTCCTGCCTACTCTGACTTCAGTCATACCTATCTGGTTATACTGTGGAGCACTTGGAGTTTAGTCAGACATCGAAGATGCCAACATCCTCCACTGCATTCTTGGCCATTGCCAAGCACCTTGACTTTTATCTTGCTGCCGGACTTCAATGACTCAGGAAGTAAGGGAGAGACTGACAAATTTGTGCAACTCTGCCTCATTTCAATCCAATTTCACAAACAAGATAAGACATCACCTGTGATGTCACTGGTTCTTTTCAAAAATGGAAGACTAACGACAGCATTATTGTGGTTTAAACCTCCATCTTTCAGTCTTGTCCATGATACCCTGTGACTTGTACCAAAATTTTACTTAATGCTAACGTGTAATAAGAAGCAATGCGTTACTTAATTTTTTAATATTCTGAAATTTATATTTTTTTACTCATTTACACTTATTTTCTCTCCCTCCTCCCTTTAGATCTTCTTAGAAAAGTATAAAAGTTTCATTTTTTAAGTTGTTTTTTTCTTTTTTAATTATCTTTTTCAGTGGACAATTTGCAGTTGTGAAAAAATGCCGTGAGAAAAGTACTGGTCTACAATATGCTGCTAAATTCATTAAGAAGAGAAGGACTAAATCCAGCCGGCGGGGAGTGAGTCGAGAAGATATTGAACGAGAGGTTAACATATTGAAAGAGATACAACATCCAAATGTGATCACTTTACATGATGTTTATGAGAACAAAACTGATGTCATTCTTATTTTGGAACTGTAAGTCGTTTTTGTGTTGTGATTTCATTGGGTTGGGTAGAAAAATCAAGTAGTTATGTTGAGAGGGTGAATGTGTGTCTCTGATCAGCACTGGACTTCCTCCACAGCTATATAAGTGAAATGACATTCGGAGATGTTCTATTATCCCAGGTTAGAATTTGTATTTACGTTACGCTTAAAAAGCTAGGGTGTGTGCTGCCTGCCAGGAAACAAGTGGATTCACATTTCAACAAGTTGTACCTAAGTCTTATCACAATATTTTCCCACCTGATTGTGAAGTTGGCAACCAAGTCTTTTCCAGGTTATATCATGTTCATCTCTGGTTATTATACATTCCTCTGTTTTCTCTTTTTTCCCTTTCTTGTCTTGTAATTCTCCTTTCCCACGTAAACGGTTTTAGCTCACCTAAGCAGAGTCCCCTGCTTTTGACCTTTTCAAACTGCCTGAGCTAATTATAGAAGTAGATTTAACAGAAAGGAATTGTAAACATGACTAATATCACTCAGATATTACGATAGAACTTGAGGCTGAAAGCATTTTATTTATTTCCTCAAGCCCTATACGTACAATATTGGGAACCGGTTATGGAACGTACACTCCTGTAATTTATTTTCTTGATTTAAACTGTCTCTTATTACCCAATCTCCTACATGAGTGTTTCATTGCCCACTGTTCCCTTAAGCAGTCTAGAGAACAGTGCTTAATAATTGTTCTCCTGTGACTGTGAGTACACATGCCCTATATCCTCCAATAATATTCATAGAGCAAGAATTTACAACCAGTAGGCACCTTGGAGAGCATCACCTTCTATAACTTAACCCCTTTATGTTATAGACAAGATACCTGAGACTTAGGTGATCCTATTCCAGGCCACACAAATGATTGAGAGTAATGAAGCAAATAAAAAGAAATATTAGATGATAAAAAAAACAAAACCTTTGGAAGGAATGTCAGTTCAAATCCTAGCACAGGCTAGGTAGGGATATGAGTGAACATAATGCCCTGAGGAAAAGAGAATTTGTCTAAGAGGGTGAAAGAAAGGGTCTGTTATGAAGTGAAAAACTCCAAGCAGGTCCTAACTAATGAGAGGGGAAATCTGGCTTTATATGACAGCCAACTCAATTTTTGGCTAACAAGTAGTGTAGGTATTGACAGCAACAACAAAGGAGACTGTGTGTTGCAGTCCCCAAGTTAGAAGAAAGGAGCAGGTTTAAGATATGGTCAGCCAGGTCTGACCTCAGCAGAAGAGACTGAAGGGTCGATGAGGGGATATGGTGTTGGATCACAAGGGAAGCCTTGCAAGAGGCAGTCAAATGAGATGTGCTGGGATGCTGTGTTTAGAGTCATGTTTGCTTGATATCAGGAACTTGAGTAGAGGATTGAGATGAGTCCCACAGGAGGCAAACCTCTTTTGTCTGTCTGTTTGTCTGTCTCTTCTTTGTTTTGCTACTGTTCTTACTAAAAAAACTTTTTTTAAAATGTTTTTTCAGTGTGGGGGAAAAAAGCTAACAAGATCGTTCCCATGAGTTCTATTACTCCCAAAGGTCCAGAGCTAATATCCCCCCTAGGGAAAGAGATGTGAAAGGAAGGTTTGGATAGCTATGGAATTTGTCCCTACTTGTGTATGTGAATCAAGTATATGCCATATATTAGGATGCCATATTTGAGAATCATCATGGTATAGTGGATGGAGAGTTAGTCTGAAGGCTGAGAAAACTGTGTTCAGATCCTGCCTCTAACATACATTGTGGCTTGTATGTCCTTGGGCAAGTCATTTGACTTCTCAGTGTTCTAAGCTCCAAGAAAGTGTAGAGAAGGGATCGATGAATGGAAAAGCATTTCTGTGTGCCAGGCACTGTGCTAATGCTTTACAAATATTATTTCATTTGATCACTGGATCAAATGAGAAGATGTCAACTCATATTGATAAAGTGTGCCCAGTGCCAATGAAATCACAGGCTTACTCTCTATCCCTTATAAAGGATATTGTGGGAAAGAATAAGAAGATTTAGACAAACATTTTCATATCATAATGCTTTTTATCTACAATTACATTATAGTTATAGCTATTTTTTGTTTTTTCATCAGTCTTTTCCTAATATCCTCCCTCTTTTATAATATAGAAAAAAAAAAAGCTCAGTCCAGCCAACCAATATAGTGACCATAATAGAGGGTTCTGCAGATAATAGAGTGCTGTGTAAGCCTGGGAAGACCCTGGGCAAAAAATTTCTATCTGCTTCAGTTGCTTCTGTTTCCTCAACTGTAAAATGGGAATAATAGCACCTACCTCTCCACGTTGTTGTAAGTATCAAACACAGTGTCCAGCACAAAGGCGGGACTTAACAGACGCTTGTTTCCCTCATTCTATCCCTCTACCAAGGGAAGGGGAAGTATATTTTACTCTTTGTCCTCAAAGGCCAAGATTGATCATTATCATTAACTTGAGTTTGGGTGTGTTACTTTTTTTACATTATCCTAGTTATTTTGCATGTTTTTCTAGTTCTTGTTTCTTTTTTGCATCAACTAATTCAAGTCTTCTAGTGCTTCTATGAATTTTTAATGTCCATTTGTGGTTTAAGAATACTGTTTTGGCACAAAAATATCCCATTACATTCACAGACCACAGTGTATTCAGCCATTTCCCAAACAAAGAGCACCTGCTTTTTCCCCAGTTTTTTTTTCTGACACAAAAAGTACTGCTATGAATATTTTTGGTGTACTTGGAGCCTTCCTTTCTGTCTTGGAACTTCAGCTAGGCATTTGCATATTATCTCTATACTGTTAATCTATAAAGCCTAGAAATATAATCATTATGCTCCTCAAATTATCCAATTTATATTCATTGATTTTAGGAAATCATTCCCCAAGTTGCCATGTTATGAGCACATTTTTTTTCTCATTATGTTGATCTCCAGTCCTTATTCAAATCTAAATGTGTATTCACAATTCAATTTCAGTTATTTTTTGGTAGGTTCTGTGTACAAACTGGATAGCATAATATTTTAAGTGGTTAAATCTAATGAAAGGTATTTGAAGTGTTTGCCTAGAATAAACATTAAAAGGGTGTGGAGGAAGTATGGCAAGATTGCTTGCAATTGGACTGAAGAATTAAACCTCAAACCTGGGTTCTCTCTAGGTCTCTACAGAAAAAGTAAAAAGCATTTAGTTCTTAATGAGAACAGTCAGGCTAACATAACTTCAAATGTGGGGCAGCCTCTGACAAAAGAAACCTAAAAATATAAACATATTTTCACCCAGTCCTATAAACAGTCAAGACAGTTCATCTTTACTTTGTACATGCCCCAGCCACCACTGTAACCCATAGATACTAGAGTTGAAAGCCTGCATGGACTCTAGAGAGTTGATTCTTTTTCCTTCCCACTGTACCTGCACAGTCCAGGAAACTCACAGTATCAGGGAAAGACAAGGTCTGAATTTATTCCTTCCCATTGTGCTAATCCTTGTCAAATCTTAACTCTGGCTACTGCATGATCCAGAAGTTCTTTTGACTCTATGCACGACTCCATTGCTGCTCAAGATCCTGTATTTCCTGGCTTGGTCCAGGATTTTATCCCACATTTTATATCCTGGAAGCTCATCCAGAACTTTTTTGATCTTTTACATCCAGAGAGGGAAGCTATTATAGCAAGGGATAAGTTGGACCCCTTGACTTTAAGATTTTTTTCAATTAACAAAATTATTTTCTCTCCACCTCTCTCCCAATTGGGGGAGGGGGAAAGGAAAATCCTTGTAACAAATATGTATATGCAAGTGAAATATTCTCACATTGACCTATTTTTATGATGAATATATAGGATTCTAAAACCTCTATGTGATGTTTCCTTGACAAAATTAATTTCCTTTCATGGGTTAAACCTCATTAACGAAGTCAACATAGATAGCGCCATTGTTCTGGGACTGATGATGTCTTTGCGATAAAATATAAATATTTTGCCTTGGGTAGTTGGCCTTTTAATAATATAATGCTTTTGAGGATGATAAATACATGATGACTGGTTATAACTGAGCTTGCCATACTGGCTTTTAAAAGGAGAACAAGAACTGGAGGGACACATATTAGGAGAATCAAAACTGAGATGGTCAGAAAGAAACTCATTAGGCAGACATTGATACATGTTCCCTGTAGGGAAGTCTTGTATTCCTTCCAGTGAACCATGGGTATTAAGGTATCATTTGAGGAGAGGAGGGAATCCCATTGGCACCAGAAATGGCATCTCATAGAAACAGTAGTGATGTGATGAGGTGTTTCTGGGAGAAGCCAGGAGTTACAGATGCGTTAGTTGGTAGCAATGGGAAGGACATGACCAAGAAACAGGAGTTTTTAGACAAGAAAGTGGAGTTCCTGGATGAGTGAATTCCTGGATCGAGTCCTTTCCCTTTTCACTTAGCACAAACTAATTCTGGTATTCCTAGGAAATTCCTCATTGGGAGCAAGAACTGGAGAGATATTTGCATGCAAATCCCATAAGATATGGCCACATAAGCTCAAAGCTTCTGCTCTGGGTTACCATTTGCACCTTCATGTCCTTGCTAAGTCTGTGTATACTTTATTCCTCTCCTTTTCTTATCATGAGGATAAGGAGATCTAAAACCATACCTCCATCTGATACTTTGCAGACTAACCCTTAGTGACCCCTTGTGAGAAGGGTATTCTGTATCTCGGCTTGGCCTTTGTACAGAGACTCTTTGGTGTCTTATTTATTGAAATGCATTTCAAGAGCTATCCTTTCAAATTTCCCCAGGTCTGAGAAGCAGCCATAAATGATGAGTTATTTCATTTGTTTATTAGGGGAAAATACCTGAGATGCTGGTCGTTGTCACTGTTTTAATTTGACCAAGGTGCTGAAATGAAGCCTTGATTTTGTGCCTTCTGAAATGTTACCCCCCACCCCAGTGTCAAAATATAGAAATCTTTCATTAAATTTGTGTGTTTAGGGGAGTAAACTAGATCATAGCTTTCTTTTTCCTGGGTACGATGAAGTTATTGCTTTGATTTTAGAGATGAGGAAATGGGGGGTTCAAGTAGGTTAGTGATTTACCCAAATATATACATGTAGTCAGTGGCAGAACTAGTATTCAAACCTAGAATCTCTTCTCCAAATCCAGGACTCATTTGGTGGATTACACGGTCTTGGGTTAGAAAAGAGGATTTGTGTAGTAAAGGGAGAGAGTTAGAGATGTAGGATCATAATAAGATCATTCATCCAGAAGTGACAGATTAAATTGAATGACAGATAAAGAGATTTTGACATTATTTGGTGGGCAAGATGACATAAGAAGACAAATATCTCAAATACAAAAATATGTGTGAAAGCGTGTTCCATGAGTTAAGTGCTGGGCAAGTAGGTATTATTATGGTTTACTTGTATTCGTGATCTTTGGGATCCATGCAGGTGACATTAAATGTCAACAGCTGCCTTCTGTTAACTCTGTGCTTAACTAGACGTCTTCACTTTGGGTCTTTGACAAATCTGCCTCAACTTGAATTCTCTTCTATAATTAATTACTAACAGTGGCTCTGGATGCAGTTGGGTCTTACCAACTGAATTTGACCCTAATGTGGGAAGAATTTTAAGAGACAGTACTTAGCTTTGCATCCTTTTTTTTCTTCCCATTTCAGATGAATAGCCTCTCCTAATCTGATTCCTCATCTTGATATAAAGAATAGGTCCTTTCAGGTTACTGAAATATGTTAAAAGGTTGGACTTCCTTAGACAATCTGGTGACACTGATGGTCCTTTTCTCAGAATTTTGTTTTTTAAATGTGTAAAATAAAATACATGGGAGTTACAAAGGAAACCAATGGTATTGAAATATAGTTATCAGAGAATCTTTATTTTAAATATTTTATTCTCCCCAATTACATGTAAAAGAACCCCAGTTTTTAACATTTTTTAAAAGTTTGAAGTCCCAACTTCTATCCCTCCCCTTCCCTCAGACGGTGTGCAGGCTGATATAGGTTATGGTTATACATATGCAATTGTATTAGTCATTCAGAATATTTTCTAAGTGAGTTCATGGACCTCAGGTTAAGGATCCCTTATGTGCAAACAACTTTGAAGTTCTTGAAATTTATTTTAGTTTAAGCACTGGCAAGTCATGCGAAGCTACAAAACTGGAACTTCCCCACTCTACTCCACCACAGATTTCATACGTGTGTGTGTGTGTGTGTGTGTGTGTGTGTGTGTGTGTGTGTATCCATTTGCTTTGGACCCAAGTACCTAAGTTGGAAGAGTCTCATCACTAAGTTGGTCACTAAGAAGTATATTTTTTGGCTTTCCCAATGGGCCTTCTCCTCTTCTAAGAAATCCACACAGATTATTTACTGAGGTGGAGAACAGTTTTAATCTGCTTCGTTGGAAATTATACCCACACAGATGAAATCACATTCTGAAAATTCTGAATAAATGGAATTAAATAGGCAGTCTCATGTAGTGGATCCTACAGTCATGGAATGTGGGTTGTGATCCCAGCTATTTTGCTAATTAGCATTGTGACTAAATGAATTAACCTCTCAGAACCTCAGTTTCTTCATTTAAAAAAAACCAAGGAGTTGGATTGGATAAACTTTGTGGACCTTTTCAGTACTCTAATTTAACTATAACCTTTGTCAGTCTTTTTTTCTGTCCCTTTTGTGCAGTTGAATGGGACTGAGGGCCGAGGGTGACACTGGGAATGTTTCCCCAGAGTTCTGTTGTGAAATCTTAACATTTGGATATCTGCCTGGGTGTTTGTTGCTGCCTGTACAGATAAAGTTGTAGGCAGAATCTGATCCTGACTACTGTGCCAGTTGTGGACATAAAACCACTGCCACCACCATCCCCCAGGCAAAAGGATTTTGCCAATTCTGTGAATCTGTTTGAGCTGCTGTTTGTCTAGCCTGGGCTCAGAATTGTGTAGCTGCCTTACAATAGAACAGTTCACAGACCAAAGCATCCAATTAAATGAAAAAGCAGCCCATAATTGATACATGGATTGATACTATGTGGCAGGTGCTTTGCAAGGCTCTGTGGCTACAATGAGAAAACTTAAACAGTTCTTGCCACCAAGAAGCTTAAAATGTATTAAGGAGGAGGGGGAGAGAGAGAGAGAGAGAGAATTACACACACTGATACGTACATATATACATTATGTATATATATGTAAGTATATACAGTATATGTACAATATGAATACATTGTAATTTGGTGAAGCATATTTCATAATAATAACTAGTTACATTTTGTTAAACTCTACGTAGTTAAACTCTACATACAAATTATCCCTTGACTTGCATTTGTAACTAGGGAACTCAGGAAAAAACCTTATGTAGGAGAGGGCATTTCAGTTGAGTTTTGGAAGACCTTAGAGCTGCAAAGAGGTAGAAATGTGGAGAGAGTGCAGGCATGGGGGACAGAAATCTGTGTGCAAAGCAACATGGAAACAAGATAGATTTCTGTATAAATGGAACAGCAGAAAGGCCAGTTTACCTGGACCGCAGAACATGTGAAGGGCGGGCAGGGGTGCAGTAGGAGTAATTTATAATAAAGCTGGAAAGGTCATTTGGAGCCAGGTTATGATGGATTTGAAATGCCGTAGTGGATTTTGCTTATAATCCTAGAGACAATATGTAGCTACTGGAGTTTATTGACTAGGGGAAATAACATGGTCATACCTCTGCTTTTGGAAGATCACTTTGTTAGCTACATGAACATGCTTATTGGAGATAGATTTTTGAGGGAGGGAGATGAAATTAGGAGCCTGTTCTAATAGCCCAGGTCCCAGGGTAGGGGAACCTGCAGCCTTAGGGCCACACATACCCTTCTTGGTCCTCAAGTGCAGTCCTTTGACCAAATCCAAACCTCACAGAACAAATCCCCTTAATAAAAGGATTTTTTCTATAAAGCTTGGACTCACTGAAAAGGCCACAGCCAAGGACCTAGAAGGTCACATGCATCCTGTGGGTCACAGGTTCCCCAACCCTGGTCCAGGCTATATGAGTATAGAGAAGGGGAATGGATATAAGGGTTGTTGTAGAAGTGGATTCAACAATACTTGGCAGTTCATTGGCTATGCCTTGTGTAGTAGCCCATGGCAGAAAGGTCAAAGATGTTTTGAGCCCAAGATTAGGAACCTTTTCACTACTCATTAAACCTCTTTCCTTTGGTGTCCCCTTCTGTCATTTACCTTAATAGCATTTGACCTCCATTAAGAACTGTTGCTGAGTTATGATTTGTGAGGTATAAGTGGTATGTATTGCCATGAAACTTAAATAGACTCATTCCAATGAAGTGTGATAAGAATTCTCAAATGAGTTCTAAATCACTTAAGTTTTCTTGTTGCTTTTTTTAAAAACATAGACAGCCAGGTGGCCTAGTGAGGAGGCAAGAATTCATTAAGCACCTATCCTATACACTGGACTTTACAAATATTGTCTCATTTGATTATTACAGCAACCCTGAGAAGTCCAGTAAACTGAGACAGAGGCTGAGTGGGCTGCCCAGGGTCACACAGCTAATGAAGCCAGATTAGTTTTTCTTGATCAAATGAGATTATTTTTATAAAGCATTTTGCAAACCTTAAAGTATTAATAAAAGTAGTAGTAGTAGTAGTAGTAATATGCATTAAACTATGACTTTGGGAAAAAAAATAATTTCTATCCCTTGATACTTGTGTACCCCTTAATTTAATCACCTTAGTTAGCCATGGAGTTGTATTTAAATATGTGCATAATATCAGTAAGCACAATGGTGCTAGGTATTCTTAAGATGAAAGCATAAAAGTAAAGCAATCCTTGCCTTGAAGGAGCTCACGTTTTTCAAGAGTGATTTTGTTTTGTTTCCTGAGGCCAAATCTCTATTAGCTAAGTAACGTTGCTCTTAATCCACATATCTCATGGAAATGAGTTAACCCTATTGCAATAATTCTCTCAAATTCATGTGAACATATTTTGACATTATAAATGTAAGTTTTAAGGAGATCTGTAAAAGTCTTCAGCTTAATTGATTTCTACTTATTGCTTAGCAAAATATATCCTTTACAACAGACAGGCAGCATAAAAATGAATCTGTATTATCCAGGATCTTACAAGGTGTGCTCTGCAGTCTTCCCTCTAGGTAGGTAGCATAGTGGATAATGCAGTGGATTTAAGAATCAGAAGACTTGAATACAGTTCATGCCTCAAGACACTAGCTTATTCCCCAACACATACTCTTCTGCCAGTTATACTGGCTTTCTACCAATTCCATGAACAAGACATTCTGTCTCTCAGCTCCAGGCCTTCTCTCTGGCTATCCCCATATCTGGAATGCTTTTCCTCTTCTACTCCAACTTTTTTACTCCGTGGCTTCTTTTAAATCCCAACTAAATTCCCAGCTCCACAGGATCAAAGGAGAAAATAGAATAAATGGGGGGCGGGATAGGATGGAGGGAAATATCGTTAGTCTTTCACAACATGACTATTATGAAAGTGTTTTGCATAACTATGCATGTATAACCTATGTTGAATTGCTTGCCTTCTCAACGAAGGTGGGTGGGAAGGGAAGAAGGGAGACAATTTGTAACTCAAAATTTTAAAAACAAATGTTAAAAATTGTTTTTATGTGCATCTGAGAAATGAGACATACAGGCAATAGTATGTAGAAATTTATTTTGTCCTACAAGAAAGTAAAGGAGAAGGGGATAGAAGGGAGGACAGGCTGGGGAAGGGATAATCAGAATGCATACCATCTTGGGGTTGGGGGGAGGGGAGGGATGGGGAGAAAATTTGGAACTCAAAATCTTGTGGAAATGAATGTTGAAAACTTTAATAAATTAATAGAATAAATAAAATCCTACCTCCTACTTACTCCCTGGCTTTCTGTAGGAGGTGGAATTTTAGTTGGTATTTAAAAGAAACCAGGGAGTAAAGTAGTGCTTTCCATCTTTTAATTATTTACAGATTATCATATATATATATGTATATATATAGAGAGAGATCTCCATATATAGATATCTCTATCTCTGTCTGTCTATCTGTCCATCTATTGTTTCCTTTGTATATATTTGTTTGCAGAGTGTCCTCCCATTAGATTATAAACTCCTTGAAGGCAGGGACTGTCTTTTGCCTAGTGCTTAGCACAGTGCCTGGAACATAGTAGGTGCTTAATAAATGTTTATTGGAATTGAATGTTGGAAAGAGGGGAGTGTTGGTGACAGAGATGGAGTGGGGAAGGAAGAATATAATAATTTTGTTTGTTTGTTTTGAGCCTGCTTATTTTTAGATTCCTACAGGATTCCCATTTAGACATGACCACTAGGAAGTTGATTATGTTGAATTCAAACTCAGGAGAGTAACTAGGAGTAGATATAGGGGTATGCTTTTAAATTCTAACAACTGGTTCTTGGTGGAAAATGTACGCACAACACACTATTAAGTTTATCTGCCTTATTATTATTTTCTCCATCACATACCTAAATCTAAGCAGTCAGCAGCACAATAATCAAGCCCTGGTTTTTATCATTTATTGAATTCTGAGATGTCAGTGCTTACACTGAAAATGTAATAATTGTCTTTAATGAGCTGGTACAAGCTGCCTCTAGTGCATCATTGGCTAGATATGTAGATCTAGGAGTCAGCAGCATAGAGATGAGGGTATTTACCCATGGCATCTGATGAGATCACGGAAACAGAATATGGAAGCAGAGAGATACCAGGAGAAAGAGCCCTGTGGTTCACCTACCCAAGAGGGATAGGATATGAATGGTGACCCAACAAATGAAACTGCCAAGGACTAGCCAGACAAATAAGAGAGATCAAAGGAAAAGAATAATTGTACTACAAACCTTGGAAGGACTTGCAGATAACTTGGGGAAATGGAATTCAAGATGGCTCCTATCCACATGACAGGTTAGAAACAGTCAGTACTCATTTATTCATTAATGTAGTGCTGTAGAAAGAGTTTATAACCTCTTGGTGTCATAAACCCTTTTGGCAATCTGGTAAAACATAGCTATGAGACTAGTGTAAGGGTTTTTTTAAAATTCATATATAAAGGAAATAGTAAATTTCTTTTAGAAATAGTAAATTTCTGTTAGTAAAAAGATGTATTTTTTTTTACCACTCAGATTTACACAACCCCTGAGTTTATCCATGATACCCTTTCAGATTAAGAGCCCCTGCTCTAGAACCACCTTAATAATTAGCATGAATCAAAAGATCCTTTTAACTGTTGTATGTCTTATAGTATCTATTACCTTTTAATAAGGAAATTACAGTCATAGAGAATTCCAGACTAAACAATGCTAGATTAATTTATTTTTTATTGACTTTTCTTCTTGGTCCCATGGATATGTATTTACTTTACTTAGTAATAAAATTGTTATGATGTGAGCTACAAAGCAAGAATTAATTTTCCTGACTTCTTATTGACCCTACTTCACTTAAAGTCTTTTTTTTTGACATTGCATCATTTTATGGAAGTCACTGAACCATAGATGTAGAGGTGGAAGGGACCTCAGCAGTTATAGAGTTCATCCCCCTTGTTTTATAGTTGAGGAAACTGAGGCCTACAGAGGAAAGTGACTTTCCCAGTGTCACACTACTAGGAATTATCTGAAATGGCATTTGAACCCAGGTCTTTCAGATTCTAAATTGAGGCCAAATCTATTGTTCCATGCTACCTCCACCTGCATTTGTAGAGGTAAACTGAACATGAACTAAATCAGAGATGGTTAGTGTATTCAAATAATTATTATTTTCAGTGATGTAATCTAATTTCATTTTACCACAAAAAAAAATTTGAGAACCTTCATGCTCAACATAATGTACAACACATTGATTCTCCAATTTCAGCCTTAAAATCATCAGGGTGGGTGGGAAAAAATGGTCATTGACTATTTCTTTTGGGTACAATGGGAGATGGGTGACATTTAGCAATAATAAAAACAATAGTAGTTAAGCCCGGCCAATGTTAAGGTGAGGGCTGGGGTATGGATGAGAAGAGCAGCAAGGTGAGGCTATATCAGCCAGGGTGAGGTACAGCGGGCACTCTGGGGGCCTCGGAACTGCTCTAGTAGCCTAAAAAGCCTCTGCCAGGTCAGTGTTGGTCTCTAGTGATGCCATTGGTTGAGGTTCACACGTTGGCCATTAAAATCTCTCCTGTAGATCTAAGAAATATGCAGGCTAGCATAGTTTCAGGGCCTGTTCATAACTATTGTGAGGGTCAGCTTGGCATGGAAGGAAAGGGAAGGAAATAGTGTTTCTTTATGTTCCAGTATCACAAACATGCAAGCTATATTAGAACACACCTGAAATACCATAATCCCACATGCTAGAAATGCTTTGTTATCCATGATGCTGACCACAAAAATGGGCAGATGATGAGTATACATGAAATAAACTGAAGATTTGAATGTTTTTTATTACCTAATAGTACTGTATCATAACAGAATTGGCAACAGTTCCTAGGTTCTGGGCAATGACTTCATGTTGCTTTTTGTCAGTAAGATACTCAAGTCCATGTTACACTGTTTATTACAGATCAGTGTGATAATTTCCTTCTTAAAACTAGATTAGAGGGATAGGGAAGTGGTGCAGTGGATAAAGCACCAGTCCTGGAGTCAGAAGGGCCTGAGTTCAAATTTGGCCTTAGACACTTACTAACTGTGTGACCTTGGACAAGTCACTTAACCCTGATTTTCTCAAAAAGAACCCACTATTAGATGAAATAGGAGCAGCAATTAAGGAGTTGCTTAAATCTCAAGAGAACAAGTCCAAATAATAGACTATGCCAAAACTAAGTAATTTTAAAAAGCTGTTTTCTATTATAACTATCTCTATACTGCTCATTTGACATTTCTAGTCCATCACTTTTCTTCCAAGAAATGGAAAAATATGTTTTGTTAATCTTCTGCAATTGTGATAGGTTCTTGTAGTGACTACCATTGTTAAATCCTTCACATTTTCACTTATGTCATTGTAGTTTTTGTATAAGTAACTCTGGTTCTGCTTTCTTTACTCCGCATCAGTTTATACAAGTATTCCCAGACATCCTAGAACTTTTTCCTTCATTATTTCTTTTTTGTTATTATTATCATTAATTTATTTCTTTTCAGTTTTCTACAAACATTTCCACAAGTCTTAGATTTTCTCCTTTTTCCTCCCTCCTTTCCCCCTCCCTCCCTAAGATGGCATGCAGTCTTACATGGGTTCTACATATACATTCTTATTAAACACATTTCCACATTGGTTATATTGCATAGAAGAATTAAAATGAATGGGAGAAACTATGGGAAAAACCAAACCAAAACATAGCACAAGAGAAAATATTCTGCTTCATTTTGCGATCCAATTCCATAGTTCTTTTTCTGGGTGTGGAAGTCATTTTGCCTGAAGAGTTCATTGGGAGTGTTTTAGGTCCTTGCATTGCTGTGAAGGGCTAAGTCTACCAGAAAATTCCTTGCATTCTGTGGTTTTTACTATGTACAGTGTTCTCCTGGTTCTGCTCCTTTCACTCAGCATCAGTTCATATAAGTCTTTCCAGGCCTCTCTGAAGTCTTCCTGTTCATCATTTCTTATAGCACAATAATATTCTATTATATTCATATACCATATTATTTAAGTATGTAATACTAGACCATTGTATTCCTTTAGCAGTTTGTTCAGCCATTGCCAGCTGAAGATACTAATATTGTTTCCGGTTCTTTGTTAAAACAGAGGTGCTGCCATAAATATTTTTTGTAGAAAAAAAAAAATGGTCATTTCTCTCTTTGACCTCTTTGAAGGTCATTTAAAGGCACACTATTCTTAGGCATTCTTAGTCACACTATCTCCAGAACAAAAGGTATATGGGCAGAGTTTTGGGATACATCACCAAATTGCCTATCATCCCATAGATACTTCAAAGATGGTCACTTTCCTTTTGGTTATCTTTGCCATATGTTGTTAAACAAAATTTCCGTGTTTTAATTTGTATTTCTCTTGTTATCAGTAACTTTGTAGCATTTGTTTACTTTTCTTTTAAAAACTGCCTGTTAATGTCTATTTACCATTTACTTATTTAATTTCTTTTACTGAGATTGAGCTATTTAAGTTCTATATTGTCCTGCTAATCTTGAGCATTTTATTTTTTCCAAGTATTCATTCATTTGAATTTTTAAAATCTTGTTGATTTGGAGAAATAGTTTCCAATAATACCTTTATTTCTCCTTTTTCTGTTGTTAAATTTTTCACTTTTAAATTTTGACAATTTTGATTTCCCCTTCTTTTTAAAGTCAGATTAATTAATAGTGTATCTTATTTATTTGCTAGCTCCCTAAGAAAAGTTCTCTTTTTACTTATCAATGCTTTTCACTTTTTTTTTTCAATTTTGTCTATTCATTTTTAGATGTTTATTTTGGAGATTATTGTTCAGTCATTTTTCAGTCGTGTCCAACTTTTTAGGACCTCTATTGGTGTTTTCTAGACAAAGATAGTTCAGTAGTTTGCTATTTCCTTGTCCAGCTCATTTTACAGATGACAAACTGAGGCAAACAGGGTTAAGTGACTTGCCCAGGGTCATACAGCTAATAAGTGTCTGAGGCCAGATCTGAACTCACAAAGGAGAGTCTTCATTCCATGCCTGGCACTCTATCCACTGGGCCCTTTTTTTTTTGTGATTTCTACTCAGTTTTTTATTTGTTACTTTGAGATGTTAACAGGAATTTTTGTTGTATGGCCAGTTCATTTATCTGTTCTTTCCTCTCACGTTAATCAAAATGTTTAGTGATATAAATTTTCCTGTAAGGGCTACTTTGTCTCCATCCCAAAAGTGTTGCTACGTTGTACCCCAAGCATTCAGATACTATGCTATTTGGTGCTATGGTATGGGTTGCTAATTCATTATCTTTGGTGACTATAAGCCTAAGTAGTTTCCCTGCTTGTGTATTTTAACCATGTCTATTTTTACCGTTACCTTGCCTGAGATCATTGCTGCTCCTACTTTTAAAAAAATCACCTGTGGCATGTTGTATTCTTCTCTAACCTCTCATTTTCACTCTGTGTACATTTTTTATGTTGCAAGCGGGTTTCTTGCAAACAATATGTTGTTGGATTCTGCCTTGTACCTTATTCCAATTTCCTCCTCTGTTTGAAGGGTGAGTTTATCTCATTTACAGTTATGACAGTCAAATATGTTTTTTCAGTCTTCTTTATCTTGTTATGCCTTTTCCTCTTTTTGTCCCCTGCCTCCTCTTTACAGAGAATTAGAGAAGAAAGAAATTTAAAAAAAGAGCGTAGTCCACATTGGAATAGCTAATCCCACTCCTGCCCCTTTTTTCTTCACCCTGACTATTGATCATCACTCTTTATTTCTACCCTTTAAATCTCTCCTTTATATCTATATAGGAGCAGCCAGGTAGTGCAGCGTATATATAATGTGTTGGACCTGGACTCGGGCAGACCTAAGTTTAAATCTGGCCACTGACTCTTACTAGCTATGTGACCCTCATCTATAAAATGGGCTGGAGAAGGAAATGGCAAACCATTCCAGTGTCTTTGCCAAGAAAACCCCAAACAGGATCACAAAGAGTCAGATGTGACTGAAACAACTGAACGGCAATGATCTACATCTAAAATGGAAGTTTGTTTTACTTGGGATTTATTATCTCCCCAACTCTACCCTCTTTATCTCAAATCCTGTTTCTTCTTCCTGTCAATAGGAGTTCATATGGGCTTCCCGTCCTGTCCCCACCTACTTTGTCCTTATTGAATTTAATGTGTTCCTACCACAGATTCTTTGTGTGTATGTGTATGTGGGTGTATCCAACCATCCTTTTCCTGTTTTAAAAAAGAGTGAGGCTCATTTCATGCCCATCTCTCTTCCTGTCTTCTTTGTATACAACTAGGTCTAAGGGTTAGTGCAAATAATAAATCCCCTGAAGTGCTTGCATTATTCAAATTTATAGTTCATATTTTTATTGAGATAAAATGAATATAATTATTTTATATACTCATAATTTTGAACAATATGAATTCAAGTTACATACAGACATCTATCTTGCAGGGTTATTGTGAAGATTAAATTTCTGAAAATCCCCGAATACAGTCTCTAGAACATAGGAAATACTATACAAATGTTTATTCTTTTCCATTCCTCTCTTGTCTCCTATATTTAGTTTTCCTATGTCTGGTCTTTTTTTCCCCCCTAGGAATACTTAAAAGTCTTCTATAAAGGTCCATTTTTTCCCTGTAGAGGATTGTATATTATGTAGCATGAGTTATTCTTGGTTATATGTCCCCCTCTTTTAAAAATATATTACCTTTCTAAATATCATGTTCAAGATTTCCGTTGCTTTGTAATAGTTTTAACCAAGTTCTGACTGTGGTTTCTTGGTACTTTTAGTAGTTCTGGGTCTTCTTTCTTTTATGACTGCTTGCATTATTTTTTCTTTGACCTAAATCTTGTGGATATTTGCTGTGACATTCCTGGATGTTTTAGTTTTCTTTTTGAAAGTGAATGTTGAATTCTATTTTCACCTTACCTATGATACTAAATGATATCCAGAATTTTCTTTTTATGTATTCTTAAAATATTATATCTAGCTTTTTTTTGTCTTATGTTTTGCCGAGTGTGCAGTCATGTTTTCCAAGTCATTTGTTTTTGATAATAGATACTTTACATATTCTAATTTTTTTAGTCTTTTTACTTTGTTCTAATATTTCTTGTTATTTTTGTGGAATCATTAAGTTCTTTATCCCCCATCCTATTTTTTAAGGAGTTCAATATGTGGCTAATGTCTTCTTCCTCTTCTAAGCTATTCATTCTACTAAATATTTTTCTTTAAAGAATGGTAATTTCATTTCTATTTTCAGTTTTTACCTTTTCCTTTATTTCCTTCAGCCTATCTTAGAGTCCTTGTGGCCCAGCCTTTCTTTTCTCTGTCTTCTTGTAGCTATTGTGGAGTTAATCTCTTCCGCATTTACCTTTTAGGTCTTTCTTCACACTGTGACTTCTTCAGTATATCCAGAGTTCTTGTCTATATTTTCATTTTTGCCGTAAGATTTTGTCTCAGGGCCAGGCTCTGCCCCCTCCTAATGACTTGGATGAGATAGGCAGGAGCCATTTGGTCAGCTTCCCTCTGTTCTGCTATTGCTGTTCTGGATGGAATGAATTGAACTAGTTTGAACCTTTTGCCACAATTTATGGTTTCTTCTTTTGCTCTTTGTGGTAGCCCAACCTAGGTTCTACCCTTGGTCACGGCTATGTCTGCCCCTTCTCCTTATCCATCCCCTGTTGTGATTCTGAAGGTCCCCACTAGAATATTGGAGATGAGAGTATTGGAAGCGAACCCTCTCAGAAGCTGCCCTGTTGCACAGGCATGTAGACACAGCACTAATTCTCTTTTCTGCCATGGCAGCATTGTCTTAAGGGCTCACTGGCTAGCCCCATCATGTGAACAGCACTAAATTTTCTTTGTTTCCTTCTTTGGCTTGCACCGGAGCACTGGCTTTCAGTCTCCTGAAGTGCCCTGGGACTTTTCACTGTGCATTGGCCTACCATGAACTAACTCTATCCCTAATGGCTGCTCTTACAAAGCAGGGCCTAGATCTTACTGATTTCAGTCCCAGTTGATAGGAGTTCATATGGGCTCTTACTTCCTTTGGTGTATCTCTTCTGTTGAATAGTCAGAAACTTTTGGCAGACTTCTGGCAATTCTGGTATAGAGAGAGGCTCTTTTTTTAAAAAATTAGTTTATTACTTTTTAGTTTTCAACATTCATTTCCATAAGTTTTAAATTTTCTCCCCCTCTCTCTCCTCTCCCTCCTTAAAATAACTGCAATCTGATCTACACATACATTCCTATAAAACACATTTTCACATTAGGCATATTGTATAAAATAATCATAACAAATGGGAGAAACTATGAGAAAGAAAACAAAACAGAAAATAGTCTGCTTTGCTCTGCATTCCAACTCCATAGTTCTTTCTCTGGATGTGGATGGCATTTTCCATCATGAGTCTTTTGGAACTGTTTTGGGTTCTTGCATTGCTGGGAAGGGCTAAGTCTATCAAAGTCAGTCATAGCACACTGTGGCCGTTACTGTGTACAATGTTCTTCTAGTGCCACTCACTTCATTCAGCATCAGTTCATATAAGTCTTTCCAGGTTTTTCTAAAGTTCACCTATTCATCATTTTTTATAGCACAATGGTATTCCATTACAGTCATAATCTACAACTTGTTCAGCCATTCCCCAGTTGATGGACATCTCCTCAATTTCCAGTTCCTGGCCACCACAAAAAGAACTGCCATAAATATTTTTGTACATGTGGGTTCTTTTCCCATTTTTATAATCTCTTTGAGATACAGACCTTGAAGGGGTATTCCTGGGTCAAAGGGTATGCACGGTTTTATAGCCCTTTGGGCATAGTTCCAAATGGTTTTCAGAGGGATTGAATCAACTCACAGGTCCACCAACAATGAATTAGTGTTCCAACTTTCCCACGTCTCCAACATTTATCATTTTCCTGTTTTGTCATGTTAGCCAGTCTGATAGGTGTGATGTGGTACCTCAGAGTTGTTTTGATTTGCATCTTAGAGAGAGGCTCTTATTGGCATTTTTCATGTTCTCTCAACATATTGCTCCATATGTTATTCCTTTAGATCTTTGTTGGGGTATTTGTAGAAGACTTGGACTCATCTAATACCTTTCATGTTGCCATCTTTCCTGGATGATCCTATTCTTAACAGTGTTAACGAAACAGGGATCACCACCCCAAGGAAGCTATGAAAAGATTACCATGCCCTCATCAAAAAAAAGGAAGCAGATTGATAGATATTCTCAATTCACATGATAAATAGGTTAAAAATTCATAGGATAATCTTAGTATAAATTTTTTCTCACTTCACAGAGTGATAGAAAAGGCTGACAATCAATAATACTTCGGGTTTTGTCAAATGGAATTGAAAGTCATTTGTCTCCAGATAGAGCCTTGAAAGGGGCAAAGATCCAAGAGCAATTTCAAAGGGCACTCCATGGGCCATATTCACATGGACTTAACCAACAATATATTGACAAGATTTATTTTTAAAACAGATGTTTATGATAGTGATTCAACATTACTGCTGACAGATGTTATAGTAAGGTTATCTTCGAGGAATCCTGCCTGATCAAAGTAGATTATAAAATGAAGTGTTGGAAAGGGTACAACATATGGCAGATTGCAAAAATGTAGCATCTACTGGTTATCTTGAAAGAAACTCTGAGGTAGCTAGAATTATATGCCAGAAGCTTGGTATCTTTTATAAACCAACAGATGACAGATCTTGCAAATATAAACTCCAAAATATCCTTGAATATTCAACAGGTAAAGTATTTGGAGGTAAAGCATCATTACAGACTATTCTCCACACTCTACCCAGGTATAATATGGAGCCATTAAAAAAATATGAACTACATTTTTTCTATATACATATATAGCTTTAATTTGAGAGTATCTGTGCTTATACAAAATGAGCCTTCTTTTTAGGCCTTCCCTCCTAGGGAGATGAGTGGAAGGCTACATATTTGTAGATTTATAGATTCTAATATGGAAATAAACATATTAATGATCTGACTTTCCTACTAATCAATCTCATATGCTTGGAGTAGTTTATAAATTTGTAATTTCTAATGATATATTAGAACTTGAGAGAATTGTACTTTGAGTATGAAATTATGCATTTTATGTGAGGTGTTCCTGAAAGTTGTATGTCAGTCAAATCATTTTAGGAATAACTATGTCACCATAATAAATATTCACATTCAACAAACTTCATGGAATGAACTGTGTAACAATTTTTTCTTCCAGAAAAAATTAAAACTATAAAAACTATATGGGAACAGGATGAAGTAAATATCCCTGTTACCCTATGAGCTACAGAAGTTGTCCTGAATATACTTCCAGTGATTCTGCAGAAGATGAACTCACATCTTGCTTCTCTTGGGTACAAAAAGCCCTCATTTTATCCAGCTGTGCAGAAGTACACTGTTCATTAAATATAAAAACATAGCAGGAAAATAACTTGGTTTTAGATTGAACCCTATCAAAAGATAAAAACAAGAATAGTAGATGATGTCAGTAATAGTTAAGATAGTTGGCCCTCATATGACCTTCCACACATTCTTTATCTTCTCTGGACCTGAAAGAGGGGCATTATATGGCTTCTAAGGCCTCTCCATCTTCTCTAAATCTGCCATCTATGATGACCTCAGGAGTTTTGAAGTATTTAGTGCATCTCTGTTTCACTTCATCATTACAGAAAAAAAGGTGAGGTGTCCTTAATGCCAATACCCAAACCAACCTTGTCCTTTATGTAGATTTGACTTGCTGTCTATAAGATACACACACAAAAAATGATTAGTTTCTCACAAATACTTCTAAGACCAGTTCATTAAACCCTCTCACCTTTCTTATATTTTTATTCACAAGTGTAATTTCAGAGACTGTTAGGGTTGTACTCGGCAGCCTCTATGTTAAATATCTCATCTTTAACAAGGAGAAAAAGTGTCCTTAGCAATAGTTTGTCTTTCACAATATTGTTCATTCAGGCATTTTCTTGAGAAATAAAACTCTATATTTGTCTCCACCTAGTTCTTCATTCCTTGACTATTCAACTTAAAAGTGGTTCTTTGAGATTAGCAAAGTGGATATTTGTGTTGTCTTAAGTGGTTTTGTTTGTCTGCTAGATGGAACAAGAACATTTATGACTACTGGAAGTTCTTGTAATTCTCTCTTATGATGCTATTGAGAACATGAGTCCATAATTTTTAGCCTATAGTTTAATTCTGAATTTTTGACTTGAAATGCTCTCTTCTACACAAGTTAAATATAGCCATCATGTTTTTGGATTCTATCAAGGCCTTGCTAAAAAATATACCTCTGAAAAAGGCCATGTTATCAAGGTTTATTGTAGTCCATCATTTGATGCTACCACCAAAAATATCTTTTTGGAATTCTGAGCCATTCTCAGGGACTCCACACATTCATTCATGGAACATTGTCCTAGGCCAAGTCTTCTTGAACCGCATAATGTCATGATACCCACCGTCATTACCTGAAGAAGCACACAATTAATATTTCTCCCATTACATTCTTGGTCATTTTGAGATTTCTTGGAAGCTCAGCTTTCCTAGGATAGGACCATTAGGAGAAACAAAGTTCTCTTAACTATCAGCATTCTTGCCATACAAAGACTTCCTTCACCCTACCTTGTTATATGTTTCCTCCTCTCCTCCCAGCTCTGCCTGAATAGACCCCCTCAATTTGTTTTTCCCCCAGTTTTTTCTTTTTCTCCCCCCAAACCAACACCAAACACAGTGAGCATTTCCATGGCAAAGCAGAACAGAAAAAGAGATTCGTACACGATACTCTAAATTATCACCATGTACACTTTGCCTTGACCTCTAAGTATACAGCAGATTTTTAACATGTGAGTTTCAGAACTCTATGATTCATCCATGCTTCTTTCTCCAAGCCATCCTTTTAGTGATTTCCATTGCATGACTGCTTCAGCTCCAACAATCAGTATGGATATGGACTGCTTTATGGCAATCCCATGAGGGATGTAAGGGTGTACAGGGAAGACTGCTTCCTCTGGAATGAAGGCTGCCAAATCCTTTTCAAGGCTGCTTGCAACCTTTGATTTCTACCTGATTCACCCAACTCTCACCTGTGAAGCTTTAGCACATACAGTGGCTATACCCTGGTAAGCTGTTTCAGTAGACAGGCTAAACCAGGTTAAGTCAGTGAGTTGGGGAGGGTTAGAGGGGGTGTTACCCCAAGCATGGGAAGACTTTCCCCAATGGATTGAGAGGATGAGAACAGTTTGTTCCAGTAGCCATGAAGGTGGCTGAAGCCATGAAGATGTTGAGGAGAATTTAGCTATCAAAGATGATGCCAAGATTATCCACTGTATCCTGAACCATTACCAGTCATCTTGACTTTTATCTTGCCATTGGACTTTGATAACTCTAGAATAGAGAGTGAGTCAACTGCTTTGTGCAATTCTCCCTCACTTAAAGCCACTGTAAGTAAGTCACTGATCTTTGAAAATAAAGGACAAAGCAACAGTATCACCTACTGCATTGTAGTGTCTAATGTTGAAGATTTCTTGTTGCATATTGGAGCCCACCTGTCTTACTACCATGACAACCATCAGTGCCAACAAAGGTGATTTCAATGAAGCTGAAATATGCCATATCCTTTCTTTTTCTTCTCAATAATATGGAAACTCTCTATTTCTGGGAAGAATTTCAGTGACTGTACATTATCTTGGGAAGGTAGTAGGAGTCAGGTTTGGAAGTAGCTTCTGCCAATGGTGAGATGGAAAACAGAGTGACTCTATGAGCTGCAGTAGGTCAGGTGCCATCATCGTGGCACCCTACTTCCCTCTACTTCAAAAGCTTCTTTTGCTGCCACCATTACATCATTGCAGGAACTATTTTGAGAAGCACATCTTCAGGTCATTAATTAAGTCCCTTTTCTTTTTTGCATAGTAATTAAATGAGCCTTTCCTCATCCCTTTTTTTTTTATTTACTGAGGTTTCAGGTTGTTTGAATATTACCAAAAAATCACTAGAATGCAAATGGAAAAACATCAGTGATCCCAACACATAAAAGTACATGTCATCTCCCTTTACACAAATGTCAGTATCATTTTCTTCGATGACAGAAAAGTGGTTACCACAACATGTTAGATATGAAAAGGGAAAAGTGGATAAGTGAAATAGTTGATGGGTTGCTGAACCTGGAATCAAAAAGATTTGAATTTGAATCCTGCCTCAGGCACTTACTATGTTACCCTAAGCATGTGATTTAACCTCACTTTGCCTCATGTTTATCTTCTGTAAAAGGGGGATAATGAGAGCATTTATCTCCAAGGGTTGATGTTAAGATCAAATGAAATACTATAAGCAAATGCTGTATCAGTGCTCACAAGTATTATTGCAACTCAAGTTTCTTAAATGGCTGGAAGACTCACCTGGTCCTGCTTATTAGGAGTAAGTAGCAATATGTTTTTCATGTCATGACTTCGATATTTTGGGGGAAGAAGGCAAGGATTTGAAATGAATAAAGGATAGGCATTTCGGCTTTCAAATGAGAGTTATCTTTTCCTCAAGTCAGGACTGCATTTTTCCCCCTTTTTTCCTAGACCTGAAGGTACTTCACAAACAGTACTATCACTCAAATGTCATCCTTCATAAAGACACTGATAAAGAGAGGCAGAATTTTGGAAATACCTGAGAGTGGCTCAGTTGGAATCAAGAAATGATTTTTAAAACTGAATCTCCAATAAGAAGAGTCTCCATAGACCTGTTAGATTATTTTAGTACCCTGCTATAATTCAACTTGAATTGGGATTCTTTTTCTCCTTACCAGACTGCCTCCCATAGGATTAATTTTATTTTCTTCATGCCTTTGAGCACCACGAGATTCCATGTTAAATGATTTCTCTTCAGTCTTTACCCCTCTAATGTAGTCATTTAGAAATTTTTCATTTAAAAAGAGAAATGGCTCCTCCTCTGATTCTTATTACTGGTTTGAATTTGGGTAAGTTACCCTGATGGACCTCTGTTTTCTCATCTGTAAAGGTTGTACTAAGATAGCTTCTGAGGTTCCTTCTCCCTCTCCAGAGGTTTCCAAACTTATTTGGTGTACTGCCCCCTTTTCAAAAAAAATTTATTCAGGGCCCACCACCCTGAAATCTACCTTTTTTAGCCTTGTAACTTTTTTTGAAATAATTTCAAAAAATATATAAAATGCATATTTTTAAATGATGCATCTTTTAATAATTTATTGTAAATGTGTGGGGGTTTTTCCTACATAGAAATTTTGATGATGCAATATTACATCATATATAGTATCATATTATAAACAAGTCATTGCACATTCATATTCTTCCCAATGCATACTGGAATTCCTGATGATGTGGGACATGCCTGCCTCCCAAAACTTATCTGTTAAGACCTGTCAGTGCACTTGATCATTAATAGGTTATAACTTGAATTTTGTGTGATTATTTGGAAAATAATGTAATCACTATAACTTTAATTCTGTTACACTACAAATGAAATGTGTGTGAAGGTTTTTCAAATTTTTCTTCTTTTCTTCTGCCACCTCCTTATTTTTATTCAATACCCTCCCCACTTGCACGTGAGGCTACTATCTCATTACTCCCCCTCATTCCAGTGCCCCCAATGGGGGTGGTATCTTATTGGGACCTTATGGGTCTAGATCTGTAATCCATTAAGCTTTATCTAAATATAATGGTTGTCATGTAGTTGTACCCAGGTCATTTCCCTTTCTTTTCTTTTCTCTCACACACTCTCTGTCCCTCTCTTCTCCCTCCCTCAGAGATGGTAACTCCAGCTAGTAAATGTCTGAGGCTGGATTTGACCTCAGATCCTCCTGACTCCGAGGCCAGTGCTCTATCCACTGTGCCAGCTAGCTGCTCATTCCCTCTCACAGAGACCTCCAATTCCTCTACTCCTCCATACATTCTCAGTCATGCTCTGACTTCACTTTCCTCCCCGCTCAGTCTTGACCCTTTAGTTAATCAATTCAACTCTACACCATAATCTATTTACAGATCCCTCACTTCTTAATCCAATTTCCATTTCTCCCTTTCCAAAACCCAGTCTTCTATTACTCCCACCATCTTCCTCTGTTCCTACTAGTGAGCTGCTTAACAGAGCTTGATGAAATTACACCACAGAGTATACTAGAAATTCATGTCTTCCAATTTTAAGTCAGCAAAGCAATCTTTATTCCTCCCTAATTAATTCCTTATCTCTCTCCTCACAGAAGCTATTCTAAACTTTTCTATCCTCAAGCCTCCCACTGGTCCCTCTCAGCTGAAGGCCTTGCCTCTTGCTTTACTGCAAAAATTGTCATTAGCTCCTTTTTGACCGCACCTCTTTAATTTCAAACACCCCTTCCTCTCCCCTCTCTCCCCACTTCCTACCATGGCTAACTCCCCTCTCTGTGTGGCCTTAATGCCATCCCTTCCCATCTTCAGCAGCAGAATGCCCACTTGAGTCTTCTCTTCCTTCACTAATCTTCAGCTTCAACAATCTTCCCATCTGCTGCTTCCTTCCTGACTTCCTTGAAAAAAATGCCCCCCTTTCTTAAAAAACCTGCACTGGATCCATCTGTCTTCACATTATCATCCCATACCTCATTTTCCTTTCTCATCCAAACTCCTAGAAAATCATAATATTGGTCATGATGGTGATGGTGAGGATGTTGACACTAGCGTTTATGTAAATGCTTTAAGGCTACAAAGTGCTCTATCATTTGATCTTAACAATGGCCTCTAAAGTAGTCTCTATTACTCTCTATTTTACAGTTCAGGAAACTGAAGAACACCAGTTAAATCACTTGCTAGT
Source organism: Bettongia penicillata ogilbyi (assembly GCA_023548195.1). Taxonomy (NCBI): domain Eukaryota; kingdom Metazoa; phylum Chordata; class Mammalia; order Diprotodontia; family Potoroidae; genus Bettongia; species Bettongia penicillata. The sequence goes on from JAJHZJ010000312.1 coordinate 465,408, forward strand.
AACACTGTAAGCAAGTGCCTATTTAAACTCAGGTTTTCCTGGAGTGTGCCACCTAGGAGACAAAAACGATTATATATTTATATTACCTTTTATAACCCTCCTGTCTCTTGATCCTTCAGGGTGAGGTTCTGGGGTGAGCCCAGTAATCATAGATTGGGGAAAAAATGCAAGGTGAGAAAAGGTTTTAGAAATATCAGCTATTGGGTCAGCCAATACAGATTCTGAAAAGGTCAGAAGCAAAAGAGCTTGTCTATGTAACATTTAGAAGATTTTATTTTACATTATATTTTCTAGATCTTAAAAGATACACTGTAGAAGAGGGGAATGTGGACCTGGGGCTTTCTGGATAGATAAAAATTCCTCTTCTGGATTGATTGGTGCTCGTATATCTGATGGGCAAATGGTAGAAATGAATCTTTGTCTTCCATACTCTGGGATTTCCAGGTCATGAATAACAATCCACTGCTTTCATTTTAGCTCACTTGGCTGGATAATCAGAGAAAGTTAAATGAATGCAGAGGAGTAGGAATACATGTGTATGTCTGTATTATTTACCCAGGATAATAACCTTTCATTGTTATCATCTCAACTGGACAGACTGATTTTAGAGAGAAACTCCATCCCCAGTTGTGTCCGGCTTGGTTTACGTTCTTCTTGCCTTTTGTTTTACTGCCAAATATAATTACCAAGTCTGAAGCAATGTCTGGCCAGCAGAGCTTCTCCTTTTGCCCCACTTTCACATGGCCTCCTTGTCATTATGGATCACAAAAGCTCACACTGAGGCATTAGAATAAAAAAGCAGGGCCTGTGCTGTGCTGGTCTAGCATTTTTGGCTTCTTTGTCCTCCTTGTTATTAGTAGGTAGGTCAAGAACATCCCATGGGCGCACCACCAGGTGTAATAAAAGTTTTTTCTTTGTTGGCCCATCTGAGGTTGTACCCCATGTAACCCTAATGACTATAGTCTGTGAAGCATTGTGAGATTTCACCTCAACTTCAAAGGATAATGATTCTATTGTAATTACTGCAACATTATTTCAAGATTTTTTACTCTTTCCTCTTTAATCTGATTCTTATACTCAGATTTTGTTTTTACATCCATTTCGTTTCCAGAAATATATTTAATAAAGACAGAGCTTTTTCACTGTTAGCTGCCTTCTGTGAGCTAATGTTCGCTAAGCACTTGCCCATGGAACGTTTTTCTTAGTTCCCCTTGCTCTCTCTGATCATAACTTCCTATTCTTCCATCGTTCCATTTGTCTTATTTCTTCTAAAACTGTTCATCCTCGCCAGTGCTGCCACACCCTCTACCTACTTCTCTCCGTTCTGCTAATTCCTCATTGCTCCTCAGGCCCTTCTGTGTCTTTACTCTATAATAATTTCCTCTTTTTTTTTAATCTTTGGAAGAGGGGGTGTTCCATAAATATTCATGATTTTAAAAATTCCTGAAGCTTCAAGAAGATACATATTCTCCTTCCTTGCTTATTATCCCAAATCAAAGAGAATTTCTATGGTTTTTATTAGCATAAATGGAAGTATGTTCTGTACATTCTAGAAATACGTATTGTATATGAATTCAAATTTTCCCACCAAAGAAGAGTCCATTTATTCTGTTTTTCTTTAGTCCAAATAATCCCTATTTCTTCCCACATAGAGCTGGCTCAGTTCTCATAACCTTCAGTTTCTTTGGAATAACTTTGGATACTTCTCAGGAATATCTCAGAATTCTCTACAGTTATCTTAGAAGTATGAAACCTGAATGAAACACAGCTCTCTGGAAGAATCTGACCACTGTGTACTACAACTAAAGCTTTACCTCAAACTACTGGCTCTTTGTGTTCCTGTTTACATACCTTTATGCTGGCAGCACTGCCATGATGCCATGCTTATCTTGAACACTAGTTCTTGTTAAATAATACATACAGTTCTTTTCCATTTTGCATTTGTGAGATTTTTTTAGTTACATGTATATTTTTTAATTTTTTTAAAACTACGTCATCATATAGCTCGAAATTCTGGGGAATAGTGATTGTTGAAACACTGAGTCACTGCTAATTGGAAAACCCATTTTGGTGGACTTCTTTTGCCCCAGCACTGTTCTCGTCCAAGTCATGACCTTTGACCTCATGGAGATAATTTGGGGGAAAATAACTAGGGTACTTGCTAGAGATTTTTTAAAATTTACTTATATTCTGTTTTTCTTTTTCCTTTATTGATGGATCGTGTTTATTTTGCTTTGATTTCTACAGTGTTTAGTATTTTCTTAAGAGTTTCTTTTTAAAAAATTCAAAATATTGGTGGCGAATGTCTCTCAAGTGTTTTTTTATTTTTGAATGTCTTACTAATTCATTTTTTAAAGTCATTGTCACTTCCCCATAACTCTCTTTGCCACCCCAAAGAGAAGCCTTCCTTTTAACAAACAATTATAGGCAAGGAAAAGAATCAGCCCATTGAACTGTCTGAAAAATGTGTGCCTTCTTTTCAACAATTCATCTCTCTGCTGAGAATTGGTAAAGATACGTCATCATCAGCCCTCTGAAAACACCATCGATCGGTGAATTGATTAGAATTCTAAATTCTTTTGGTGATATTTTTCTTGAGATGGTATTATTAAATTGTTCTGATTTTTCTTATTTCATTTTGCATCATTTCATATGAATATTCTCAAATTTATATGAATAACACGATATTCAATATTTGAATACCAACATTTGTTCTATTTTTCCAAAGTTGATGGGCACCCACTTTCCAGCCAGTTCTTTACTACTTCGAAGGATGCTGCTATAGATATATTTTAAACATTCTCCTTCTGTCCTTTATATCCCTGCCCATCTTCTGCTATAACCCAACAGCACTGTGCACCCAGTGATTCATATCACAACCCATTAATGGTTACCCTTCTTGTGTGACTCTTGTTTATGTCTTTCTGCAGATTTTTCAGGAGGGATTCACCCAATAACATACTGAAAGCCTTCCTCATGTTCTCTTTATATCATAGGAATAGGAATAGACATCTGCTTAGAGCACAGGTGTCAAATGGGCACCCAGTACTCTTAGGTGTGGCCCCCAAATTAAACTATAATTGGGAAATAGTTAACCAAAAAGATAAAAATATAGTAGAACATAATGCTGATATGTAATTTTTAAAGTCAGTATGTGACCTTCAGGAATCCTTATGTATGATTTTGTAGCCCACTGTTTTTATTTGAGTTTTACACCACTGTTTTTAGAACATCATTTCACTAGAAGAATGAAGATAATGATGATGTTGATGGGATTTTATTTTCAGTTAATCATTTATAAGGTCTATATTGAGACTTTCTCAGTCAGTCAATAAGCACTTATTAAATGCTCACTGAGTGGCAGGCACTATGCTAAGGTCTGGGGATACAAAAAGAAGGAAAAGATAGTCCCTTCCTTCAAGGAGCTCACAGTCTAATTACAGGCTACAATAATGTCATGTAGGTTATAAAAGCCAACTACACAAACTATTCAGAAGTACATGATAAATCATGAAAAAATGGTAAAGTTTACCTTTTTCCAATAAATGACTGTTTTATATATATATATATATATATATATTTTATATACATATATATATATATATATCTCCTTAAAATGAGGAGAGAGATTTTCAATTATTAATTACATTTTGTTCAGTAGAAGAATTTTAAGTTTTATTAAGTAATTAATGCTGTCCATATGCAAGCTGTTTCTTCTACTAAGATCTCATAAGATAGCTGGAATTCTCCTCATTGTATTTCAGATATTATTTTTTAAAAACCTATGTCTATTTATTCATGCATTATCAAGGGAAGATCTGATACAAACATCCTTAGGAATCTGGATTAAACGGAAATGAGCTAGACTAGTCTGAGTTCTAGAGTTATCTAATGCCTTTACTCAAGACTATAGTCTGTATTGGAGGCATGGTAATGATAATTAGGGAGAACAATATTCTTTAAATCCACTTTTACTTCAGAGCACAATATCCCATTCCACGTTGCCTGTCCCTATTGTTTCCTGCCTTACTGTTGAATAAGGTTTGAAACTATGTCTGTAAGTTTTGCTGTAGAAACTTAGTCACCTTCTTTACTTTGACAAGTCTAAGTGAGCTCAGACTTGTTTAAGAAGTGAAGCTTTTTCAGCTTCTCAGTGAGTGAATAAATTGCGTCGTTCAGTCATTTTTAGTTGTGTCTGACTCTGTGTGACTCCATTTGAGGTATTCTTGGCAAAGATGCTGGAGTGGTTTGCCATTTCCTTCTCTAGCTCATTTTACAGATGAGGAAACTGAGGCATACGGGGTTAAGCGACTTGCCCAGCATCACACAGCTACATAATATGTAAAGCCAAATTTGAAGTCAGGAAGGTAAGTCTTCCTAACTCCAAGGTCAACGCTGTATCCACTGGGCCATCTTGCTGCCTAAGTACTGTCTTCCAAAGTATTTTAATTTTCTCTGAAAGACTTTATTAGTTTTATTCAATTTATTCAATTTTACTCAATTTTATTAAATAAATAAAATATTAAATTTTATTGAATAAGTAAAGGTCCCTGCTTCTAGAATATTTTTTTATACAAAGAATTTTGAATGGAGAAATATCTCCAATTTTTAGACATCCTTACACACCAAATATCAGATAGGTTTAATAACTTTTTTCATGCCATGACCATATGCTGGGATGTTCTTGAGGGAATTCACATTTCGGGTGTAGTAGAGGTAATTTGTATTTCAGACAATATGGTCTCTGAGATCTCTCTCAGATTCTGAGTCCACATTAGTATCTTAGCTAAGGAGAATTCTCCTTCCAGCCTGTCTGTCGTAAGTGTACTTCCTCCACTATTAGAATTATGAACGCTTTTAAATTTGAACCTCATGAAAGATGAAGGATAAAATAAAAGAAACCAGGCTAACAATTTATGCAGCAATAATAGCATTGTAAAGCTATGAGAGCTGTGATCAATAGAAGGAGCATCCATGACTCCAGAGGACCAGCGATGAATCATGCTATCGACTCCCTGTTGGAGAGGTGGTGGATTTAGGGTTCACACCACATGCACAGAAACATAGATCTATTTATAAAGAGCCAGTGAAGGAATGTGTTTTGCTTGACTCTGCATATTTGTTAAAAGGACTTTTTTTCTTTTCCCTTTTGTCAGTGCTATAAGGGAGTAGGATGGAGAGAAAATAGACTTCAGTTGAACACTTAAAACACTTAAAAATTAAAATGAAAAACACTTAAAAATTGAAAGGTTGACGCAAGCCACAGGTGTGAACTATTGCAGTACTTTCAAAAAAAGTCACTATATTTTACTTAATTGTTTGACTTGATTATAAGAGCTCTTATAGGATGGGGGTAAGGCATAAATGTTTGTAATGTAAAAACAAAATGGATCACTAAAGCTTAAAAAGTCTAATCATCAAATATTTATTTATAGAATTTTGTGTTTAAGGATTCCTGTTTAACCTTTTCAGCAAGAGAATATCCAGAAACTATTTAGGCTGTGATGAAATTGAATTTGCAGCTTAGAGAGACAGATGAGTTCTGAAGAGATGTTATTTTGGGCAAACCTATTGTCTGGGAAAGAGGAATCAGAACTTGATTAAGGGAAAGATCAGGCTTTAAGTATATTTACATCTTATGAAAATATTATTTTCTCTTACTTTTATCATTGCATAGTGGAATAAATCAAAAGACACAGAGTTTAGTCTCAGCTTTGGAAAATAGATTTTATTGAACCTCAGTTTCCCTCTTCTATAAAATGTAAGTAAAAATATTATTAGAACTTCACCTGGTAAAACTGATGCCCTAATGTCTAAATATGAATGATTACTATGAGTTTTCAAGCTTTAAGTTTCTTAGAGTAACATGATTGGTAAATTAACCTGTTAACATTTTACATGCCCTGTATGGTGTTAATTTGTGTGCTGCAAAGCTAATTTTAATACTTTTGAAGAATTGAAGTTGGCATGTGAGGGATTAGGCAGAAAATGCTAATGCAGAATGCCTGGAGCTGTCCCTTCCAGATTAAATTGAATATTCATAGCAAGTGTTAATGAAGTAGACAGAGTGTAGAAATTTTATTTGCAGTTCACCTTTAGAGTGAATTTGTAATAGCTTCCACTTTGATAGGTAGAGTCACAAGTCATGTATTTTGCTGTATGTTTCTCTGTATCATGCTTCAGTGAACAGTAAACAATTTAATATTTCCATTGCTTCTGGAAAAGAGCACTCCAACTGACTGTCTTGTGGGTCCCCTGGCCATGGTTGTGACCTCCCAGACCCCAGCCACCACTCCCTCGTAGACCTTGTTATTCCCATTAAATTGTGCACCTTGTGGACAGGGACTGTCTGGTTGTTTTGTTTTTTTTTTATATTTGTCTCTCCAGGTTTTAGCACAATCCTTGGCACCCTGTGAGTGCTTAATAAAACCTTTTTTCATTCATTCATACCATAACTATGATTTTTAAAGGAAATAAAATAACTGTACTTGAAAATCAGAAAAATTTCCAGGGGCAAAACAGGGAACCAAATAGAAATTCAATTCTCACTGCATTCAGTCATTGTAGTCTTCTCCCAGTGTGATTTTGTTTTTTGATTTAAAGGGGTCACCCCTTGAGCAACTACTTAAAGAAGTCTATTCATTGAATGGGTGTATCTCACTCAAAATGAGAATACTATAGGACCTTAGCCTGAAAGGACCAAGGTCTCACATTGCATCCTGGGCCATCTCCAGTCATCCTGAGAAATATCAGGCCACTGCACCCAGATGGCTCTGGAGGAGAAAGTGAGGTTGGTGACCTTGCATGGCCCTCCCTCATTCAAATCAAAGTCAACTGAAACTCATGTCATCATCTTAGTGTCATGGACCTCTGAGAATGCAGGATAAACACATCATGTACTGTTTTACCCCAACATTGCAATGTCATTAATCCTCAGAAACAAAGGATGAATACAACCACATGCCTTTTAAATTGTCTTTTTAACCTATTAGTGAAATCTAACTTTGTAGGAAGATACACAATTCAAATTGAAAAGAAAACAGTGAAAACTCATTTATCTCTAATTGTCTACCCCTTCATTGCATATTGGGAACCCCAAAATTCAAGGGTACAGGGAGTCTGCCTAGGAAGAATTCGACCACTCAAGCCTTTTTTCAGTCAAAGTGGGGAGGTTTATTTGTGATACCAATAGAAGCCAGCTAGATTCTAAGAGAATCTGCTATTGTAAAGGAGTGGTCAGAGAGAGAGCCCTAGTGAGTCTGCAATTTAATGGGGGTGCAATTGGTATTTATATGCAAAAAGAAAAGACTGTGAGAAGATCCTGTGGGATTGAGGAGTGGTAAATAGCCTGGGGTGGCCAAGGGACCACAGAGAAAGGATTTAGATGGGATTTAGGAATGGCAGATGCAGTCAATGAAAGGAGTTAAGTGGTCTGGGCTGGGTCTGAGAGCCATAGTGAAAGTACAGTTAAAAGGAATATTCAGTATCTAGGTAGGCTAGGATGGGCCAGATGCCAGATAGGAGAAATACCAGTATGAGAAAGTTCAGTTGCTTTCAGAGACTGGCCTTTTCCTTTTAGGGTCCAGGTCCCATCACCCTATAATTAGGACTTAAGGTGCAACTTGTAGTGCATCTTCCCTATCTAGCTACCAATAGGTGATTTCAGAATATTCAGTGTCTTGATTTTTTTGCTATAGGTAATCTGCTATGCACTCTTTGTTGAAATATATTCATTGTTCAAAAGTAGAATGAAAGCGTGGCTCATTCTGAGATAAATTTAGGGCCTGTATATAGAATATAGGACAATTGAATTAGAGATAGAAAGAAACTTAAGAAGGCATCAAAGCCAACCCGTTTGTTTTATAGATAAAGGAACGGAGTGACTTGTCCAGGGCTACACAGCTAGTGACTTGTACAGGGTCACACAACTAGTAAGTATCTGAGATGGAAAATGAACCTAATTCTTTCTGACTCCAAGTCCAGGAACCTAGTTTAAGAAAAATAGAATGTAGCCTTTCCAGAGTTAACCCCATTCAGGTGATATAGTGTTGTACTCTCCTTTTAGGCTATAAATCTTTAAACTCTTTGTATATTTTTGCAGGAGTTCCTCATTAGAAGCTAGACTTCCACATCTGGGATAATTTGAAAATTGTTTTCTATAGCAGTCTAATCAAAATAGGTTCTTTCTATCCAGATCTTTGTGCTTTTTCCTTTTTTGTCCTGTGACTTTCAGGAAAGTGAATAGGGAGAAAACTCTTTGTAGCTTCACTGTAAGCATCAAGAGTTTATTAAAATGAAGTCCATAAATAACTTAGGTGCCCTTCACAAAATTTACATGATAATGCCAATATTTAAATTACTTTCAATTTTGAAAGTAATAAAGGAGGTTAAATGTACTTCCAGATTTGCTATACAGATTACTTATCATTCCTTTCATCAAACAAATCTTTTCTTAAGCAAAACATCAAATCCAGAACAAAGAGTAGAAGCACAAAGGTTTCTTACTGATTCCTTTTTTCATCTTTAGTTTATTCTCCAGCTGTGTCAGTTGCAAGTATTTAGTTTCTGTTTTGAATTTGTATGTATGAGGAGGGAAATGCCCATGTAAGAAATCATCGAGTATGGTTTTCTTTCTCCCAACATTTAGGGCTAAAGTCTCCCTCCAAAACAAATAAAACAGAAACCAAGGTAAGCATTTGAATATGAAAAACCAACCACGTGTATGGAGGGAAGGCCACTGTGTCCTGAGAAATAATAGGTTCTGAGGAGGAGAAAGGGGGAAGCTGTTTTCTAGTCATCATTCCTCCAACACCTTTCTTTAGTTGTTTTGATTGACTCAAGGGATAAGAAGTACTCTGTGAGTGAATAGCTTTACTGTCCTTTTCTCCAAAAAAGTGATGAAAATTGATAGAAGGCGTCAAAAGGAATTAGCTGGGAAGAACAAATATGAGGTTCCCAAACATTTGAAAATATGTCTAATTCTGTGCTTGACACATGGTAGGCAAGCTTTGTGGGGAGGGAGAGAGGACACAGCCAAGAGCCACAAAATGGGAAGGCAGAGATGATTTACATCACTAGAGGGAGCATCCTTATGAATGAGCTCACATCTTTTAAATTTGTGAAATTGTGCAGTGCATTGGGGGTAGGCTTGGGGTCCCTCCCCAAGTTGTAGGCACAAAGGGGAAAGACTGAGGAAAAATCATGAACCCAGTATTCCATTGCCTGAGAGGAAAGGCACAAATGGTTCGTTGAGATCAGGAAAGGCTTCAGGTAGAAATAGTGCTTCAGCTCCACCTTAAGGAAGAGAGAAACCCCATAGAGTGGTGAGAAGAGAGTGCATTTCAAGCATGAGGAACCACCAGTGCAAAAGCATGGAGACAGATGCCACATTTGAGAAAGATAGATAAGGCAGGTGGCATAGTAGATAGCGTACCAGGCCTAGAATCAGGAGGACCTACGTTCAAATCTGATGCTTACTAGCTGAATGACCCTGGGCAAGTCACTTAACCATGGTTGCCTGAGTTTCCTTCTCTGTAAAATGAGCTGGACAAGGATATGCCCAGCCATTCCAGTATGTTGGTGAAGGAAATGCCAAATGAGGTTTTAAAGAGTCAGACATGATTAATTCACTAAACAGCAACAAAAGAGAAGGCTAATTTGATTGGATCGCAAAGTGGAGGAGGAGGAGCAGTGCACGATGAGGTCAAAAAGATAGGTTGGCAACAGACTGTGAAGGGTTTAAAAAATCAAACAGAGGAGTTTCTATTTTATCCTGGAGGCAGCTGTGACTCACTAGAATTTATTGAGGTGGATAGTGATATGGACGGATCTACACTGAAGGAAAATTACTTAGGTAAATAGACTATTTCAGGAAGATATTTGAGGCATGGAAGGCCAACTAGGAAGCTTGTTCCAATAATATAGGTGTGAACTAATGAAGGCCTGAATAAAGTGGTAGCTAATTGAGCAGAGACTAGAGGGCAATGATGTGAAAGCTATTGTAGAGGTAGAAGAGGAGAAATTTAGCAACTGATCTGGATATGTGGGGTGAGGGAAAGTGAGAATTGAGGTTAATGTAAAGGTTATAAACCTGGAAGAATGGAGGAAGGTAGTGACATTAAAAGAAATAGAGAGCTTTGGAAGAGGGAAAGGTTTTGGAAGGAAAGAAAATGAGTTCTATTTTGGACATGTTAAGTTTGAGATATCTCCAGGAAATCCAGTTTGAAATGTCCAGTAGTTGTGACATAGCATTGAGTCTCAGAGAAGAAATGCATTTAGGGTTAGTAGACTAGATATATAGATCTGTGCATAGAGATGATAATTAAACCCTTGGGAGCTGATATGGTTACCTGAGAATGAGTGTAGAGGAAGAAAAGTAGAGGGTATGGGACTGAACCTTGGGGAGCACATATAATTTTGGAGAATGATAAGGATGATGAACCTGTAAACAAGATGAGGAAACATTGATCAATCAAGTAGGGAGCCTAGAAAAGTGTAATGTCAAAAAATCGAAACAATAGAGAATCTAGGAAGAACGGTCAATGGCGTCATGTGCAATTTCAGATGAGTGATTAAATAAAAAACCTGATTGCTCTTGGTTAAGGAGTATATGAGAAAGGGTGGAGACAGCTTTTTCCAGGAGTTTGGTTCACAAAAGGAGGGGAGATACTGAATGACAGCTTGAGGGGATGGTAGCGTAGGTCTTTAAGAATGGAAGAGATGGTCATGTTTGAAGATAGTAAAGAAGAAACCAGTAGATAGAAATGTTGATCTTGAAAGGGGGAAAGGTTACCTCACTCTCAGATTCTGAGTAAAAAAGGAGATAGAATAGGGGATGAGGTCATTGACTTTAGGGGATGAGGTCATTGACTTTTAAGTGGAAGAAAAAGGTGAGAAGAAGGAATTCATTGACAAATGCCTTCAATTTTTTAAGTAAAGTAAGGTGCAAGGTACTTACTGGAGTGAGGGTAAAGGAATTATGGAATGCTTAATGAGGAAAGAGTTGTATATCTGGAATAGTTTCTGAGAGGAGTAACAGGAAATCAACTAGGGTGTAATAAAAAAGTTTGCCTTTCTTCATGGGGCCACAGTTGACATTGGATAGCATGTACCTATAATGGACCTTTTCAACAGGGTGGTATCGCTTTTTCTAGCTGTAGTCAGCAATTGCCAAATAGCTGTGGAGTCAGTAATCTTGAGCTAATAAAATTAAGACGAGATGAATAGCTCTTAATAGAACAAAAAGGTGATGGAATTCCTGAGCAGAGGACAGCACAGAGTTAAGATGGAGAATATTAAGGTGGATAATGGAAAGGGATGAAATGAAGCTGCAGCCAGGCTAATGGTCCAAAGAACTACTGAGGGGTTGAAGGTCTCAATGAAGATGAGAAATAGGCTTAGGACAGTGAAACTTATGGAGAGATGGAATGATTGGTTGTGGTTATGTAGTGAACAGAGGTTTGTATCCGAGGAAGGCAGAACACTTGTGGATGATAATTACCTCTAATATGTGAGTATCCCTATGCATAACTGAGGTAGTGTTTTCCAGTACCTACTATGATCCTGCTGGCTAACACTCTCCTGCCTCCTGTTTCTTTTGCTCTCGCTGTTAATCACCTACCCTCTAGGAACAAATTATCCCTAACTCCTACCTCCCATTCTGTCATCCTCATTCTCTTTAACCCTACCCCAATCATGCCTCATTCCACTTATGTCCACCCTTTTCATTATGGCCTGTGGAATCCTTCTTTCGTAATGAACAAATTTCCCTTCATCTTGGATGTCTTTTCTTCCTCCCTTTTTCTGCATGCTGACTCTCACTAAGACCTGCCTTTCCCCTGAATACAATGTCTTCCCAATTGTGCTCCCTAGCAATGGCAGTTCCTATTATCACACTGGTCTTTGAAAGGGAATTGGAGTACTCTTCGCCCATTACTGCCACATCGACATTCTCCCTGTTACCATTACTCATCAACTTCACCTCCTGTGAAGTCCACTCAATCAAAGTTTTAGACCCAGAGCAGACCATGTTGAATTGATATTTACCGGAACCCAGGGCATTCTCCAGGAGTTTCTTCAGCTCTTGTCCTTAAATATTTACATTGATTGATGATCTGAATCTTCCAATTCCTTATTCACCCACTTGGTGGCTCTCAGTTACCTCATCCGCAAATGATGGGGTTGTCATATCTACTTCCCAAGCTTCCTTACAGCTTTCAGTCTCAACTGTGACCTCCAACTGATTCAGGATCTTTGCCTTTATCAGTTTAGATAATTCCCTCCACTTACATGGTTCACAATCCTTTTTCATACTAATTAACTAGGGAGTTAATTGCAGTCACAAAAATAAAAATTCATCATCTTGGTTGCCAAGCCTCTGGTGATGAGCTTCACCACACTTAACTAGGCTTTTCCTTGGAGGACAGACACATAATTTGTTGCTAGGCTTAGAAGCCTTTTAAATTTGGTAGGCAGCAACACATCTCAAATAAAGAATTACATGGGAGAAGTGGTATGAAGGATTTTATCAGAAGAGTACCTGACCAGAAAAAAAAAATGGGCCAATCACAAGGACAGCCCTCACTTACCTTAGATATCCCTAAAAGGATTACATGAAAAGGGACCATAGTGAGATAAGTGCACTCTCCATGTCAAGTTTCTGAGAGGAGAGGGAAGAATCTCTTGTAATCTGTATCCCTGAAGGGAATACCCACATTAATGAGATCCCAAATCCTTGGAGTATTAAAGGTCTCTCCTAGCTTGTGCCCTTTTACCATAGCTTTTAAGAAGCCAATATTACCTGTGTGTCATGGTGAGGCATTGGAGATCAGAGGTTCACATACACACACAGCTCTGATGTTGCTTATCTACTGCCCTAGGTGTAGGTACTGCTTTCTCTGACTAGAGGAGTGTTCAACCCCACTCTTATTTCCTCTCCTTAACATATTGACTGTTAGGTCCAATGTGCCCCAGAAACAACAGCAGGAAAAGAAAACATTTATTAAGCTCCTTCTCTATGCCTGGCATTGTGCTCCGTGGTGACAGTACAAAGAAAGAAAGACAAAAAAATAATCTTTGCATTCAAGAAGGTCACTGTTTATTGGGGGAAGACAATATGGAAATGGTTAATGTTCAAACAGGATGCAGAAAGGATGAATTGGAGATAATCCCAGAGGGTGAGGGCTAGCATTAAGGGGTATCAGGAAAGTTTTCTTGTAAAAGACAAGATTTTGGCTTGGATTTAAAGGAGGCCAGAGAGAGGCCATTGAGTGAGGGCAGACAGATTCAAGTATTTTAGCCTCTGTTATAGCTAAATATTCTCTTCTCCAGAGGTGCTGAGCTCACTGGCCTCTGGCCTCATATCAGTTCTTAGAGCATTTGATAGAGTGGAAGAGGTTCCCAGTGATAGGAAGTTATGTTTGAATGTCTTCAAATATCAAGGGAAGCTTTTCAGGAAGGCAGATATTAGAAAAACATATACCTGGAAGTATACATGTATCCCATGTATTTTATGGCACACAAGGGGAAAAATGCAAAGTCTGAAATTTGCTTTTAGGAAAACTGATTTTTTTCCCATTTTAAGTTAGCAAACACATATCTGTACAAATGCAGACAGAGGTTATTACACACACACACACACACACACACACACACACACACACACACACACACCCCTCAGTAATAGTCTTCCCTAATAAAAGATAATTTACTTAACATGTATCTTGTCTTAACTGCAATTGAGTTATGACTAATTCTCTGTGTAGTTAAATTACAAAGATTATATAAAAATATTAATTGGTCAATTTTACTTTTTTGAAGAGTTCCCTGTTATACATATTTTCAGGTCATAATCTTAAATTCTGGAGAGGGAGATATGTCATAAATCATGCAACAAAATTAGTTTATCTTTGTATCCATGTATTAAACATGACTTTAAAAATTAAAATTGTTTTAAAAAACAATTTAATCTTCCCCTTCTAGGAAGGGCAGTTCCACATTAACACAACTGCCTTCAAAGTACTCTCTATCATAATGTGATCAATGATGTAAAATTCATGTCTAAAAGTACTTATGGCTTCTCGCATATTGACTTCATTGTTCAGGCATTTTTCAGTCTTTTCTGACCCTTTTGGGGTTTCCTTGGCAAAGATACTGGAGTAGTTTGCCATTTCCTTGTCCAGCTCATTTTACAGATGAGTAAACTGAGGAAAACAGGAGTAAGTGACTTGCTCAGATCACATGGCTAGTAAGTGTTGGAGGCCAGATTTGAGCTCAGGAGGATGAGTTTTCATAAACTACATGCACCCTAGCTGTCCATATTGCCCCTGTGTTGGCTTCAGCAGTTCTTAATTCTTCCCTTTTTTTTTCAGGATTGAAATTTGAGCTGTCTGGGAAAGAAGTTAAGCAAAATAGAAATTAATGTCATTTCAAAATATCCATCAATGACTCTGTTTTCTTTCTCACAGGGTTGCAGGTGGAGAACTCTTTGACTTTTTAGCTGAAAAAGAATCTTTGACTGAAGAAGAAGCAACTGAATTTCTCAAACAAATCCTTAATGGTGTTTACTACCTCCATTCCCAGCACATCGCCCACTTTGATCTGAAGGTATGTTGCTATCTATAAAGCAAGGTATGTAAGTTCTTTTTTTTAAAAAATGGGTTTTATTGACATTTTTAAAAACTGATGGTTCAAGGAAAGCTATGGATGAAATAGATTTCACTTAAAAACTTAACGAATAGAATTACCAAGTGAAATTTTCAAAAATTAAAAATACATAAAATAGCAGTCTCACCTCTTTTTATGGGAAGGTTTGTGACCTCATGGAAAGCAGTGATTGTGTCTTATGCATCTTTGAATTAGTCTGGGACAGGTGTTTGCACATCGTAGGTACACCATACATATTAATTTGAGGAAATACTTTGCCTCTGAGATACTAACCTTTCCTTGGATGAACGCTGAAAGCAACAGTTCCATCTACTTAGCTCCATAGTTACTTTAGATGCCACAGGAATTCCTTCTAGCTAGACACATGCCCATCCCAACTGGAGAATGCTCTCCAAATTGAGGGATTTGGTAGCATCTGTCACAACATGATGAGCCAGGTTAGACTTCTCAGTTAACTGGCTGATCGCAATAGACCCATCCTACTCTCACAAGACACTGTTAGGAATATGAGGAAATATAAGGCATGATCCCAACACTCAAAAACCTTAGTTATTTTGGGAGAGGGTAAGAAATATTTTGTAGATATTTCCTCAGAATAATATATGATAGCTTTTAATTTTTCTTTTCAAAAGCCTGAAAACATAATGCTTCTGGATAGGAATGTCCCAAAACCTCGGATCAAGATAATTGACTTTGGCTTGGCACACAAAATTGACTTTGGAAATGAATTTAAAAATATCTTTGGGACCCCAGAGTTTGTTGGTGAGTGTGATGTTCCTGTAGGCATTAGATTATGGTAGAAGACTAGCCATTTTTCCATGAAAACATTTCTCATACTTCTCTGATTTTAAGAGAATAATGTTTAACTGTTTGTTTCAAATTTATGTAATAGTAGCATTATTGAGTCACTTGTTTCCATAATGTAATGCATGTTTGCTTTTTCTTAGCTCCTGAAATAGTAAACTATGAACCTCTTGGTCTTGAGGCAGATATGTGGTAAGTAACCTTTCCAGGATTCTGTTTATTTTCTGATCTGTTTCATTACCCTTTTGATGTATATATGTATTTTTTTCCTTCCTAGGAGCATTGGTGTAATAACCTATATTCTGTAAGTACCCAAGTTCACAAAACATAGCTGCGTATTTGTCTTTGAAAGTATCTATATTTAGTGACCTCAACCTTGTGTTCGTCTCATTTTGTTCATGTGAGTTTGGCCATCCTACTTAATAGTAAATGTAACAGAATCACACTTGTATTCTATTACAACAGAGAACATGTTTACCTTTTGTTAATTAAATTTTTACTTCTGATTCTAAATGTCATTCCCAAACTGTAACATCACAGTGGACAAAAGCTTTGCTGAGAACATTTTTAAAAGGGTTTTAGATGACTAGATTGTTCCAACCTGATTTTTTAAATGAATCTTTTGAATTAAGTCCAAGTTTTTGCCAGCCATAATCAGCTATATAATCTCCTATCCAAATATCTTATGAAAGTTAGATCTGCTAACGTAGTATGTCTGTACATACAAGAAATAATCTTTTCCCACTGTTCCCTTGTCAGTTACCAAAAACAGCTTGGTACACAGGGAGTAATTATAAATGTCCTGCGTTCCATTTTTATTTTTACAGTCTCAGTGGTACCTCACCATTCCTTGGTGATACAAAGCAGGAAACACTGGCAAATGTATCTGCTGTGAATTATGAATTTGAGGAAGAATTCTTCAATAATACCAGTGCTCTAGCCAAAGACTTCATAAGAAGACTTCTAGTTAAGGATCCAAAGTAAGTATCTGTTGTCCCTGCCTGTATGGGGATGTCTATTATCTAGTCATTATGAATATGAGTAAAAGCTTGAACTTTTTGGATACTGGCTGCTTCTTTGTTGGCAAAGGGAAAGCTTGCATGTAAGAAGGGTTCTGTAAATGCAGTGTCCTCTACACATGCACAGGCTTTCTTATCCTGGCTGGAAAATGATTTGCAAAGATGCAGATGTAGCTTTCAGCCTTTTTCCATAAAGCCTGCCCTCCTGTGTAGGAAGTACTTTAGAGTTTGTGTAAATGGCTTGCCAGGCAACTAAGTAAAGCAGTGGTTAGAGTGCCAGGCCTGGAGTCAGGAAGACCTGAGTTTAAATCTGGCCTCAGACAATTATGTATGACCCTTAGCAAGTCATTTAACCCTATTTGCCTCAGTTTCCTCATCTGTAAAATGAGCTGGAGAAGGAAATGGAAAACTATTCCAGTATCTTTGCCAAGAAAACCCCAAATGTGTGGACACTAAGAGTTGGCCACAACTAAATGACAGTGTGGTTTGTTGCGTCTGCCTTGAGACAACCTTAGCGTTTGCCACTATAGGTAAAGCATATTTTCTTCTTCCTCCCCCAAAAAGGAAAAGAATGACAATTCAAGATAGTTTGCAACATCCTTGGATTAAGGTAAGTGTTATGTGATGTCATATTTTAATTTTTTTTAGATTTTAAAATTCAGTTCATATATAAAGCTGCAAGGTAGTATTCTTTTTTTCTTTTGTGTATCACATTTGAATTAATGCATCCATTTCTCCAGATCCATATTTTCAAATTTCACATGAAAGCAATCAAAATGGTGAAAAGCCTTTATGGCAGAGGAATAGTTGAAGGAAATAAGTGTGCTTATTAATTGAGAGAAGAGAAAAAGAAGGAAAAAATCTCAATGAAGGAAAAATAGATATCTTCATATATTTGAAGGTTTTATAGAACATAACTATGACTAAACAGGGGAAGATACTAGAGGCAGATTTTGATTGAGTGAAAACATTGATTGATTTAACAGTTAAAGTTGCCATAACTACAGAATACATTGTCCATGAAGATAGTGACCTTTCTGTCACAAAAGATCAAAAAGGAAGGCCTAGGTGAGCATCTTTCAGAGATGCAAAAGAAGAATTTAGATATTATAGAGATGATTTAGATAGCTTGTCTCTAAGGCACCTTGAAACATCAAATTGTATGATTTTATCAAATGAAAAAGTATTACACAAATATTCAGTACATAGAAATGTTAGGTAGCATTTTTCCCTTGCTAAAGTCATATAATCATAAATTTTCCTTACAGTGAATCTTTCCATTTCTTATATACACCTCCTAAATTTTATATTGGAATTCAACTTCATCTTCATTTTCTTTCCCCTACTAGAGTGACTCTTTTTTCCCTACTGTGATAAGCTTTTGTAAATAGCTTCCAAGTTCCCTCCACCAAATCATTCTTAAGTATTTTAATAAGTTGCATGTCTATACTGAGTAGTAATATGAGAATATAGGTATTCTTGTAAGAAGCTTAATTACAATAAAGTAATGTAGGAAGAATGCTTTTAAATTTTATGTTTTTTCACTCTATTTAGCCTAAAGATAGTCAGCAAGCACTTAGCAGGAAAGCATCAGCAGTAAATATGGAGAAATTCAAAAAGTTTGCAGCCCGAAAAAAATGGAAGGTAAGTATATTGTTTAAAGTAGTGGTATTAATTATTTTTATTTTTACTCTGAAATTCTGTTCTGCTTTATGTTGACAACATGTAAAATGGAATTATCTGATTCTTACTATTTAATAATTTTTAAATTGTTCTAGTCAACATACTCCATCTCCTACTTTCAAGGGGAATTCTACATTAATTATTATAATAGTAAAATTACATGCTTTAAACAAACTCAGAATTAATCATAAAATATTTCTAAGAACAGATAAATATTAGTTTATTAATTATTTTAAGTAGCGTAATACTTAAATGAAGAATGTTTGGATGATAAGCTAAAAGTGTTCCTTTTGTTGTACAATTAGTATTTCCCTTGCTGTTGGAAGCATATTTTCAAAAAATTCAGCACTATCATGAGAACGTAGCCTCTCTTGTTCCTTCAACCCACCTACTTCTTCATTTTGCTCTTGCCTTTAAGGGATAATGATTGTTTTCATAAAAACTTAAAAGAGAAAGAGAGAATAAAAGCCCTCTGTCCGCCTTTAGTTTTATAATATAACAAGTGGCATGCAGAGTCAAATCAAAAGTGTAACGTATAATGGCCCTGACTCCATGCTGGGATCATAGGCTAATCGATTTAGAATTGAGAGGAATGTCAAGGATAATCTAGCCCAATCCATTTTACAAATAAGGAGAGACTCTTTAGTCTTTCCCAGGTAGTGAACAGCAAAACTGGAATTCAAATGTACACCTTTTGCTTCCAAAACCAGACCTCTTTCCATTGAACTTGAAATCTGCTTCATTTTTGCATCCTCAAAGGTAAATGCATGCTTAAGATATCACCATGAAAGGTACTGTATGGGCTCAAGGAAATGTACATTTCTAGCTTATATGACTTCCACCCACCTCAATGAATCTCAGCCTCATTTTGCATTGGTCTTCCTGTCAAGGTTCTGAGTGTACTAAGAATATCCAAATGGTTCAGATGCATAAACATTTACCATGTTGCTTCTGCCTTTGTCATTAAATGCTAGAGTCGTTCTCCTACAAATCAAACAATTCTTCATCTGAAGGCAGTGTGCTACAATGTAAACAGTCATGGGATCTGAGTCTGTGTGACCTTGAGCATGCTATTTAACCTCTATGGGTCTCAATTTCCTAATCTGTAAAATTAGGTGATTGGGTGTGATCACCTCTAAGAGTCCCTTCAAGCTCTAGTTCAATAATCCTATGAATTCTTTCTCTGTTGGTGACTATGTGGATTTCTTCCTTTTGCTAAAGTTTCATGGTCTCCTAGTTTGTTAATGCTCATGTATTGTTTTTACCTTTAATGAGCAACAACATGCTATGCTTTATTAACAAGAGGAACTCTAAAGCCTAAATTGTGGTACAGATAGCATTCATAACAAGAAATTTTCATATGTGAACTGAGAGGGAAATGGAGTTCCAACTCTATAAGGGAATGAAATACCAAGGAGAAGAGAACCCTTTGTTGCAGCAGATTCACATGTTTTAAATGCCCTGTAGGATTGTTTCCTAAGGGAATAGAATACTATCCACTTAATAGACCTGTATCTAATCATGATTCACATACTGTCCCATGTCAGCAGAGCTTTCAGTCCACAGCTTATAGAGTCATTGGAGAAAGCTATCTCAGAGTGCTCAAAATTTACCCTAAAATTTTCTTTCTCTCTTTTTGTGTGTGTGCATGTGACTCTTCGAAGCAATCTGTTCGATTGATATCACTGTGCCAAAGATTATCCAGGTCCTTCTTGTCTAGGAGTAACATGAGCGTCGCCAGAAGCGATGATACTCTGGTAAGCAGGAATGTTTACTTTCCTATGTTCCCTTCTTAATATCATGTGTGTATAAGATTTAAGCCATACCTTTCCTCTGTAGCCTAAATAGTGTAGAACCTGAATAACATAGCAATATATTACTGTTTTAGCTCTTTGTGAGAGGAGACAGACTACTCTTCTGCATTTTCTTCTTTGTTATAGGTGATGTTGCCCCTCCTTTTTAATAGAGTGGTTAAAGGGAGGAATCCATCCATTCTAAAAGGGCCTTATGTTTCCTGATCATTTATAGCCATTAGATCTGCTTCCATTGATAATATGGAATCTCAAATTGCAAGTAGTATTAGAGAAAGAGAAAACCACCCCAGGGGAGCAACAACATGTAAGAGTTACTGCCTTTATGCCCTAAGGGGAGTTATGAGGCTTTATTACCTAAGCTTTATTGCCAAAGCTACATTTGATTTATTACCAATGTATTCACTGCCCAAAGGCCATTTAGAGTGAATACAGATTTCCTCCCACCCAATCCAAATTGAAAGCTAATCTCGTATTAGCCCTCCTGATAAAACTCTAAACATCTGAGTTAGATGAGCCTTTCCCTTGACAGTCAAACAACAAGCCTTTTTGTTAGATCTGACGGGACAGGAACCCTACAGATACAGGCTTTCTATGGGAACTATCCTGCCTCTGGCAACCTAATATTTTCACGGTTACTGCAGGGCATTCAGGAATTCCATCCATGGCTTCTATTTTGACATTGGATTTCCCTCAGTGCTAACCTAAGATGTTGAGTATAGAGAACAGAATAAGAGGAAACATATTGAAAAGGGATTCAAAATATCAGGTGATAGAATGAATGGTGGGGAGGGGAGGAAAAAAGAATGGGCACTAGCAGTCTATGGTAAGGGTGCTAATGAGCAAAATTGTATAGATTAAAATAATAGCTAGAATTTTTAGATTTATTTTCAGCAGGGTTAATGTCCAACCAAAGCAGAATATAAAACAAGCATATTATGTATCATGGGAAACTATTTTCCATTCAGAGATTTATTTCCTATTACATTAGTTAAAAGGAGATTCTCTAGAAGTTTCATGTTTCCTCCTCTTTTCTTTGTATCCCTCATTTTCTTTCTTCTTCTGTCTTCTCTCTTTTTTCTCTTCTTTTTTCAACCCCATCGTTCTTGTATTTCTCATATACAAACATTTTCAGTGAGGCATTTTTGATGGCAATGTGAGAACAGAAATGGTGGCGTATCGAAAAGTGTGTACTGTAGCTAAGAGCCCACAAAAATCAACCTTCATGCTGGCTTTATTCTTGAATAAAGTAAATAAGTATATTATTAAAGCCTACACATGAATTTTTATGTCTACAGAACAGAGAAAACAGAAAAGATAAAGGTGTTGTGAGCATTTTGCCTCACCCCAAAAAACCTTTTTATTAGGTCTGTATAGATGCACTCCAGTTTTTATACATTTGGAAGACATAAGTCACAAATTTATAAATCCAAAAGTTTAAGCATAGTTTTGTTTTGCTTATTTTTTCAAATTTCTGGCAGTCTTTTTTAACATGTCTCATTTTCAGCATAGCCTGACTTATGGAGATAGCACATATTGATTTAAAGTGAGAGAGCTCTAAGTAACTCCCCCATTTCACAGGTGAGACAACTGAGGTCAGAGAAGTTAAGTGACTTAACAGTTTGAATCTTGTCCTCATAGCACAAATTGATTTTCCCTAGTAGCAGGCTGCATCTTTAAGGTCCTATTGCATTTATCGTAGTGGTAGCTGTGGTTGGTATATTAACATGCCCTGTTATAAACAAAGTTGTAGTTGATTTTATAAATTAGTAAATACTGAATTTATTTCCTTTCTAGCTATCTACGTAAGTTGTAATTTCTGAGGGTGCTGTCAGTGTTCAGTGGAATAAGCTAATTTTCCGTAGTCTTTGACTGAGAGATCCCACTCATAAGCATTTATTCCAATGAGGTAAAAGACAGAAAGGTGCCTTATACATCACCCAGTGAGCAAGAATTTATTAAGTCCTACTATGTTCCAGACATTATGTTAAACACCAAGAAAGGCAAAAAACAGTCCCAACACTCTAGGAACCAACAGCACTTTCTGTAGGGACAAAAAATGGGAAACAGAATTGATGCCCATTGACTGGAAAGATCACCGAACAATCTATGGTATGTCAAAGTAATAGACTATCTCTGTATTGTGAAAAACAGTGAATACAAAGAATATGGAAATAGATACATGGGAAGACTTGTATAAACTGATACAAGGTGAAGGAAATAGAACCGGGAAAACAAGATACATAATTACAATCACAATATAAATTTTAAAAAAGAATCTGTATGTTATATGATTACATTATCAGACTTCATCCTAGAGAAGAGTTGAGAAAATGCATCTCCTTCCTTCTTCGCAGAACTGGGGGAACTACGAGTGTGGAACATTTCATATATTGTCAGATTCTATTGCTATGTTGATTAATTTTTTCTGAAATGCTTATTTTTTTCTTTCTTTTTTCTTCTTTGTTATTCTTTGATAGCCCCATAGGGAGAGGAAGTAGAGAAGGATATATTAAGAAATGAAAATCATGTAAAACAAAAGAGAACAATACTTTTGTTTTTAAAAGAAGTATATTAGTAGCTTTGGATTTATGTTTCCCTTCATAATCTGTGATATTCTTGGAATTAGAATTCTATACCTTATACTTTTCCTATAAAAAGTCCTTATATTCACATTGATTTTAAAAATATATATATGTGTGTGTGTATGTGTGTGTGTGTATGTCAATTTATTCTTCTTTTTCCTTATCTATTTCCTTTAAGGATGAAGAAGATTCCTTTGTGATGAAAGCAGTCATTCATGCCATCAATGATGACAACCTTCCTGGGCTTCAGCACCTTCTGGGCTCTTTGACTAACTATGATGTGAATCAGCCTAACAAGGTCTGACATGCTTCTCTTAGGATGTTCTGACTTATATGTCTTCTTGTAACAAAGGACTAACCATAGAATGTGCCTGAAAAGCTTGAGGTGAAAGGAGTGCAGCTGATTTCCCCTATACCCACCTAGTGGGAGACCCTCCAACCACAGGGCAATGTCGCTTTAGTTTACAAGTTGATTTGCACTAGAACTAGACACTTTTTTTGGCACATGAGAATCAAATGATGGTGCTTCCGCCTACAAAATTTGAAAGCCACTCATTCTTTCAAATGAAAATGTCACTTTAAATCATGAATCTAAAAGAGGAATCTGGGTCAGGAAAAGACATGTGACTCTGTTGACCATTTTTTACTTCTGTTATAAGGAAGCAGGGCTACATTGCTGTTGATTGTATAGGTAAAAGGCCAACGGGGAAAGTTATGACACTTGATACTAACATTTGAATGTGGGTTTACTCTCTTTCCTGCCAAACCTCAAGTATTTGAAAAATGTATTCCTCTTGTTTCTTCTCAGCATGGGACACCACCTTTACTGATTGCTGCTGGCTGTGGGAATATTCAGATGCTGCAATTGCTCATTAAGAGAGGGGCAAGGATAGATGTCCAGGATAAGGTGAAGACTCTATTTCATTTTAAATGAATAGTAAGAGGATTGGGATGTTTTGTTTTTAAGTATAGTGTCACATTGTTTTAAAAATAACAGGGAAATGTTCAGCTGTACTAGTTCATTTTTCAAAGTTTCATAAATTAAAATATGCTACTTAAATATTCAGTAATAATCCACCTGTCGGTGAAGTTAGATGCTCTGCCTCTGGACTGTGTTCAATAATAATAGCGCTATTACATATCCCTTCATAGCTTACAAGATGCTTTCTCTACAAAATTCCTGTTGAGGAAGTACAAGCATTTCTTACTACCGTTTTCCTTAGGAGGAATCTGATGCTCTGCCATACTGGTATCAGATGTGCTGCAGTGGGAGTGTTAGTCTCAGTTAAAAAAAAAATGTCCTGAGTTAGAATCCTGCTTCAGAGAAGTCATATGACCTCTGTGGATCTCA
This sequence comes from Bettongia penicillata ogilbyi, assembly GCA_023548195.1. Taxonomy (NCBI): domain Eukaryota; kingdom Metazoa; phylum Chordata; class Mammalia; order Diprotodontia; family Potoroidae; genus Bettongia; species Bettongia penicillata. Next base: position 489,325 of record JAJHZJ010000312.1, read on the forward strand.
GTTTCCTCATCTGTAAAATGAGGGGGAAAGACTTGATGGCTTCTAAGCTCCCTTCCATCTCTAAGTCTCTGATCTAATGATCAACCCCAAGTCTGTAAAACCTAAACTCTGTCTGCAATGTTATTCTGCTTGTTCCCTTTTTTTATATTGCCAGATTTTATTTCTCACTCATAATATTTCTTGAATAATGTTAAATTCCAGACTTGGGAAAGTTTCCATTATTTATTTCACATTACCAGAAATTAAATTTGCCAGCATGCTTTTAGGGCAACAGTGAAAGAGCAATATATACTGTGATAGTCTTTGAAATTGTGTCTCCACAAAAACACATACTGTGCGAGGGATCTCATGGTAGTAACGTTGATGCTGCTGATTTGCTCCTGATAACTGTTACTCGTTCAAGTAATCACTTTCCATATCATTTTAGAATAATGGAATATTTTATTGGATGATCAAAAATTATCCAGTAATTGCATATTGTTAGGGTGTGTTATTTATTGTCATACCTAGTTCTTTGGAAAGATATTCTTAAGAAATTTGGTCTTAGCTTATTAAACTAGAAATACATAACCAACGAAGTATAGTGCTTTTTTTTTTTTTTTACCAAAATTTAATGTGAGTCTCCTTGGAAGGTCTGACTTCCTTATTTGCTAATATATTTGACAGTGACTATGGATGAGCATGAGTTTGTATAGGAAGAGAGGCTATCAGTTATCTGGGAATGACTTTTCATATTATTTCTGAACAGGCTGGATCAAATGCAATCTATTGGGCTTCTCGACATGGTCATGTAGAGACCTTGAAATTTCTTAATGAGAACAAATGTCCTTTGGATGTTAAAGATAAGGTAAGGTAATCTGAAGTGTAATTAAAGGATACAATGAAAAGGTGAATATTTGGACTTGGCTTATTATTGTGTGAAAAATGATTCAAAGGACAAATGGTAAAGACTAAAATCTTGCAGAGAATTTAAATTGAATATTATTCGATGCTGATAGTTTACAATAATATTGAAACCAGCTGACTTGGTTAAATCTGCCAAGCGGCTGTGTTATGCAGATGGTGAATAGTTCTTCCTCAGCTTGGGGGGAGAAAACATGGCAATGTTGTAGTGGCCAGAACACTGGGCTGGTTCTGAGTTAAGAGAACTGGACTCCATTCGATGTTTTCTCATTAACTCACTATGGGGTAAGTATTTTCAATACTCACTCTTTCCATTTCCTTAGTTATGTGAAGTAGTTGAAAACATTGAATTTCCTCCTAGAAGCAATGGAAAAATTAATGAGATGATACATATACACCAAGCTCTTTGGCAGGAAGGTACTAAATCACTGCTTTAGTTCCATTCCTATGATTTCCAGTAGTTAGGTCAACACATCAAGGACCCATGATTTTTTTTCTACATAGGAATTCTATCCATGATCACAGATCATATACAGTCTATAACTGATAGTTTTAGAGAGTGACCTGAGGCTGAGTGGTAACATGACTCTTCCACAGTCACACAGTTAGTAAGCATCAGAGGAAATCTTGAACCCAACTCCTTATGACTCCAAATCCTAGTGCTTCATCATGATAGCATTTAGAATATTTAAATTCTTTTTATGATTTCATTTTTTCTTCATAGCAACCCTATGAAGAAGATAGAGACAGCAATATTTCATTCAGAGTTTTACAAATTAGCAAACTGGGCTAAGCAAAGTTAAGTGACTTGTTCTCGTGCCACCGTTAGTTAATGATAGAGCTGAAATGGATGTCCAGATCTTGAAACTCTGTAATATAAGACTTGTTTCCATCATCACCAATCAAGTATTTCATGTCCAGTGATAGAAAACTACATAAATATATAGACATGCACAAAGCATATCTGTAAGTGTAAATATGCTAATGATAGTAATAATAACTAACATTTACATAGCACTTACTGTGCGCTAAGCATTTTGCATTTAATATATCATTTGATCCTCATAATGACCCCCATTTCACAGATGAGGAGATTGAGGCAAACATAAGTTAAGTGACTTGCCCAAGCCCAGTGTACTATCCAGTGTACTACCTAGCTACAAAATGCCTTTGTATATATACACCTATATTTACATACATACATACATACCCATACACACATACACACATATATATACATTTCTACACACATATACACACATATATGTTTAAATCTATAAAGATGGAAAATAAATCTTCAAATGTGAATAGAATACAAGATGAAAGACACAGCAGTAAGAACATATCTCCAGGTAAAATGAAACAAAGTAGGAATTAGATTGCAGGACCCAAAAGACCTGTTTTCTGTACCCAGCTCTGTTACATGTTTGCTATTTGCCTTTGGGCAAGTCCTTTATCTTCTCTGGGCCTCATTTTTTTTGTCTGTAAAATGAGGAAGTTCAATTTATGATTCTCTAAAGTTTATTTGGGCAGTTAGGTGGTGCAGCGGATAGAGTGTCAGGCGTGGATTCAGGAAGATTCTTCTTCCTGAGTTCAAATCTGGCTTCAGACATTTACTGGCTTTGTGACCCTAGGCAAGTCGCTTAAATGTTTGCCTCAGTTTCCTCATCTGTAATTTGAGCTGGAGAAAGAAATGGCAGACGACTCCAGTATCATTTTTAAAATTAGCTAATGGCCCCAGTATTTAAGGAAAGATAAAGACAGACTTTGTTAGGCTTATATTATGATTATTTGCATGATAAAATGAGTGCTTGTGAATGAATGGCCTTACCCACAGGATGGTAGGCTCTGTCCTTTTATTTCTATCCCAGATGGAGAGAATAGTCTAGATGAAGCAGATTAGTTTGGCTACTGGTAGAACCACAGAGAATCTTCTAAAAATACATATGTTCAGGAGTAAGTGTATAGTGTTACAATGCCCAAATGATGTATGGTACTGTAAATGTCTGGTTGAGGGATATTGCCTTTGATTTATGTTTTCTTTTTTTCCAGTCTGGAGAAACAGCCCTTCATGTAGCAGCTCGCTATGGCCATGTTGATGTGGTTCAGCTACTCTGTAGCATTGGGTCCAATCCAAATTTTCAGGACAAGGTGGGTCATTGTTAACTGACATGCTGACATTACTATCTCAACTCTGAATTTATTTATTATTTTTGTCAATTAGACCAACCAAAAGTCCTTTTTAATGTGTATTTAGCTCATGGTTCCTGTCTTGGATTGTAAGTTCCCAAAGGCCAAAAACCATGCTGATGTGCTTCTCTTTTTTATAGTCTGGAGTATAGTGGTCACCCGAAGGTGTAAACTCTCTGAAAAAAATATTCTTTAGAGATTCATAGTGTTAATCAAAGCCTCGGCCTTTTGTGTGCCCCACAACTAGCTACCTTCCTGGACGTGTGTAATTTATAAGTATGTAATTGCTAGCTCACACAAAGCATGAAGAATGTTACCTAGTAATTTACACTTAGGGGACTCCATGGCTACATCAGAGAATATTGTGACCAGATACTGTTAGAAGTATAATCATCTGAGTGAAAACTCTTCTAATTTTAGGAGTCTTGGGTTAAGCAAATGAGTTGGTTTTCAAGAAAAATAGCCGAAATTCACTAACTTCTAAACTTTCATTGCTCAACGGGCAATGTCAGTGGGCTCTGTCAAACCGTCGGTCTCTAACATGCCAAGACAGCGGAATCAAGAGGTTCAGAAATCTGAAGAGTTGTTCTGTTTTTGAAAAAACAAAAATGGCAAGGGAGAATCATTGTACACAATTTGGAACCTCTCTGGGGGAATTGTATTATTTCATAGTGAAATTCATCAATCAAGCATTTAATAAATTTCTGCTCAGTATAAGGTGTTGTGCTAGTCTCTAGGGATACAAAAAACAAGATAAAAACTGTTCATGGAGCTTATGTTTGGGGCCCAGGAGGGGAGATACAATGTTTACTCAGATAAGTAAGTACTAGATAGCCCGTGTACTATCCAGTTATATTCAATGCAAGCTCTTCTTCCACATTCTCGGCTTGCTTTGCCACTGAGGAAGAAACTCTCACATAATATGTTTCATCTTCCCTTGCCTCATTTCTCTCCTATTACCCTTCATCAATCTGTCCAGGAAGAAGAAACTCCTCTGCACTGTGCTGCCTGGCATGGCTATTACTCTGTAGCCAAAGCCCTTTGTGAGGCTGGTTGCAGTGTGAACATTAAAAACAGAGAAGGAGAGACTCCTCTTTTGACAGCTTCTGCCAGGGGTTATCATGATATTGTGGAATGCCTTGCAGAACATGGGGCTGACCTTGATGCAACCGACAAGGTGAGTAATGGGTGATTGAGTCACACTTAGTGGGAGATTATGTGTGGCAAATGAGACTGGTACAGAACTCCTTGTTCTCCTAAATTACTTTTCCTAAAATAATGTACTCAAATTCAGGAAGCTATAATCTTTTAAAGAGAGTAAGGTTTTCTGCTCCAAGGAGCATGTCGGTTACCTTTCCTAAAAATAACTCATCTTTTTTTCATTTTGTTCTTTTTAACATTTGACATTTATTATGAAATAGACATCCTAATTCATCAAATTTTTAGTTTTCTTTTTCACTTTTTTTTAAAATTTTGGGACTAGGAACAATAACAAATATTCTACAAAGTGATGAACCTCACTAGACCAACAAGTGACAAAATGCTGTTCACTCCTAGGATGAGTAGTTCATTTACTTTGGACACTTTCTATTCCATAGATGATACATTCAGAAAAATTAAACTGAAAATAATGGAACTTTATTTTTTAATTCAGAAATTTTAACCTCACTTATTTGTAGTGCACATTTCCTTAAAATGAGAACATTTTATCACTGAGTATATAGCAAGAGTCAGGCCAGATGGTTTTAATTTTGTTATTGCCATATTATGAAGCATTTACTTGGTCCAGAGTTACAATAATTGTTAAAAAGAGAAATCCAAGACTCCTATACATGAGAGATTCTACAGTGAAAATATTGGATCTTTTCTGATACTATGTATAGCAAGATTTATAGGGTGTTAAGCAATAATCTAGAGAATCAGACACGTTACACATACCTTTTTGCCATACATCTTGCAATATGGCTCGAGAAGCCTCTTAATATTGGCTATGGCAATTTCTCCCGATGTTAAGTGAAAAAATCGACATCCTTTTCCCACAGCAAAATGATGAGGATTTCTGAGTTAATATTTTATAACTTTTTAAAGATATTTGATAAGAAATTATTATTTAACTACTAAATACTACTTTTGCTGTGCTGATAACAGATAGTTTTAAAATGCATATTCGAGTTATCGAGGGCCACTGCCCAGACATTGCTTTTGTGGTTAATTGGATAGATCTCTTCCACTTGAGCATTCTCTCCACTGGTGTAGATCATAGCCCTTCTATACCTTTTCATCCTGTGCAATTCTCATGCATGTCTTTCCAAGAGTCCCTTATAAAGATCTATTTCCCCAATGCACTGGAGGCCATCCTGCTGTTCTTTTAGTATTTTAAGGCTACCAGTGTAGACATCAAGGTATCCATCTAATATATAGTTCTTATCCTGTGAATGGTCAATTTCCTCTTCTGGACTTCTGTTTCTTTCTCAGCACTTTTTATGTATATGTCATTGAATTAGTCATCTACTGCAGTCTATTTATACCAATCATCCAAACACAATGTTAAGTAAATCGGAAGAGCAGCTTAATCTGCAAATATTCACAACCTTCCAGATTTAAATTTACCACTACTCTTTTTAAAAGTTGTTCCTTAAGCTCTACAGCAGTGAGATTCTGTCACTGATGAGACTGGGCCAATGGAGGGAAAATAATTAGTGAGAAATTTTAGCCATATTCATTTGAAAACTGTTTCATTTTTTGTGGTGTCTATTTTTAGGATGGACACATAGCTCTTCATCTTGCAGTAAGACGATGTCAAATGGAAGTGATCAAAACTCTCATCAGTCAGGGATGCTTTGTTGATTTCCAAGACAGACATGGAAATACTCCACTGCATGTGGCCTGCAAAGATGGCAATGTACCCATTGTGGTGGCACTGTGTGAGGCAGACTGTATTCTGGATGTCACTAACAAGGTAAAGAGCAGATAAAATGACAATATGAATGTTGGTTGCCATTTAAATTTAACCGATTTGGGGTTTTTAACTTTCTGTTTCCTTCCATTTTGTAAAGTAAATAGAATCCATGTAAAAGCACAAAAAATATTATAAAATTGTGAAATAATTTTTAACTAATTAGTAATTAATGTAAATATTATAGAATAATTTTTAAGTTGTTTCACTATTTTTTTTAATTCACTAGGGATGAAAATGAAAATTCCTTACAATAGCAAGCTCTTCCAGACTTATTTTAAAATACATTGTGTGCTGCCATGAATTTATTGATTAAGAAACATTTATTGAGCACTAAGTATATAGTAAGCACAAGGAGATACCAAAAAAATGAAGGCAGTCCTTGCTCTCCTTGAACTCTCACTCCATTTGAGGGAGATAACAAAAGGGGTTCAGCTGCAGGAGAGATGGCAGGGCTTAGAGATCCTCAGGGTGCACCGTCTGGTAAGATGACAATGCCTAGGCATCTGGAGATAGCAACAAGGACTGCTGGTGGAAGTGGAAGCGCAGATGGCAAGGCCTCTTAGTGCCCTGTCTCACTGGAAGGCTTGTAGCTGGTGACTCCCAGCTTGTCCAAGTACTTTGTACAGCTCTGATGCCCTTCATAGTCTTCTGTCTCGTGGAGTCTGGGTAAGGGCAGAGAGAAGACAAGGGAAACTGGTCAACCCGATTAGATGTTCCTCTTGGGTCTGGGCATGGTGGTGGGGGAGAGAGTAAAGGGAAAGGAAGAGAAACAGGGTCCTAGCTGGCAGTTCCTCTGACTACATGCAGTCTGGGCAAGCTGGGGGAGTTTGGCAGTGGGAAGCCTGGTATTGTTTTTAATTAGATGTTACAGCCAGCCTACTGGAATCTGGGAATGTGCTGAAGGTGGCATGTTAATATTCTAGGAATTTTAACACTACAGAGAGACTAAGTGAAAAATACAGTAGAAAAAGGTAAGGAACCTGCAGCCTCGAGGCCACATGTGGTCCTCAAGTGTGGCCCTTTAGATTATCAAATGTGGCCCTTTGACTGAATCCAAACTTCACAGAACAAATCTCCTTAATAAAAGGATTTGTTCCATAAAACTTGAACTCAGTCAAAAGACCGTACCCAAGGGCCTAGAAGGTCACAGGTAGCCTCAAGGCCATAGGTTTCTGAACCAGAATAAGAAGACGTGGATACAAATCCTACCTCTGCCTCTATTCGACATCACAAACCATGCCCCTGTCTCTGCCCTACCCTCATCTGCAAAATAAGGAAGTTGAACTGGATGGATTTTGAGTTCTTGTCAAGTCCTAGACCAGTAATCCCATGATCCGCCCTATTTTGATAAAGGACATAATTGTAAATCATAAGACTTAAGTTCTATCTATTATCAGCTTTCCCCACTGAGTGTTCACGTGGCCATGAGGAAATCATATGTTTTTCCTTTGCTCCAAGTATTTTGTAAAACAAAGAAACATATATTTTGAATAATTTAAAGAAAGGAAGAACAGTGAACTAGTAAAAATCATAGATTATTTGAAGATAGGTGTAATAGCCTGGAAACACAGGCTGTGGGCAGGGCTTTCAATTCCAGGGTAGAGTTTAATAGGAGTCATGGAAGTTTCTTGAGCAGTAGAATGATATGGTCAGACTTGTGGTCCAGAAAGGTGATTTTGGAAGGTGTGTGCGGAATGAATTGAAGAAGAGAGAAGCTGGATATAGGGAGATCAAATTAGGAAGCTGTTTTGAAAGACAATCCAAATCAAAATTGGAAAGCAAATTTATCAGAAATTAAGATTAAACCAACATCTTATATACTACAATATTTTCCAAATGGATAGGTGTCCTGAAAATAAAATATCATACCATAAATAATTAGTAGAATACCAAATCAGGTAAAAGGGTAAATAGGGATAGTAGTATGTGTGTAGAGGGGTATGGAAGTATTTGTATTTTCTTTAAAGGAAAAAAAAGCTTGCACATTGTGTGAGTAACAGTTACAGAAAGAAGGAAATGAGAACTTCATGAAACTAAGGAATCTAAAGTACATACAGTATGAGTGAAAACAAGTAGTGAATGAATTCAGAAAACTACAAAATGCATGAAATTAATCTACCAAAACACATACAGTATTTACCTAATTACAATAATAAAACATTCTCTATAGAAATAAAGACTAGCATATTTTGGAGAAATCTTCACTGCTCATGCTTGGATCATGCCAATACTGTATAAGTTAATTTACAGATTCAGTGCTGTACTAAAAAATAAATACATAATATACTTATAATAATTTAAATTATATAATTATATGCTGTAAGGTCATAATAAAACTGTTAACAGATGGGTTGTTTTTTTTTAGAATAGGTTAGGAGTACTGACTAGATATGGACAAGACCTGTGGTTTCATTTACTCCTGAGATCGCAAACTTCCTTTACCAATGCATGTCACCACATTCTCAGTACCTTATTTTGCTTATGGCACAGAGCAATGAAGTGAATTACCAAAGGTCATATAACCAGTCTGTGTCTATCCATTATGCTACACTTCCAATCCGTTAGAGAAAGTAATAGAAAGATCAGCTGGAAGAACAGAACTTCTCAGATCTAAAGGAAAAGCAAAATAAAAAAAATGTATGAGAAGGAATAATAGATTTACTATACCTCTCACTGCATTCAGTTATCATCAGTGTTTAGTACTAGATAGAAAAATTCAGTGAAACAAACTAGATAAAGCAAGAAAAGGAAACGATCAGAGTAGCTCAATATTCCTCTTTAACAAAAACTGCTGGGAAAATTGAAAAGCAAACTTATCAGAAATTAAGATTAAACCAACATCTTATATACTACAATATTTTCCAAATGGATAGTGTCCTGAAAACAAAATATCACACCATAAATAATTAGTAGAATACCAAATCAGATACCTTTCACAAAAATGGCTACAGGGAGAATTATTAACTCAGCAAGGTAACAAGGTATAGATCATAGAGGTTATTGTGAAAGATAAAACAGACACAACTAGCTAAGCCTTTCACAGCTGATCATCATTACAATAGTGCTGTTACTATGCACAATATTCTCCTGCTTCTGCTTATTGCACTTTGCATTGTGAACATAATCTTCTTAATAAGCTCCTCACTTGCATATCCATCCTTTTTAAAGTAAATATCTTCAACAGATAGCTACATGTAATGTTGAGCAAGTCACTTAATCTCTTTTGGCCTCAGTTTCCCCATCTGTAAATGAGAGAGTTTCTCTAGAGATGACCTCTGAGATCTCTTCCAATCTTAGATCTATGATGCCATGATTGACAGTTTCCCTAAGAGCTTCACTTTCTTTTCTTTTTTAAATTGCATCTTTCCTTTTTAAAAAAAAAATGATTTATTTTTAGTTTTCAACATTCATTTCCACAAGATGGTGAGTTCCAAATTTCTCCCTATTGCTCCCCTCCCCCGAGAAGGCATAAATTCTGATTACTCTCACTTTTATTATTGCCCCAATTCCCTTCCCCTTTACTTCTTGAAGGGCAAGATAGATTTCTGTACCCCATTGCCTGTATGTCTTATTTCCCAGTTGCATGTAAAAACAGTTTTTTAACATTTGTTTTTAAAACTGAGTTCCAAATTCTCTTCCTTCTTCCCTCTCCACACCTTCATTGAGAAGGCAAGCAATTCAGTACAGGTTATACATGTGTAGTTATGCACCTCCCTAACAGTCATGTTGTGAAAGACTAACTATATTTCTCTAGAGCTTCAGTTTCTTATCCAGGATTTTAGACTGTATAGAGATGCTTTCTAACTTCAGTCTGATGGCCACAAGTGAATCTCAGGTTTAAGAAGTCAGACACATGTCAGATCCACACCAAGGGAGGGCAGCATGCCTCTCCATTATTAATTTCAGGTTGGCACAGATTTTAGTAATGATTCCAGGGTTCATCATCTCCTTTTCCAGTGATTGGTGCTTGATGTCATCTCTCCGTAGATCCTGCTGGCATCTCTCCATCTTTATTCTATGAACCATGAGATGATGCTTTCTCTTCAAAGGACTCGGTCATGCTCTTTAGAACCCATTATTTAGCTACGAACATTTAGTTCTCCCTTCCTTATGTATTGTGCAACCTTCTTCTGCCCTCCAGTCTCCTCATATAAGTTTAGGAGCTGCTCCTTCAGATTCTTGGCACCTTTTTTCTCCGTTGAGATATTTCTTCTTTTTTTTTTTTCATTCAACACTTAACTCTCACTAGTAAGTCAATACCAATGTTGTGTAATAGGGGGCTGACCTCTGACATCTCTGAGCTGTGTGACCATGGATGAGTCATTTACCCTCTCAATATCTGAAGGAACTCTCTAGGACTGAGATGAATTGCTGTTTGCATCAATACGGTCAGTTTCACAACTAGAGATTCTCTACACAGATAAAATTACAAAATAACAACAAAAAACTTGGGAAATAGTGAGGCATCTTTGAAGCACATTGAAATTGACTTTTGAAGAAACACAAATATAGTCCAATCTTCAGGACATTAGAATGTACCCTGACCCCTTCCCTACTGAAACTCACATCCCCAGTGCTCTGCACCTCTTGCTATTAATTCTTGCTACTAAAGGCTGTCACAAATGTGTGTGTGTGTGTGTGTATTTTACAAACTCCTTCCTATATTGGGGCTAGGAAAAGATAGAGTTATGGAGATCAGTGAAGAGAATTCCCTGGGTTGAAATTAACTCCAAAGCTTGAAAAAGTGGGGTTTTAATAAAATAGTGGTTTCAACAGGTACAGTCTAGAGAAGGAGAAAGATGTATATGTGTATGTATGTGCACGTGTATATGTATGTTTATGTATAGATAGTTTGACAGTTCCTTCCTTAGCTCATTTTACAGATGGCAAACTGAGGCAAGCAGGATTAAATGACTTGCCCAGGGTCACACACACATATATACACATGTATATCATGCATCATATATATATATATATATATATATGCTCACATACATATACAAATACAAACAAAAACATGTGCATGTGTTTCTCTGTGAATGTATACACATATTTGTGTATATATGTATGCACATATGCCTGCATGTATATATATATACATATATTGTGTGTATACATATCTATACATGTATGTATGAGTGTGTGCATATATGTTTACTCATTGTGCTGGGGTGTCTGTCACTGGAGGTTCCTTTACGTCCCCTGACATTTTTTATCTTTATCCTAGAATGTATTCAAAACTTCGCAAGGCAGCACACATACTTTCAACTTTCGTGCTATCTCTTTGTGTTATTCTCCTTGCCTTTGGTGCTCATTCCTGCCCGCTGAATGTTAGTCTCTTATTGAAAATATGAAGGCAAACATGGTGCAGGCCAGTAGTGCCAAACTCAAAATAGAGACCAAGGCTGCTAATCTGTACAGAAGGATTCCTGCGGGTGGCATATTGACTTAATTTCAAAATGTAATACTCTATACTTTATTTTTTTTTCTTTATTTTGTTAAATATTCCTCAATTACATTTTAACCTGGTACATATTTGACACCTTGGGGATACAAGGAACCAGTGGCAGTGGCCAGGATGCCTTAAAGACCTCACCCACCTCTGATACATATTCTGACTGTGTGACTAGGGATTTCTAAGACTTTAAGTTCCAGAGATTTGGCTGATGGACAGTTCTTTATTTCTCAGTAGAGATCCACTCTTGAATTACATGGTGACTCTGGTTTCACAGTCATAGTGTTCAAACTTTGATTAACTTCACTGATCCACTTGGTGCCAGTTGTGACTATTATGGCTATTGAGGAATCTGTAGAGTACTTAATTATGACTATAGGGAACTATGTGGGCAGCTAGGTAGTGTAATAGATAGTGCTGGACCTGGCATCAGGAAGATTCTTCCTGAGTTCAAATCCAGCCTCAAGACACTAGATGTGTGACCCTGGGCAAGTCATTTGGCCCTGTTTGCCTCAGTTTCCTCATCTGTATAATGGGCTAAAGAAGGAACTGGTAAACCAGTTTGATACCTTTTTCAAGAAAATCCCAAGAAGAGGGTCACAGAGAGTTGGATGTGACTGAAACAACTGAACACAGGAGAATCAAAGAAGGTTGAACACACAGTGAAGATAAAGCACACATTTCATGAGTCATGCCTCGTTTGGTCAGAGTAGGGATCTATTATTTATTATTATTATATATTTATCCATTCTTCTTTGCTCCAATCTGAATTAACCTGTCTGTTGTAGTGTTTGTCCTTTGTTCTCAAAGAGGACGGTGACATGAGAGAGGTGATGACATGACTTGCAGTTGACTTTGATTTCAGTGAGGGGGGCTGAGTAATCTGTTTAATCTGTAGAAGAAAAAACCTGAAAAAAATGTTCTCCCTGTGTTGCCTCTTTTGGTAGGTCATGAAATCCTTAGACAAAAAATGCATTTTCTTTCTTTATTTGTAGTTCCCAAATTGTGATTTTCTACGAAGCTGCCACCCATTATCACAAATGACAAATAAATGATTTGGATTTCTTTTTCCCTTTCTTAGTATGGCCGAACCCCTCTACATCTGGCAGCCAATAACGGAATTCTAGAAGTCGTCCGGTACCTTTGTCTCTCTGGTGCTAATGTGGAAGCTTTAACCTCTGTAAGTATCATCTGTGTGCCCTGGGCTCCTTTTCCTTTTGACAACAGGAAATCTTTGCAAATCCCTGATGCCTCAAGGGGCTAAGGGAAAGGCATTGCTTGGCAACTACATTCTGAGGCCGACAAGCCAATATTAAGCTTTAAACTTCTCCGCTCCAAGTGGATAAATATCTGCCCCCACAAAACCAGCTTATTGTCTAGTTAACATTGTGTCTGCTTCTCAGTTCAACAGCTTAGGTCTGTTAAGAACTACTACTGTTTCTTAGCCATTTTTGCTTCACGTATCAGATGGTAACCCTTAAGTTTTTATTAGCCTGGATGTTTTGGGGTTTTGAAGGCTTGCCTTTTACCGCAATGACAATGACTGTTCCAACCTTCTTTATTTGAGTTAGTGAATGGGTAAGCTAGCATGCAGGTGAGCCTTGCAGCAGTTATTGTATTTTACCTGCCAGACTGGTTAGTGTCGTGACTGTGCCTTCAGCAGCCAACTGGCATGTGTCCCATTCTCTGTACTTGGGAAATTACAACTTTACAGTCCATAACAAAATGATAAAAACAACAACCGTCCCCTCAAAGCCACTGTACGTGTCTTGGAGCTAGGAAGGATGGACAAGAACGGTGGGAAAGTAAGAAAATGTCAGCCATGGTGGTATATGGAAGGTGTGCTAGCTCTGTGCCCTTAACTAATACTAATTATAATAATATTTAACACTTACATGATGCTCACTTACTTTGTGCCAGGCACTATGCTAAAAGCTTTACAATTATTCTCTCATTTGACCCTAATAACCCTGGGAAATAATTGCCATTATTTATCCTCATTTTACAGATGAAGAAACTGAGGCCAACAGACTTGTCCAAGGTCATACAGCTAGTATGTGTCTAAGATCACATTTGAACTCAGGTCTTCCTGACTCCTGGCTTCAGGTTGTATCTACTGTGCCATCTAGCCATCCTAACTATGGTGGTACTGAAGGCCTGGTAGGAACCCTGAGATAGTAGCCAGTTGGATTCTAGCAATACTATTTGATTGGGGTATCAAACCAGTCAGTATGATGACACTGTTCCTCTGAATGTAAGAAACAGACGTGGTGGTGTGGCCCTACTGGAAACTGCCATGATGACCAGCTGGACATGAAGGACAATAAAGAAAGTAGTGAATCCTTCATGTTCTGGTACCATGACAGGTTAATATACATAAAAACAAATGCCAGTGACTTATCTGCTATAAATGCTTCAGTGCAGATGATGCTTGTCCACAAAGTTTTAAAATTTCCATACACACTAAATGTGTATATAAATATTCATATGAAGGTATGGCTGTTTTTGTTTTGTACCTATGCTACATCATAACAAAATTGTTTCTCATAGATCATAGGAAAATGATTCCTATTACTTTTGCTTTTTTCTTAAAAATGTATTTATTATTTATTATTAACTTAGTTTCTTTTTATAATTTTGAGTTCCAAATTATCTCCCTCTCATACCTCTCCTACCAGCTTGAGAAGGCAAGCAAAATTATATCAATTATATATGTGAAATCATGCAAAACATATTTCTCTTAGCCATATCACAAAAAAAGCAAGAAGAGAGAGGAAGAGAGAGAGAGAGAAAATTTACTTTGATTTGTATTCAGAGTTCATCTGTTCTCTCTCTGGAGATGGATAGCATTTCTCATCATGGGTCCTTTGGAATTGTCTTGGATCATTGTATTGATCAGAGGAGCCGCATCTTTCACAGTTGATCGTCATTACAACATCACGTATATTATGATTTCCTGATTCTTTTCGTTTTGCCTCAGCTCATGTAATTCTTTCCACCCTCCTTGTCATTTATTAAAGCACAATAGTACTTTATCCCAGTCATATGCCACAATTCTTCAATTGATAAGCATCACCTCAATTTCCAATTTTTTGCCATCATAAAAAGAGCTGCTAGAAATATTTTTGGACATACAGGTCCTTTTCCTTTTTCTTGGATCTCTTTGGGATATAAACCTAGTGGTAGTTTTGCTGGGTTAGAGGGTATGCACAGTTTTCTAGCCCTTTGGCCATGGTTCCATATTGTTCTCCAGAATGATTGGACTTGTTCATAGTTCTACCAACAGTTTATTTATTAGTGTACCTGTTTTTTTCTCAATCCCTCCAGTATTTGTCATTTCTGATAGGTGTGAGGTGGCACCTCAGGGTTGTTTTAATTTGCATTTCTCTAATCAATAGTGATTTAGAACATTTTTCATGTGAGTATGATTGGTATGGCTATGTTGTTTTCTTCTTCTGAAAGCTGCCTGTTCTTAAACTTTGACAGTTTTCAACTGGTATTTTTATAAATTTGACTCAGTTTTATATTCAGTGTTTATTTTAGAAATTAAGCCTTTATCAGAGAACCTGCTGTAAAATTTTTGATACTACTTCATTGTCTATGGGACCTTTTAGCAAAATGTCATTTTTCTGATTATCTCTTTTAATTGAGTCTGCTTTTGCCTTTGCTTTATCTGAAATCATCTACTGCTTTTTCAATGATGTCCTTAATTTCAAATCACAGAGCGACATTTTGCTGACCAGCATAAGGCAGTATTAACATAAAACTTTGTCTTTAACTCTGAATTAGACAAAGGGATGAAAGTGAGAAACTACTAAAATCAGAAGCAGGAAGGTACTGGGGTCATTCATTGAAAATCTTTTGTTGGATGAAGGAAGTGGTAATAGGCGTCATGATGATACGCTATTTTTCCCATTTGCAGGCAGACCTTATGTAAATTCTATTAAAAATTACATTTGGTGCTTCATTTATTAAGCACCTGCTTTTCACCAGGCATTGTGCTAAATGCCATATTATTTCATTTGATTAGAGACAGAGAAAAAGATTATCTTCACTTAATGCAAACTGCAGAAATGATACCTAATAATGAAACAGGTAACAGAAACAATATCTTAATTATTTTGAAAAGGAGATGAGCATACTTAGATCAGGATTCCAAAAAGCCTTTAAAAAACCTTGATGGCATGAATGCAATTAGCAGACCAATTGTACCAAAACAGAGTAATTCAGAAAAGCTGGTATCCTCTGTAGCCATCATCAGTGGCTCTGCCACTTCAGATTGGCACATGAATCCTTCATTAACTAAGGACTTAAACTGGTTTCTCTCAGGCACAAGCCTGTTTAAGCCTTTCTTTAAAAGAAATTGAGGAATACCTGAATAAGGTGTGATACATAAATTTAACGGAATAAGAATTAATGATTTATGAATACAGCCAAGTATTGGAACACTTAAATGAACAGATGAAAAATAAATTAAGCAAAACCAGAAAAAAAAGTGTACACAAAGACAATGGTATAAATGGAAAGAGCAACAAAATAATTGAAACTGAATATTGTAAATACATTGGGAAATGGTAGTGATGTAAAGACCAGAGACATCGATAAACATTTCTTTTTAAAGAAAGGTTTAACTCTGCTTTATTATAGGTCTTTGCTGTGACAAAAAAAATGCATGTATAATATTTTGGCATATGTGGATGGGACTTTTTTTTAAAAAATCATTTCCCTACTTTGCGTATTAAGCATGGATATCTATTACCAAAATATGTGAAACACCAACATCCCTCCAAGTATATATGTATATCTTATATAAAGCATTCAAATCTTGTATCAATACATCTATAAACACTTACAAGAAAACAATATGTTGGCTCAAAAGTATGCCATAAAATCCTAGGAAAAAAAGAACAACTTATTATTGATTGGGTAATTTTTAGTTCCACATTTCAGGCTTGTATACCTCATCATGGTATACAATTTGATCAATGAAATTCTTCCAGATAAAGAAGCAGTGCAAACGCAGGAGATGAAAATTTGGAGTGTTTTGTTTTTTCCTCTTGTCCAAAATACTGACACTATCTTAAGAAACTGAGGGATGTATTTTATGAAGTTGAGAAAATCACTCTCCACGAGGTCCTATTTTCATGCTGCCTCTCAGTGTGAATGTGACTGTAGGGTCTAAAATGCCCATAGAGCTTGAGTTTTGGAAGGTTCTACCTTGTTAGGAAGTCTGAGAATGGGCTTGTCACCAGACTTACCTTTACAAGCATCAGTTTAGTTAAGTATGGAGAAGTATATCACCAGTAGGTTAACTATATGGCGATGAATTTTAGCCATGGAAACCTGTAAATAATATTCTTCAGTCCTTCATGCCCATGTCTACTTCTTAAGTGACAAGGTCAGAGTAACAGAAAAGAGGAAGGAATTAGTTTTTAAGCCATCCGTAAACCCCAACTTGGCTATTGATACTCTCAGTGACTGCTAGGTGGCACAGTGACAGCTGGGTAACTCAATAGATAGAGTGATGGACCTAGAGTTAGAAAGATGAGTTCAAAGGTGGTCTCAGACATTTACTAGTCGTGTAACCCTGGGCAAGTCATGTAAATGTTATTTGCATTAACTGCACCATTCTTGAAGAATTATTGTGAGAATCAAAACTATGTTATCAATGTGTTTACACAGCTCCTGGTACATAGTGTGCTATATAAATTCTTCATCACTACCTCTTCTTCCTCACCCCTAAATGGGAGACCTTAGCCAATTGTAAATGAGTAGAATTGATACTGGAGGAACTGATTCATACCAGTCTTATCATTCCTACTGTAAATGAAGGCAGAAGGGGCTAAGTATTGTAATGCATAAAATGCTGGACTTCAAGTCAAGAAGACCTGAGTTCAAATGCTGCCTCAGACACTTAATAGTTTTGTGACCCAGAGTAAGTCACTTAACCACTGCCTGCTCTCAGTTTCCTTATCTGTAGAATAGGAACAATAGCACCTCCTTTTCTAGAGTTGTTTTGAGGATTAAGTGAGATAATCTGTATAAAATGCTTTGCAAACCTTAAAGCACTCTACAAGTGTTAGCTATCATCCTCATCATCTTCATCATCATCATCCTCATCGTCATCATCCTCATCATCTTCATCATCATCATCGTAGTCGTCGTCGTCGTCATCATCATCATCATCATCATTCTTAAACCTACAACCAAAGGTCCAGTTCTTTAAGGGAGTGGAGTTGGATTTGTTAAAATTGAACCTAGAAGCATTTCTGGGTTGAGAAGCTTAATAGCCCCACGTGGTCCTGAATTATCTCTGTCCAAAGGGAACAGTTTTTGTGACTCATCTAGGAACCATGGGCGTCCAGTCTACATGTTCCCAGGGGTAAACTAAAAGTGTTCTTTGTTCTGCCTCAATTTGTCCCTACCGCCCCATCTTCCTGGAGCTCTGCTAGGCCCACTGCAAATAAAAGTGGCAATTAGCTAGTGTCCAAAGTCACAAAGGTGAGTCACCATTTACCTGGCTATATTTAATACCTTAGTTATTATGGCTAGACATTGACAGAGGAGCCAGAACAAAATCTTAGAACTAGAGAACAGCTTCCTTCCTCTAAAGGTAAGCTTAAAGCCCAAAGCTCAGAGAGTGTTTTGCTTTTTTTTTAAATTTTATTTGGAAGTTGCTTCATATCTTTATCTATGTAGACATTTTCATTGATACCAGGCTATCACCATATTGAACTGTTACCCCGACGTTCTCTGTGGAAGCCTTCCAAGTCCTATACACCCCTCCCAGTTACTTACACTTAATGTATCTACTAACTCCTTTTTAGGGTCCCTTTAGTACAAAATCACTGCTCTTAAAAAATCAGTAATGATTGAACCTAGAAAGAAAACACATCATAACCTTGACCCAGTGAATAAACTGGTTAGTTTCTGAAGGTGGATTAATTTTTTCGGGTGGCACAAAATGTCATTAGTAAAGTAGAAAAGGCAATTTAATAAATGAGTCTTGGGAACTGAAATAATTCATGAACTGATGCATAAAACCTGTGCCAGACAGAAACGTAAATGTAGTCATTTAGAATAACAGAAGGGGGCTGATCTTGTGTTAAATGGCTTTCTTGGGCAACTTGTTCAATTAATGTCAAGAGCCAAGTGCTACAGATCCCTTTATTTCTCGCTGATGCGCACTGAGGCTCCTTAATGTACAACTTTCATGAAAACTCTTTGAATTCTCAGTAATGCATGTACCACTCAAATCTTCTGCATTTCATTGTCCTTTATATGCTAATGTTCCTCTGTGTGCTAACCTGGTAGCCACCTTTAGAATGGGAGCTCCTTGAAGGCCAGATAGGATCTTGTATTTGCCTTGCTTTGTGTATCTCTAGCATTTAGCACAGTGCCTGCCACATAGTAAGCACTTAATAATTGCTTGTTTTTATTTATTTATTACATATTACTTTTCTGTCATTATATCATAATTATATTACATTGTGTTATATTGCATTGCATTGCATTACATTACATTGTATTATGTAGCATAATATAATACAATATAATAAATATTAATGTAACATTACATGTTATATGGTATAGTGTAGTGTAACATTGGTATATATTAGATATTTTATACTTTATATTCTTTTGTAGTTTTTAAAGCATTTGTTTATGGTAACATTCTGTATCTCATGACAATCCTTATAATAGGAGGTTTAAAACCTGGAATAATGAGCATTCTAAAGAAAGAAATGAGCTTTGGTTAATGCTTGTAGGTCCAAAATATATTTTAGGCATTGTTTTTTCCTGTGCACTCCTTAAGAGCAGAGTTCTTTTTGCTTTTTTCAGTGTCCCCAGCACTTAGCGCAGTACATGGAGAGTTTAAGTTGTCCTGTCCCAAGTTCAGTAAAACAGGGAATCCTGGGAGAAAAACAACCTTAGTAGCTTCCTGCCTCAAATCCATTTGTTTCTGGAGGCACTTGGGCTATTAATGCCCCCGAGGAGAATTGGCAAGTGAAACATGTATCTTTCAGTTGCAGAGAAAAGAATAGTATTTTAGCAATTTGTTTGTATTTCACAGGATGGGAAAACTGCTGAAGACCTTGCAAGGGCAGAGCAACATGAACATGTGGTCAGTCTTCTTTCAAGGCTCAGAAAGGTAGGAAATTCTCTTTATTCTTCCGCAATGATACCACACTATTACCTATCCGTACTCTTTTATCAGGGATGACAACTGACCAAAATGATATTTCAAGACTACTACCGACTGCTGGGAATCATCTCTTCCTTTCTTCTTGTCATTCCATTTGTTGTTTATTTTTTTGGTTTTGATACTGATGTGTAATTTTATCAGTGAGGAACTCCCTGGTGTAGAATCTCATCCATTAGTTAAATTGGTTTTTGGTGGGGAGAGGGGTGTTCAGGGGTGTTTAGAGGCAATTGGGGTTAAACAACTTGCCCAGGCCCACACGGCAACTGTTTGAGGTCAGATTTGAACTCAGGTCCTTCTAATCTCACATTAGTTAAATTGTTGACAAGGTAGCTAGGGCCCTGATAAGTTAAAAGACTTACCCATGATACCACACTCAGGTTATGTCAAAGGCAAGATTTGAGCCTAAATCTTTCTGACTCCAAGGCTTATCTGCTGCCAATACTACCCTTTTTTGTCAGGATATTAAAAAAAGTGATTGTTACTATCCATCTATCCACTTATTGCACATTCAGAGTTAAGACAGTTTTGCTTAGATTGTGTGCCAGGCACTGTGCTAGGTCGGTAGGAATACAAAGACAGAGACAAGAGTCTTTGTTCTCCAGGAACTTACATCCTGTTGGGAGAAAGCAGCACATACAAAGGAAATAAAATACAAAGTGTATTAATTATACATATTGTAATTGGTGAGGTGGGAGGAATAGGTATAGGCTTCCTTGTGACAGGCCATGTGAGCTAAACCATGAAGGAAGGGAGGGATTTTATAAAGCAGAGGTGTGAAGGAAGTACATTCCAGATATAGGGGATAGAAAGCCCACGTAAAGGCAGGAAGATTGGAGTTAAAATATTGAGGGGGGACCAGTTTGGCTGGAATGTAGAATGTAGGAAGAAAAGTAATATGTAATAAACCAGATTGTAAAAGACTTTAAAGCCAGAGGACTTTATATCTTATTCTGAGTTCACATCTGACCCAGACACATTAGCTGTGTGACTTTGGGCAAGTCACTTAACTTGTATTTGCCTCAGTTTCCTCATCTGTAAAATGGAGAAAATAATAGGGCGATTATGAGGAATAAATGAGTTAGTCATTGTAAAGTACTTAGCAGAGTACCTGGCATATAGTAAGCACTATATAAAGTTAGCTCTTATCTCAAAGGCAAGGGAAAACCAGTGGAGTCTCTTGGCCAAGGAGTTGACATGGTCAGACTTATGCTTTAGAAATTGAAACTTAGTAGCTACATGGAATACTAAAGAAGGAGAATTAGCAGGCCATTGAAATAATTCAAAGGCAATGAGGACCTAAAATTGGGTAGAAGATGTAGGAGGAGAATGTAAGGGGAAATATCAGGTAGAAGAAACAAAACTTGGTAATTTGGAGATGAGGAAGTGGGGACACTGTTGAGGAAGACTCTAAAGTTGTGAACATGGACGACTAAAAGGACTTCAGCAGAAATAGGGGAAATGAAGAAGAGAGAATCTGGGAGAAATGATAATGAATTCCATTGGAGACATACTGAGTTGGAGAAGTCTATGGGACATCTTGGAATGGATGTCTGCTATGTGATTGGGGGAAATTGACATATAAATAGAAGCCCCCAAGTATAAGGGAAGAAATTTCCCTAAGGAGGAAGACAGTAAGCCAGATAATGAATTCCTTGAAAAAGGAGCAAATTATAGAGGGCATGAGCATAAGGCAAGGTCCTTAATCTTGCCTGATGGGAAAGATGGGGATTTGTTGGTGGCTATTCTGACCTGAGTCATGAAGCTTGGCTGGTTATAGAGGGATAAAACATGGGTGAAGTACTCCCCCTCCATTCATCAGCCAGCATTCACTCTGATGTTTACCATGGCCATGACCTGCTAATTGATTTCTCTGCGTCTCCTCCATCATGGGGACAGAAGTGGGATAACTCTGGAATTTCTTTAATCCTGATCTAGTGGCTGGTGCATCAGTTTATTAGACTTCCACAGAGCTTCTGTTGGAAGGATTTCAACTGAAGGAACACCCATCCTTTCAACCATCAAAGTCTAAAATCTTGGAGAGACACTTCTGGCTGTTCACCCTCCTCTCCCTCTCTATCCTACTAGCTGCCAAGTCATGTTTATTCCATTTGCCTGTCTCTCACATTTGTTTCTTTAATCAAACTCAGATAACCTCTCTCCTGTTTGGTCACTCAGCTTCCATTCTTTCCAACTCATCCATCACACAACTGTCAAACTAATATTCCTAAAACATATATCTGACCATGCCATTCCCTTCTTTAAAATTCTTGCGTGGCTCCTTGTTACCTCTAAAAGAAAATACAACAAAAACCTGGCATTTAAAGATCTCCACCATGTGGCTCCATCTACCTGTCTAGGCCTCCTTTCATATTATTCACCTTTATGCACTTCCCATTCCTATTCAGTTGGTCTGTTAACTATTCCTTATACAGGACATTGCAACTCCCACCTCCACACTTTTGCATAGTTTGTCCCCCATGTCTCGAATGCATTCCCTCCTGATCTCTGCTTCCCACAATATACAGTTCAGGTGCCACCCCCTACACAATAACTTTCCCTCATCCCCTATTTTTAGTCCTCTTTCCCACTTGAAAGTTGTTCGTATAACTTTTATCTATTTTCTACTTACTTATTTTTCCACATCTGCATCCTTTCCCTTACAAGTAGCATAGAAACTCTGTGAAGGCAGAACTTACTTCACTTCAGTCTTTCTCTCCCCAGAATCTCACAGAAAGCCTTGAGTTAAAAAAAAATGTTTGTTGAATTGAATGCATTGAGTGAACTATGGAGAAGAGCCTAAGGCTGCCCAGTGTTAGTTTGGATGGGCTAATGTCTATCAGCCAGTAAGCATTTAGTAGGCATCTGTTATGTGCCAGGCGCTGTGTTAAGCATTGGGGATACAAAGAAAGACCAAAAAAAAAAAAAAAACCCAATAATCTCTGCTCTCAAGGAGCTCAGTCTAATGGGGGAGACAAACTCCATTCAGGATAAATTGGAGCTAAAGGATGGAGGGAAGGCACTAAATCATGTCATCTGGGTTTTATGGATTGCAGAAAATGATAGGTTTAAAAAGTTCCTTTTGCCTTCCCTGCCATGTGTACATGCCAGATGTCTAAACCAGAAGTGATGTGGGTTTATTTTTGACTTCATGTGCTGTGATCCATGTGGAGAAATGTCTTCCCACAATGTTATATTGTTATTCATACTTTTTTATTGTCAGTGGGAATTCTGACTTGAAATACAAAGGAAGCCTTTTATTTAAAAGCAAAGAATAAGCAAATGCTTCTCTTTAACAATCAGCTGTCATAACTCATTTGTATAATTTTCTAGTTTGGACTCTAAGACGATCATTTGTAAGGATCACAGAATTACAAGGGACCTCTGAGGGCATCCATCCAACCACTACATGAAACAAGAATTCCTTCTGCAACCTCTGAACACATCCTCATCATCTCCTTTAGCCAGAAGTGTTAGGAAACAGTAATACCTATATTCACCAAACTGATGGGCTCTTACAGAGAAAAAAACAGACTTAGTCAAAATTATAGAGCTACAAAGAAACATAGAAAGGACCTAGTTCAGCCTTTGTGTTTTCAAATGAGCAAAGAAAGAAGTTACATAAAGCCTATATGTACCCACAATGGGCAAAACTAGAACTAATTCACTGGGTATAAAGTTAAAGGGGAAGAGTAGAAAAAAGAATAAGACCTCTTCACATAACTTGCAGCCTTGTAGGGTGGATGATGTACACAAATTACTTTAACACAGGGTCTGATGTGAAAGAAAGTGCAGTAAAAAAAGGCATTTTGTCTTATGAGACTTTGGAGAAATCACTTCAGACTAACAGTGGATCAGAGAAAGCTTTGTAAAAGAGATGACATTTGAACTATATTTCAGAAAAACTAAAAGTTAGATAGGCAGACTTGGGAGTATCTACAGGCTCTGAAAGAGAAATATGAGTTAATAATAATAATTTCACATGATTCAATTTAAAAGAAGAATTCTTAGAAACTAGAGTAGATCAGTAGTGCAAAGTGATGTATCCTGATCAATAGCTGATAATTGCCTTCACTAAAAATATTCAACAGAGATAGATGATCATCTGCCTGAGATGTTGGAGAAGGTACTCTTACCTTGGTTAGGAATTCAAACTAGATGACCCCCAGGGTCCTTAATAACTAAGCTTTTGTGGTATGTAGTGCATAGAAGCTTAACTAGCTGGAGGTCTGAGTGAAGGCAGTAACTGAAATATTCAAAATAGCTTTTTATTTATTTGCATTGAAATCTCAATTGAAGTCAGTATGTGAAATCCGGTGGTTTAAATAAGGACCACTTACCTATGGAATAATGAATATGGTCTTTAACATAGGTTTCACTATACTTCCCAGCATGTATACATTCACTCAATTCCCCCAACGCCCTCAAATGAAAACATTGTGGAATAAAATCCCCCAGCTTCTAAAGTTCCACTAACCCCTCAAAGAGAGAATAGAAATTCACCCATATAACCTGGTGTTTGGATAAATAAGCTCCATGAAACATAAATATAATTATTTTCCCCCAGTTCTAGGTAATATATTCTTTCCAGTGGCCAGCATTGTTTAAGAAAACTTCTCACTTTGATGTTTTGCGGCTCCAGGACATCTGAGTTTCTGCGCAGTTCCCTTTCTTTGTGTGATGTGTACCACTTCAAAACCTTTGTGTTGGTGCATTGAACCACTGAGAGTGTTTGAGCAGAAGTGAAATAGCAAAAATATTCTTGCCAGAGTAGCTCATGTCACCTAAGAGAAATGCTTCCTCTGTGATGTTGGCAAATATCTCGATTCATATGTGCTTTAAGCTTGTGTCACTAACTCCATGGGGAACTTCTTTCAAAGTCTGTCAATTCTGTAAAGTTATAATACTTCCCAGAGAACTATCCCCTATAAGAAAAAAACATGTTGGGAGCAGGACAGTTCATCAAAATAGTCAACATATCTAAAAAGTCTGACATTTCTATGCAGTGAACCACATGGCTGGCCCCATCTCTGCAAAGAAATACAATGAAGTGACCTCATATTTTTCCATATTTGGGAGCTAACTTGTTCATTATAATTTATCATCATTCAGTTTTGAATTTAAAAAAAGAAATTCTACCACTTTCTTGGTCTACCAGTTCACACAATAAATTTATCTAATCTCTTCACTGTTCCATGCTGCATCAGTATAACAGATCATTCAAAATAGTAAAATAGTCCAAAAGTCACATATTCTTTCCCTTGGAAATCAGTTGTCTTTCAACTTTATCTTCTAGCTTTGGTTTTCTCTGGTTAATATTAAAATTATAATCTCCTGCTGTCTCTAAGCATACAATAATCGTATACTTGGATATTTGGAACGGTACCTAGGACTACACTCAGACATGCATGGGTGTGTGTGTGTGTATGTGTATGTGTATGCGTGTGTGAATATGCGTGTGAATGTGTGTGTGTGTGAGTATGTTTGTATGAGGGGAGGAGGAAAGAGAAAGGGGTACCCAAGACTCTAAGTGGAACACTGACAAATTCTGTATGGATAAAGTCTAGCTATTTTATGATACAGAATGTAATATTCTTCAGTTTTTGTAACTGCCTTGACATGTGGCCCATCTCCAGTCATAGTTTTCAAATATTTAGCCATCTTTTCCAATGTGAAACTTGAATTACAAGGAAATTAAGTGTCTTCTCTTTCCATCTGTCCTCACATAGCTACCATAGAGATATTAAGTCTGTCTGTCAATCAGACCTATGACCTCCAGGCCACACGTGGCCCTCTAGGTCCTCAAATGCAACCCTTTGATTGAATCCAAACTTCACAGAACAAATCCCCTTGATGAAAGGATTTGTTCTGTAAAACTTGGACTCAGTCAAAAGGATCCAAAGACCTAAAAGGCCACATGTGGCCTTGAGGATGCAGGTTACCCACCTCTGCTCTAGAACAAAAGGAAACTCATCTGTCTGCCATTTAAAACCCTTCTAATCAGGCTCTAACTTGCCTTTATGGGTTAATTATACTTTTCTTAAACATTTCTCTTCATTTACTCCTCAGTATCCTAATGAATAGAGTGATGGACCTGTAGTCCAGAAGACCTGAGTTCAAATCCAGCCTCAGACATTAACTAACTGTGTGACCCTGGATGATCACTTAACCTCTCTACCTCAGTTTCTTCATCCATAAAATTGAAATAACAATTACTGTTATTATAGTGGCTGCTCCCAGGGTTGTTGTGGGGACAAGTGAGATCATATATGTTAAACATCTTACAAACCTCGAAGCACTATGCTAGCTATATTTATTAGATTATTATATATTTATATAAATGCTAGCTATAATTATTAGAGGCAAGTAGGTAAATAGAGTGTGCTGAACCTGAAGTCAAGAGCTGAGTTTAAATGTGGCCACAGACATTGAATGACTGGGTGACCCTGGTCAAGTCCCTCTGCCTCATTTTCCTCATCCGTAAAATAAAGATGATAATAGCACCTGCCACCCATACCTCCTATGATAATAAAATGAGATATTATCTGTAAGGGGTTCTGCAAACCTTAAACCTTATGTAAATGCTAGCTAACTCAATGCAGCCAAACGGTTCTCCTTACTATTTATCACCTCCTCACCCATTGCATACCCCAACTCCATGCCTTTGCCAGGCTACTCCCCAGTGCCTAGACTGAGATCCCTTCTCACTTCTACCTCTCAGAATTCCTAATTTACTTGTAAAGTTCAATTCAAATGCTGGCTCCAACAGGAGACATTTCCCTATGTCCTACTGTCCCTACTATCTTCAGGAGCAGCCTAGCACTTTTATATAGCTCAAATTGTCCGTTTTTCCTGTTATTGAGCCTGCTGGTGCCTTTCTACAATTTATACCCCTAATTAAACACAGCTGTTATGTATATATCCCCTCCCTCTCAGTCTTCTCTAAGCTAAACATTCCCAGGTCTTTCTGTAACAGGCCAGGTGGTGTTGTAATTGTAGTATCTGATTGTAGTATCTGCCTACCCCTACCACAACCCCCTTTCATTTCCCACTCTGCAGACTACAGAAAAGCAGTGCCGCTTAACCAGAAAGGGAATGTGGTATGTAATTTGGCCATCAGGTGACGATAACATCAAGCTACCAATGAAGTTAATTCATCAGGGGACAACCAGTGTACGTCTTGGCTTTTGCAAAAAGGCACGAACTCCTCATTACTTACTAGAAGATGCTCATTTTACAAACCTCCCATGCCAACGTGGCACAACTAAGCATGGTGGTGGGAACACTGGTCCTGATTCAATATTTAGGAATACGGGGAGGGTGGGATGAAAGAGAAAATAATACTCTGAAATAATAAATTATGAAAATCTTTATGATCCTGTCCCCACTCTACATGTGAGAAATTTTCTTTAACTGTTATTTTTATTGTTTGACTGTGCCAACTCTTCATGACCCCATTTGATGTTTTCTTGGCAAAGATATTGAAGTAATTTGCCATTTCCTTCTCCAACTCATTGGACAGATGAGAAAACTGAGGCAAACAGGGTTAAGTGACTTCGTGGTAAGTGTCTGAGGCCAGATTTGAACTCAGTAAAATAAGGCTTCCTGACTCCAGGCCCAGCACTCTATCCTCTGTGCCACCTTGCTGTCCATGGCATAGAATGGGTTCTTAATAAAACCTAATGGATTAATTAATGAGGGCCATACACATTTTTATTGGATACAATAAAATTGTAAAGAAATTGTTTCACTCAATCATTTCTACCACAAACTTCCTCCTAGTTCATAGGTGAAGAAAAATCTTGTATGTGTTTGAAACTCTACCTGGTCAAGCTGTCAAGAAGCTGAAGAAAATAGAGGGTTTGCCTCCAAGTGAGCCTAAAAAGTCATGTGTGGAAAATCACAGTGTGAAAGGGATCATGGAATGTTATAATAGGCAATAGAGGTCCTTGAACTTTTTTGAATACAATTGGTTTCTTTTTTGACCCTAGGTATAGTATATTATACATTAAAAAACATTCTGGGAAGGGGTACATGGCTTCACCAGATTCCCAAAGGACTCTATTACACAAAAAAAAGATAAGAACCCCTGGGTTAGACAAAGATCAGAATAAATACCAAATTAGAGGAAAGAAGGGAAAGAAAGAAGAAAGACTTCCTGTAGAAGATGAGATGTTAGTTAGGACTTGAAGGAAGCTAGGAAAGCCAGGAGGTAGAGGAGAATTTCAGGCACAGGGGACAGTCAGTGAAAATGCCCAGAGTAGGGAGAGACAGCAAGGAAAACAATGTCACTGGATTGGAGTAAATGGGAATGAATAGAAGACTGGAAAGGTAGGAGGGAGCCGGTGGTGAAGGGCTAATTTATTACAGTAGTCTAGACAGGGAGAAATTATAGACTGCTCTAGCAAAGCTGCAGTAGGAATGGGAAAATGATGTTTTAATGGGTTAGGGATGCCACTGATATGAGTACTCCCTCCACCAATGCAGATTGCAACCTTTCATCCTATTTTCTCATAGATAATCCAGTGAGTATCAGATGCTTTCCTCTGGTTCTTTGTAATAACTTGAGGAGTAAAGATATACTACTTGGACTTCCTACCTGTTGTTTTTCATTTTGGCTCTAGGACCATTTCTGGCATTACATTTTCCTGAAGATGCTTATTTTGGTTGGGGGTGGGGGTGGGTAAAGGGAAGGAGACCTGCCAGGGAGAAGGATAGAGTCACAAAACTTTAGAAATTCACATCTCTCTTGATAACATGATTTGGCAATTGCAAGTCAGATCCATGGTAATTCTTACTTTTCACATTAGGGGAAATAGGGTTGAGAGTGGTGGTGTTTCTGAAGCAGTAAAAGGTCTGCATTTTTTCTTCTTTTCCTTTTTTGAAGATTACTGATTCAATAATCTTAGAGACCTAGCTGTTTATCTTCTTTGCTAGAATGAAAATGGCATTAATAGCTATGCCTAACCTCTACTTCTGGAAGAAAGCACAAGGAGATTAAGATAGACTGGAGATGGTCCTAGGTAGAGAAATTGCTAATCCAGACAATTTGTCCTCTTATTTTCATAAGACCAAGCTTTCTGATTACCAGCCTATAAAATATTGGAATTATGGCATACCTTCCCATTCCTCCTAGCTCAAAAAAAGAGTATGTATATATGTATATATTGTATGTATCGTGAATCTATATTTGTTGTGCACATATATATGAGAGTCCAGAATATTTCATTATAATACAGTGCTGTAAACTTAGTAAAATGATATTTCTTTATAAAAAATAAGGTATCTTTAGGGTACAGCTTTAGGAGATAGTTCATTAAATGTATTACATATATAAGCTGGAGCCAATTTTGATACTGGGTAAAGCTAAGGCAACTTAAAAGCTCATCACTAGATCTATGTTTTTGATGTGGAATTGTAAATCTTTATGGAACTTCCCCATGTATAGCTTAGCTTCCTCTTCACAGAGGAAAAGGTTTAACAAAAAGCAGTCTAATTGAGTTGCTTAATAAACACATATGTTAGAAGAAGCTAAGATTAGATGTGACATTTTCTTACTGTGAGAATCCAAAGCTGTGAAAGGGTTCTGTCTATTTTTTATTCCTTTTTTTGTACCAAGTATTTGTAAATTTCCTTTGGAATTTCCCAACCTACGCACAAGAAACCAGGCATTAACTGGGAAAGTCGGTTTGCAGTGGGATGAGCAGCAAATGATGCTCCCCATGCATGCTTCAGTGATTCCCAATTCCGAGAAATCTCAGCTTTGGAATTCTGCCCTTCAAGTATAAATCCTAGTTTTTTCTTTTTCTTTCCCCCTCTAGTCCTACAGTACAACTTCATCATAGAACGGAGGTGACTTTAAAGTTAAAAACTAGGCCAATGGGAGAAGCAAAATCTCTGGGCAGTTTCTGCTGAACTGAAAAGCCACTGGGTTACGAATCACACGAAGTGCTAACTAATTAAATTCGAAAGGGTTCGTCCATGTCTAGCAGGCTGGCCACCAGGGATAATGGTTTGTTTGGGTTACACCTCCTCAAACCATCCTCACAGCATCACAGTGGTGGCTGCGATCTTTACTGACAGGGAGTACCAACAACTTGGATTAGAAAAAAAAAATTACATTTTTATTTTAGTATAATCGATCTCCTCTGTAATTCTGCATACTTTATTTTATGCACTTTAAAACAGTGCTCAAAAAAGTGGTCTAAAAACATCGCTAGATTGCCGAAAGGATCTCATGACACAAAATAGATTAAGAATCCATATCCTACACCAAAAAAATCAGATCTTTGAAGGAAATGTAGTATTTTACTTTGAGGCCCCCTTTTTTGCATTCAGAAATGGAGTAGAAGGGATGCTGGATTCTCAGAGGTTATGCCAGTCAAGTGCCAACTCTTAAACACTCTACAAAGAAGGTAAAACCATGGTTCTGGCAGCAGGCTCTGAGAACCAGCCAATTGTAGGGAAAGTCTCATCAGCAAGAGGCTGATCCCTAAGTAATGAATTTTTTTTTTAGCCACAGCAATTCCTGACCCCATCTACTAAAAGGTATGAAGTTTGAATTCTGCTTTGGAAGAGGGAATGCTAATTCTCCATTGATATCACAGATCTTGAAATAATGAATTTAGTTTTTGAGGTTTTTTTTTAAGTTAATACTTTACAAAAAAGAACCCCATGAATTAAGTTTCACAAGTAGGAATGTTCTTGAAATTAAGTCTAAACACTCAATCTGCTACTGGGGATAACAGTGAACTGCTTTCTTCCCTATGCCACAATCTCTCACATATCATATTCCCAGACTATCAATTTAGGGTGGTCAACAAAATCCACAGGTCTCCAGTAAAAGCCCCCCATCTAGCATCCTCAGAGTCATCATCCTGTCAGCCTCTACACTTGCTTCTGAATCACAGGGAACTCAAAATCAATAAACCACTTTGTTTGGAGAGTCCTTCTAGCTCCAAATGTGGGGTGTCTGACATTCAGAGCCCTTCCTAACCTGTCCCCACCTTTCCAGTATTCCTACACCTCCCCACTTCTGCCACCTACTCTTCGATCCAGTGCCACTGACTTCCTTGCTGTTCTTTGCACACAGTACTCAACCTCTGGGCATTTTCTGTAGCTGTCTCCTCATATACACCTCCACCTGCTACAAAAAGCCTTTCTAGATCTCCCTTAATTCTAGTACCTACCTTCTGATGATTACTACCAATTTATCCTGCTTCTTTATCTGTGATTGTTTGCATGTTGTCTCCCCCATCAGACTGTGAGCTTCTTGAGGGCAGGAATTGGCTTTTGCCTTTCTTGATATCCCCAGAACTGTGCACAGTACCTGGCACATTAGGAGGCATTTAAATGTTTGCTGACTGACTGATCCTATGAGCTTGTGACTCTGACTTTGACATGAGTTCTGACAGTAGCTCTATGACCTTGGGAAAGGTCTGAGCCCTTGGTTTCCTCATCTTTAAAGTGGAAATAATAACAACGGACATTTATATATGCATTATAAATGGTCCTCTTCAGAAACAAAGGACAAACACAACAGCAACATATTTAAAGTTTGCAAAGCATTTTACATACATCATCATTTAACCTCGTGACAACTTTAGGGTAAGAACCTTCTGGGTTGTATCAGGAAATAATTCTGTAGAATATTTGGTGACCATACAACACCCTATCAATGCGTTGTTATTGTTATTGGAGCAAGATGTGCCCAAAATGAAGTATAATGGAAAAGATAGAAGGAAGGGTCAGGGTCACACAGCTAGTAAGTGTCTGAGGCTGGATTTGAACTCAGGAAGAGGAGGCTTCCTCACTGCAGGGTTGGTGCTTTATCAATCTAGCTGCCTTGTTTTTTTGTTTGTTTTTTTTTAATATGGGTGTATCCTTAAACTAAGTAGAAAAGTTTTAAAGCTTTTATTTTGCTATTCTTACTGAAACCTGACCATGTCAGACATTTTTCTCTGATGCTTATTGGTTCCTGAGTGAGAATTAGATGATTAAGAGTCTGTCTAATTGTGTGACCTTGGGTATTGGCTTCCCCTCTCGGAGTCTCAATTTCTTTATCTATAAAATGGAGAGACCATTAATTTTAGAATCATCTTGCTGCATTCTGTCTTCAATTCTTTTCAAAGTTTATAGCTTCTTCAGGGAATTATAGCCCCTTATTCTCTTTTGCATTTTTATGTTGTTAAACTGTTTTCACATAGTTATATACTGATAGAAGTAGTTTTTAACTAATCACAAAAGATCATCAGAACATCTTCAAAGAATACTTTTTAAAATTATTTTTGGGTCAACCTAATTCATAACTCATCAAAATACAAATGGACCGTAAAAGCAGGTACCTTAGAGATTTGACTACAAAGACCTAGAAAACAGTCAGATGCAAATTCTATTTAAATATATTCACTGCTTTCTTTTTTCCACAAAGTGATAGAATAACAGGTTTTGATTTTTTGATATTTAGGATGCACACAGAGGACTCTTCATCCAACAACTCCGTCCTACTCAAAATTTACAACCAAGAATAAAGTTGAAGATGTTTGGACATTCAGGATCTGGAAAAACCACTCTTGTGGAGTCTCTCAAGTGTGGACTTATCAGGAGCTTTTTCAGACGCCGAAGACCCAGACTTTCCTCTACAAATTCCACCAGGTTTCCCCCTTCTCCTTTGTCTTCCAAGCCAGCAGGTAAGAATGTGTGTGTGTGTGTGGTTTCACATTATGATATCATGACCTGAGGATCATATTACTTCATATTTCATTTGCCTGTGTGTTAATTAGCACCCCTCTAGAAAAGACTAGAAGCTACAAAAAAGTATTTACATGTAGGGCAAAGAAACACAACCTAAGTAAAAGTGAAGAATTTTGTTCGTGATAACATTTGGGGTTTTCTTGACAAATATACTGAAGTGGTTTGCTATATCCTTTTCCAGATTATTTTAAAAATAAGGAAACTGAGGCAGACAGAGTTAAATGATTTGCCCAGAGTCACATAACTACTAAGTGTCTGAGGCCAGATTTGAACTCATGTTATCCTGACTGCAGTCCTGACACTCTATCCCCTGTACCACCTAGCTGCCTGTTGTGGAGAATAGCAGGAGTAAATAGCCTAATACTAGCAAAAAAAAAAACAAAAAACCCCCAAAACCAAAAAAATCAGAAGGAGTTGCCTAAGAGGACCATCATTCAGATTTAAGGCTGGATAGATGATCAATTTCTCTTGTCCATTTAATAACAAATTCTCTCTGAGCATGCAAGTCTCCCAGCTTGCCAGAGAAATGAAAAGATAACCTCTCTCCCAGACTTACATATCTAAGAAGTGGACAATCGTGCAGCTGACTAAGTCTTAATCACAAGAGGAGAAAGATGCTGCAATAAAACTTTCAGTGTTCTTCCTAGACATGTGATTAATCTTGAGATTTCCACTATCACATTGAGCTCCCACATGAAGCAAGTACCCAGTGAGATGGATGCCCCAGGTTGGGCTTCTGTAACTTAGGAAGCCAACTTCTCATTTTCCTCCTACTAATCTAGGATATGTGTCTGAAGATAATAATCAGCTAAAACAGGACTGGCTGGACTCAGCATTGGAATACTTGTCCCTTATTGTTTAACAGCCTTTATGAAGGGATTACAAGTTCCCCTTGTCTGTATCTACCAAGGACGGAATACCCCTCTGCCCACTATGGTGGCTGTTATTGGTAGGTCTGTATTTCATGAGAGTAGAAACTTAGACTTGGAGACCCCACTCACCGCATTGAATATATCTAACTGTTTGGGAATTTGGATAAGGGGCTTCTCAACTCAGGAATAATTGCAACACTGTGCAATAAAAAAAAAAAGAATGTTAGATTTGGAGTCAAAGCACCTCAGTATGAATTCCAGATTCAAAACATACTAGCTGTGTGACCTTGGGTAATTATGTAATCTTTCTGGACCTCAGTTCCTCTCAATCTACCTACATACACACACATACATATTCATATATAGAAAGATACACACGTATGAATACACATGTGGTGTATATGGAGAGGAGGAGAGGGAAAAGGTGGGGGTGGAGGCAGGGCAATAGGTATAGCATGGTATGTGTAATATTTCTTTCTCTGTGAAATGGTCTTATACAAAAGCCACTTAGTTGCTTTTGGATGATTTCTCTGTCTGCCTTAACAACTTCTAAAGAAACTGATTCAGACTTGAATCTTACATAAGGAAGATGGACCCAAGCAGATACATGAGAGGAAACCATAGAGGATACCCATAACAGTCTTCCTACTGGGAGTGTTGCTTAGCCTTACTGGAATCCTGGAGGCCTGGATAGAGATTGGGGACTCTGCCCACCTTCCCATCAGAGTCCCCGTGAAAGCCTAACCCTAACCCCGTGAAAGCCATGCCAGCCCTCTCTCCTAACACCCATAGAATGATCTTCTCATAACCTGTGTAGATGCAAGCATAGTTTGAGCAAGCATTTTAATAGTTTCCATACATAGTCCTACCTCAGTTCCTTTAGGAGAGAGATGTTGGCTAGAAAATAGTATATTTAGGTGGATTTGAAAATAAGATGGGGAAATTTTTTAAGGTCATCTTGAATGGTTCAGTGTCAACTTGAAAAGCCATGAGCTATTTAAAAATTTCATCAAAGACTTAGGTAAAGGTACGGATAACATACTTATCAAATTTAATAAAGTAAAAGTTATTAAAAATAACTAACATGCTAACACTACACAGGAGATCACAATCGTGATTCAAAAAGATCTTGACAGTGTAGACTATGGAAGAGAATCTAGTGAGGTGAAGTTAATAAAGATAAATATTAAATCTTACATTTGGGATCCAAAAGTCAACCCCCAAAGTACAGTTTGAGGGAGGTGTGGTTAGACAGCAGTTAATCTGAAAAATATCTAGAGATGTGATCAGACCACAAGCTCTCTGTAAGTAAACAGTATAAAATACAGTACGTTGTAAGGCACTGAGTGTTGGACACAAAGTCAGGAAGAACTGAAATCCAGTCTTGCCCCTGACAGTTAGGGTAACCATGGTCAAAGTTCCCTGTTATGAGACTCAAATGAGTCTCATACAGCCTAGCATATGGAAAGCACTTTGCAAACTCTGAAGCCTCATCAAAATGTTTAGAAATTATTATAACAGCCCAAAAGTCTAAAACAAAAAGACATAGGGTCCAGGAAATGATCATCTCATATTCTGCCCCCAGGCACACCCCAATTAGTGCTTGAGGTGGTCATGTATTCAAATTTGAACTATTCAAAATTATAATTATGTAAAGTATGATCATTGGTTCCAGCCCAGTGGAAAGAGGCCCTACGAATTTGCATAAAGCAGCTGCTCCAGGAGTTTTGTTATTCACACAAATTAGGACCTTGTTGTCTTTAGTTTGGCAAAGGGGCTCCAGGTGGCACCATGGAGAAACTAGGGATGCTTAGTCTGGAGATCAGAAGAGTCACGTGGGAAGCCAGCTCTCTTCATTTGAAGGTCTTTCATGGGGAAAAGAGTTGGGACTTGTTCACTTTGATTGAATGGAGGGCAGAGCTAGGGGGAATGAGAGGTAACAATAAAGAAGTAGAATAGGGCTTGGCATAAGGGAGAAAACTTCCTTGTCATTAGAATCATTTAAGAATGGACTAGGCTGCCTTCAAAGGCAGTAGGCTTCCCCTCATTGGAGGAGCTCAAGGCAAAGACTTGATGACAACTTGGGAAGTGTACCAAAGGAAGGGATTCTTTCTTGCTCAGGTGTAGATTGGCATTTCAGGTTCCATTACTGGCATTTCATCATCTTGAGATTCTGAGATGAGGTGATCTGAGGTGGTCATATGCCAACACTGGATGGCCTCCTCCAGGGTTGAAACCCCCCCATTGAGTAAAAGAGGGTATTGTTTCTTTAAATTCCCATCCAGAGACAAGGAATTCATTCTAAATAATAAAGATTTTCAAACATTTTCATGACCAGTGACAATTTGGTAGTTTTATTTCTTCAAATCCTGTCTTCCATATGGAATATTACAGAAGATTCTCATATCTTGTCAGGTCCAAAATTAATAATAAAATACAGAAAATTTACAAAGTGCTTTCATCACAACAAACCAGTAAGGCAGTTTACATATTGCTATCTCCAGTGGTCTGCTGGGAAATATTTAACAATAACTCAGTGGAAAATTTTTTATTAATATATTCATTACACATTTTAAATTTTACTCTTCATTATTACCATTTCTTCTATCACTATCCAATCAACAAAGCCAGGAAACAAGCCCTACTTTGCTGCATTTGCTGATTTCTGATATGTAAATGCAGCAGGCTCCCAACACACCTTTAGTTATAAACTTTTTTGCAAATGGGAAAGCTGAGGTTTCCCTTCCCCCCCAAAAATGTGTCTCCCCCGAGAATAATCAGTACGTCTGTTGCAGAACTAGGACTGAAACTTGGGTCTTCTTTTTCTCACCCTTTTTTTTCCACATTTCGCTATAGTTCTCTCTAGCACCACCCCTTCAAAACAATGGTGATTTTAAAAGTGGGTCCTGGAGTCAGGAGGACCTGAGTTCAAATCCAGCCTGAGACCAGATACTGGATGCTTACTAGCTGTGTGACCCTGAGCAAGTCACTTAATCCCAGTTGCCTCACCAAAAATAAATAAAAAGTTGAGGAGGAGCGGTGGCACAAGAAATAGACTAAGGCAAACAACCGCTCCAGCTTCTTTCTCATGAGGCTACTGTGGTGATAGACCCTTCCACTGATGTTTATCAAACCTTGAATCTAAAAGAATAAAAATTCCAAAGGTCAGCCTGAAAAATGCAATCTTGATACCAGTTGTTGGAAATGAATGTGTCTTTGCTCTGTGTGCTCACTCAATGATTGAAGGTCTATCAGTCAGTGAGCCTCTAAGCCAGCCAGAAGCTGCCCCCACATAGCAGCCAAGGTGGGGCCTTAAAGTTGGGGGGTATGCACACATATAGATCTGTATTACTGTCCTCCCTCAAGAGAATGAACTAGAATAGTCCTTTGTGCCTTCTGATTTGGGATGTCTGCCTGAGATGATGACCTTCAGTTAGGTTCTTTACAATATGACACAGAAGTTGTAGTTTGTCAGTGAGTACCACAGAAAGTAACGAGCCCCTTCAGGAGGTATCTAAATACATCCAGGTCATCAAGTTTAATGGTGTCCAAATTCTCTTAGGAGAAACTGTACAGTAAACTAAGTGATCCACCTCAAGATGTCTTGGATACTCAGGAACAGCCTTTCTGAGAAGCTTCTTCCACCTTTTCCTTTCTTCCAATCCAGGAATGATTATGTCTAGCTACTCTTTAAGTTTTTCCTTCATGCCTTCTCATTGGTTAGCTGTTCCCCCTAAAGGGAAGGGTTGACAAGAAGACAGAGCATTTGTATTTTGCATTTGCATTTGATCAAATTATTTGTAAGCTTTCAGAGTTTCCTTCTATTCAGTGTCTCACTCCAGATCTGCCTATCACTTATACTGTGAAGTCTGGAATGCCAGATCCATAATTAACAAACCTCCTTTCATCCTAAACCTTTTTCTTTCTCATTCCTTCCATCTTCCAGTGTGCACTGAAATCTTGCACTTTCTGATGACACTGCACACTTGACCACACTTTCCAGTATTGTCTTTTTCACTCCTGCGCCACCCAGCCACTCAAATCTCACTGGTCATGGTTGATGAGTTAGAATATTCCTTCTTCCTTGTGGCCACTTTTAGGCTCTCCCTCTACTACCATCATCTGGCTACATCTCCATTTGAGGTACATGCTATTATCTGTTGACCCACATGAATTATTCATCCTTCTTCAATGAATTTACCACATGATTCATAGAATTTCAGTTCACTTCATACCAGGCAACTTCCGCATGCATTTTGACATTCTCCCCAACTTCCAAATTCAAAATTCTACTCAATTCCCATCACTTATTTCTTATTCTACCTCAGTCATGGATAAAGATAGTCACACACTGGATCTGACCATTATTCATGTATATTCCTTTAAAATGATGACATTACACTATTTGATCAGAACTTTGAATAATTCTGTATTATATGCCTCAGCCCTCGTAAAACCATTCTTCACCCTCTTCAAGACCTCCAATCCATTGTCTTCTCAATGTTTTTCTTTCAGGTCCTTACCTTACCCTGTTCTGAATTTACTTCTCTTTCTACTAACTCTATAGTTAGCCAATTTACTTCTCAATCCAGTACTTACAAGTCCATTGACTTCTTGTCCTGTCACTGGTCATGATTTGTTAAACCCTGACCCTGAATTATCTCTACCATCACGTTCCTTTGTTCTTCTGATTCACATCCTGCTGAATGGAGCTCATGAAATAGGTTGACCCACTACAGATTTTCTATGTGACCTCACCTGGGCTGACAAGATAATCTTTCTTTAACTCTCTATCAATTGACCGTCTCACATATCAATAATGGCTAATCCAGACCTTTTCATCTCTCTTCAAGTTTTTTATTCCACCCTGTCATCAAGAACCTTGCCTTATACTTCACCAAAATCACCATGTCCAAAACGGAATTCATTTTTATCCTCAATCCTCCCCTCTTCCCAACTTTCCTTTTACTGTTGTAGGCATCACCATCCTAGGAGCCCAGGTTCACAACCTGTGTCATCCACAGCATTTTTGTCACATTGTGTTGTTTCCACCCTCTTTAGTATATGCTCTCTTCTCTTCTCTTCTCTTCTCTTCTCTTCTCTTCTCTTCTCTTCTCTTCTCTTCTCTTCTCTTCTCCTTCTCTTCTCTTCTCTTCTCTTCTCTTCT
Source organism: Bettongia penicillata ogilbyi (assembly GCA_023548195.1). Taxonomy (NCBI): domain Eukaryota; kingdom Metazoa; phylum Chordata; class Mammalia; order Diprotodontia; family Potoroidae; genus Bettongia; species Bettongia penicillata. The sequence continues at coordinate 527,827 of JAJHZJ010000312.1, forward strand.
CTTCTCTTCTCTTCTCCTTCTCTTCTCTTCTCTTCTCTTCTCTTCTTCTTCTCTTCTCTTCTCTTCTCTTCTCTTCTCTTCTCTTCTCTTCTCTTCTCTTCTCTTCTCTTCTCTTCTCTCCCACTGTCACCACCTCAGTTTAGGTCCTCATTATCTTCCATCTGAACTGTTACAATAGCCTGCCTCCCCACTCCAGTGCGTTCTCCACTCATCTAACTAAGTGATTTTCTTAAGGCTCAGGTATATCACCCCCTATATGACCCCACCCAATGCTACTCAGTCTGCGGTCCTCGGCATGACACTTGAGGCTTTTCATGGCTTACTTTGCCATTCTTACACTTTACTGTCCTCCATGTACTGTCTGCTCCAGCCACATCAACTTCCTTACTGTTCCTTGAAGTCCATCTTCCCAGTCCATACCTCAGTGCTAACTGTTCCCAATGTCTGGGACTTCCCTCTGATACTTTACTTCTATACATATCTTCTGTGAACCGAGCTGTCTCCTCTGTTAGGAATGTGAGCTCCTTTAGAGCAGGGAGAGTGTTTTTGCCTTTCTTTGTATCCCTTAGTGTTTTATTGTCAGAGTGCCTGGCACATTTTAAGCACTTACAAATGCATACTGATTGACTGACTTAATGAGTGATTGATAAAGTACATTGGTTTTTCACCATAAAGATGAACGAGCATGGAAACTTTAATAAAACATTTCCCCTTTCCTTATTCTCTCGGGTAATTCAGGTAAATCTGTTCTTGATGTTAATCACCAAAACAGAAATGACATAGGTTTAGCTTATGAAGGAAGTGCCGGAATACTCCACCATGCCTAGTTTGGAAAGGATGATGTAAGAAAGAAAAGCAAAAATAGAAATCTTAGTCTTAAAGCGAAAAGGAGAAAAATAAATCAGTAATCCGAGAAGCTCTTGTGGGTTTCTTGGTAGAGGACCTAAACCAATAAGGAAATAGTATCTTCAAGCTAGGTATCATATTGCCTAAGAAGTTGGACTCTTCCTTCACCACCCTTCCCCCAATCTAAGGGCAATAAAGTGGTGTGAAAGTTTTGTCATATCAAGAGAAAAACAATCCAAAGTACATTTTAAGAACTCCAAACTAATCAAGGTTTGTTTTTAATCTGGCTTTGTAATTAAACAGTTGCCTGAGGGAGTTAACAAGAAAGGTATGTGTGATTTAACCATTAATGCCTCACCAGGATGACCAACCCAAGTGTGTGGCCAAACCCAGGTACTCATTCTCTTATCTATCTGCATCAGGCTTCGTATTTGTAAAATGTGTATAGCAATACCTTTTACACTTATCTTACACATTGTAATGAGAAGCCAAAGCATTAATTAAATTTCCTTATTAACTATAGTCACATTTCTATTTTAAGGCTTTCTATTTTAAATGTTGATGCTCTTGAAAAATTAATGTCGCTTACCAATGACTCCCAAATAAAATCCTCTTTGTAATAAAAAAAAAAAGTACATTTGGGAAAAAACAATTCAACCCATTGACCACATCAGAAAATGTGTGTCTCATTCCATGCTTATCATGTACCTATTCTCAGTGAAACGGGAGGGATGCTTCCACATCAGCCCTGTGAAGTCACTGCATCAGTTGGGGTCCTGAAGACACTCTGATGAGTTTCTTGGCCCCCAGTTCTAGAATCACCTCTCTGTCCAGCCCAAAGATCCTTTCTCTGACAATAACTCATGAGTGGGTCCCAGTGAGGCAAACCATCTTTTCCTTTTTCCAGGAAAAACCTGACCTCTGTAGAATTTCCCTTGTGTGAACAGGACTATTTTGTACCAACAGAACAATCATGTTCTGCTTCCCAGAATTACTGTATACTTGATGCATCACTCACTGAAATTTTCCAGTTTAAGCTTTAGTATCACCCCCATTGAGTTGCAAATTCCCTAAGACTTCTGCCCACTTTATTAGCATTATAATAAACATTTTGCTTCTTGACTGGAAGACTGCTTCAATTGACAAGTTCTTTCCAGACAAGTCTGCCCTGAAGCTCAGCATTTTGGGATGCCTGCACCCCTGAAATCCATCATTTCAATTATATTTTCCTTTATGTTTTGTGGGCACCATGTAAATTGCTGTCAGGTTTTGGTTCCTTCACTTTGTGTCACTTCATGTAAGTCTTCCCAAGATCATCTGAATTCTTCACGTTAGCTGATTGTTATGGTCTAGCAATATTTCAGTACGTTCATATACCACAATTTGTTTTCTTGGAAACCCATTTTCATTTCACTTCCTTACTACAACAAAGTGTTATCATAAATTGTTTTTATTACGGAGAAGACCATACCCTGTGTGTGCAATCTCCTTTGTGTATATGCCTAGTGATAATATTCCCAGGTCAAAGGGTTTGTACAGCTTATTGAATTTTTGCGTATACTTCAAATTAGTTTGGCATTGTACTAAAGATTTTATTCCATATTTTGGCAAGAATAGACTGACCAGTGAATAGAAGAGGTAAGAAATGCCCCTTACAGCTCCAGTAGCACAAAAGGGTCACAGCACTGCTTTGAAGAATGGGAGGTCCAGGCTTCTAGGAACATTGCCTTAGGTCGTATGATAAGGAGGGCGTCAGCAGGTATAAACCTGTGTGTGTGTGTGTGTGTGTGTGTGTGTGTGTGTGTGTGTGTGTGTGTTCATCCTTCGTTGCCAAAGAAGACCTTGCCATCAGAGAAATAATGACATGACTTGCACTTGACTTTGTTTTTTTGAGTGAGGGAGGGCTGTGCAGGTCATTAGCCTCACTTCTCCTCCAGAGCCATCTCAATGCAGTGACCATATATTTATCAGGATGATTGGAGATGACCCAGGATAGGCAGTTGAAGTTAAGTGACTTGCCCAAGGTCACACAACTAGTGAGTGTCAAGTGTCTGAGATGAGATTTGAACTCAGGTCTTCCTAACTCCTGCACTGGTGCTCTATCCACTGCACCACCTAGCTACCCCCAGGTATAAACCTATTCCTAAAATAAATATAAATGCATTGATTGGGAAATAGTTGATAAACTTGTGGTATAGAAGTGCTATATAATGCACTTTGACAGATAACAATATTACTCTTTCATGAAGTTAGGCTAGTTTTTCCTTAAAAGATATTGAAACTGCACCTGAAATTAGACATGCTCTGGAAATAATTTCAGGCCCTTGATAGGGCTTTATTGCCTCTTGGGTACAAAATAGCTAGGAGGTAAGGAGCTGAAGGCCCTCCCTGAAGACCCAAGATCAGTAGCATGAAGAGGAAGCTGTGTTCAGTCTTACCAGTGCTTCATCCTGGATGACTATCCCTTCCCTTGCAATGGCTAAGTAAATTTCCTTTTATTTTCTGTCAGGTAGATTCCAAATACAAAAATTCATTCCAGTTTTGGACCTGAGCTACCAGGAGTCTACATATCCATATTTATATCTACAGACATACACAATACTACAAAATAGTAGTATGATATTTCCCGTGATGTGATAAAAAGTGAAGAAAGCAGAATCAAAACATATCACAGGATCACAGAGTCTCAGAGTGGGAAGGGACCACAGAAGCCATCCAGTACCAATTATAACTGAGCAAGAATCCCATCTACAGACTACCCAACATGGAGTCATCTAAACTTTGCTCAGGGACAACAAATAATGGGATGAGAGAGATTTATAAAATCGGGCAAAGGTCTAAAACATATATATATATGTATGTATAAATATGCAAGTATGTATATAACAGACCTCTTGTATGTTGATTTATACATATACATACATGTATATATCTGTGTACATATATACATAAACACATAATTACACACATATACATCTTTAAACCACTATCCTAAGTAGGTTTAACATCTTTTTTTAAAGATGAAGAAACTAAAACTCAATTAGACTTTCCCAAAGTTTCATAGGAAGGAAAAGGAGTCATGAAACTCCCCTTTTCCTTTCTTTCCATGATCACCATTGCTATGTGTTCCATTTATTCTTAAGACGAGAAAGAGAACTTTATAGGTTCTAGCTTAATCCTGGGGTACTTACATCAGTTACTCCACTCAAATTGGAGTTCAAATAAAGTTCAAAATTTTTTTTTACTGGAGTCCCTAATATAAGTATTCCAGGATTGTAAGTTAAGTACTCCAGGATTATAGAAAACATACAAAATGCCCCCTTCTCCCTGCAGCCTTGATTATGACTCACTACCTCTCACTGGAAAGGAATTATTTTCTGCAGATACAGGAGGACTCAGGGGTTCTAATCCTAGCCCGGCTACTAAATTGTTCCGAGGCCTTGAACATGACACTCCCTAATATGCCTTAGTTTCCTTATCTATTGAATGAGGGACTTGGAATAACCTCTAATGTTGCAGATTAGATATAATATTCGAAACTCTATACCCTGTCCCCTTTATTCCTTTTGTGGTACCCAAAACTGCCCTTGGAATTTAACTCTTTTCTCCTTATTACTTTCCTTTGGGAGTTCCTCTTAAGACAGTGTCATTTGGGTATCCATTTAGGAAAGTCAGTCAGCTACAAGGTTGCCCAGGGGAAGAACTTTCTCGAGAACATCTAATCTTGTATCAATTTTTACAGATGTGGAAATTGGTATCCTTTCTTTTCTTTCCATGTACCAAAGATATTAATGTTTACAGCATATTCTTTAAAAGATCTTTTCAACAAAATGCTCTCCTGATTGAGATTTGCTTTCATTTGCATTAAGTGACCAACCTCCTTTTTCCTTGTGCACCTTAGTATCAGTGAGTATCAACAACCTGTACCCTGGCTGTGAAAATGTAAGCGTGAGGAGCCGTAGTATGATGTTTGAGCCAGGTCTCACCAAAGGGATGCTTGAAGTGTTTGTGTCTCCTTCCCACCATTCGCACTGCTCAGCCGATGACCAGTCAACCAAAGCAATCGATATCCAGAATGCCTATCTGAATGGTAAGTTCCATTTGTGGTTCCCACGAAGCAGGGCTGTTCTTTCCTAAAGGGTACTGAATGCCTAGACTTTTAAAGAGGATTTTAAATTTTAATCTGCTAGAGAGAGATATTCCCAAATGTTAGTGTAGTTGTTAGTAATAGGTGAAAAGGCAAAAGAATAAAATTAGACAGTAGACTAAGTCTGGACTAAGACAAAGATCTTGTAAAGGACCCAGGGGGGGAGTATCTACATCAACGAAAATCTCCAGTTGAATGATCGTCCTTTAGAAGATGGTTTACAAAGCACGCTACATTTGTTCCTCACAACAACCCAGTGAAGTGGTTCCTAATTTTGTCCTCACATGAGGAATCTGAGGCTTAGAGACTGAGTGACTTGCCCTGGGTCCCACAGCTGATACCTGAGAGAGGAGTCAAACCCAGGTCTTCCATATTTCAGGTTCAGCCCTCTGTCTACCATGCTGCATTTCCTTAGCAGCCTGATACCACTGACTGGTGTATGTATATATTGGACAAATCATTTAACTTTCAAAAGTGAATTTATTGACTGTGTCCTGAAGTGCCATAAAAGCAATTCTTAACCTACCCATGTTCTGTCAGGACCAAACTAAGGGCTGAGAAGAGGAGTAGATAAGGTATTTATCCTACCAACTTGAGTTTAAATTATGGGTTCAACACTTTAGTATCTATAAAATCATTTGTTGTTATTCAGTGGTTTTTTCTGTCATGTCCAACTCTCTATGATCCCATTTTGTTTTGGGGTTTTTTTGGAGGGGGCAAAGATAGTAGAGTGGTTGGCCATTTCCTTTTCCAGTTCTTTTGACAGATGGAGGAATTTGAGGTGAAGAGAGTTAAATAACTTGCCCAGGGACACACAATTAATAAGTGTCTGAGGCCAGATTTGAACTCAGGAAGATGAATCTTCCCAATTCCAGGCCTGACAGTATTCACTAGCTGCCCCATGATATCATAGCAAGGACATTTAACCTCTTTGTGGCTCAGTTTCTTTATCCAATAACATGGGAATCATATTTGTGCCACCTACTTCACAGGGTTGTTGTGAGGAAGGTACTTTACTAACCTTTAAGCATTATGTAAATATAGGTTATTATATATATATATGATTTAATTATAGCAACTAACATTTTTGTAGCATTATAAAGTATGCAAAATACTTTATATACATTTGATCCTGGGAAATAGATCCTCATCTTACAAATGAGGAAACTAAGGCTAACTTGCTCAAGGAAACATAGGTAGTAACCAACACAGATTTGAATGTAGATCTTCCTAACTCCCAAATCCAGCTCTTTACCCTCGTAGTAAATGTATTTCTTCAGTGCTTAAAATGACCCATGGTTTCATCAGTGTGGGTACCCACAACCAACACAGATCATACCCCTTCTACATGTTTAATGACTGTGTAAGAAATTAATATGGCCAAAAAATTAATCATAACAAACCCTCTGGGGATGAGTTGTTCCAAAGTTAATTGCACCTGTCCTTGGCCAGTACTCATGCTGTCCATCATCAGATTCATATTTAAAGCCTTTTCTGCTTGAAAGAAACAGCCCAACATTCTGTTTCATTACCGGAACCTCTCACATGAGTTTTCTTTTATGCCACAATGGAGTATCTAAATAGACCTTAATGGGAATTTTTAATTGCTTTGTTGGGCATGTAATTTCCATGTAAATTGCACATAGGTGTGCATGTACATGCAAGTATAAATACACTTTTATAAGTGGTCTCGCATCGATGTTTATTAATATTAATAATTTTTATGATTTTATATACTTGGAATAGCAGTTTAGGTATATGAAAAAATGCTGCCTCAAATTCTAGTCTCCTAGATCATTTTGGGACAAATTGAATGAAATTTAGCCTTTTGCTATTTGAAGACGCACAATCGCTCTTATTTCTCTCTTTGCAGGAGTTGGTGATTTCAGCGTATGGGAGTTCTCTGGGAATCCTATTTATTTCTGCTGCTATGATTATTTTGCAGCAAATGATCCTACTTCAATTCACGTAGTGCTGTTCAGTCTTGAAGAACCTTATGAGATCCAGCTAAATCAAGTGATTTTCTGGCTTAGCTTCTTAAAGTCTCTTGTCCCTGTTGAAGAGCCCATAGGTAAGCCACCGGAAATATGTGGCTTTGAGAAAAGTGCTGTGCTTTCTTCTTGTTCAATTTTTTCCTGGATGTGCTCCTAGCACTCATGAGGCCTGAAGGCATTTAGCACATAGGTAGCATTTCTTGGATCCTCAGTAGTTTGAGCTGACAAGTTGGATATTTCTGTATGTCTTTCTACGTTCAGCTGTTCAGCTTTTCTAATTTCGTGTATAGTTTGTACTGAATATCTGATAAAACATTTTTGTTAAAAAGCAATAGACTTGTGGAATTTATTGGGTTTTTTTTCTTTTTTTAGAAACACTTCTCAGTTCTTTTCAAATATTAAATTGATACCTGGCCATTTCTCACTGTCACTTGGATCATATTAGCTAGTCAGCTTTTTTATCTTGGGGCTATTGTTTCTGTTTGGTAGAATTCTAAAAGCCTGCTTTGAAGTATAAGCCAGTATTTCTCAAAGGAAAAGAAACCATTGGAACCATGGGGAGCATGGCAGCAATATTAAAATTATTGTTTGTAATATTTGCCACCAGTTTGTTAATGTTCAATTGTGTTCAACTCTCTGTGACTCTATTTGGAGTTTTCTTGGCAAATATACTGGACTGGTTTGCCATTTTCTTTTCTATCTCATTTTACAGATGAGGAAACTGAGGCTTGCCCAGGGTCACACAGCTCATAACTGTCTGGGGCCAGATTTGAACTCAGGAGAAGGAGTCTTTCTGATTCTAAGCCCAGTGCTCTATCTACTGCACCATCTAGCTGCCCTTGATGCCAATATCAGACCCCTTATTTTATGAGCCAGAGCAATTATATTTTCTACCTCCAGAGGTCATGCTCTATTTCAGAATTTCTCTTCTGTGAAGCAATGAAATATAGCGTGATGTGATCTGGTAGATATTGTTAAAGTAGGGATAAGGAATATTCTGGCAAGGATGACTGACCCAGGGGGAAAAGGGAGCTATATAAATTTTAAAAATCTGTTTTATTTCCTTGTTCTTCATCTTCTTTATAAACTAAGAACTGGGACATAAAACACTATAATAGGAAATAAAACAAATTTAAACAATGGCTATTGGTTTCACTCTATGGAGAGAGGAGAAAAGGAGGAAAGAAGAGAAAAAAGAGATGGACAGAGAAATATTGAAAAAAAGACAGAAACAACTACATGGGGAAGAGAGAATTTTATGCAATAGCACTTCTGTCTTAAGGCTATTTAAGGTATTGCCTTTAAAGACTTTTTACTCCATGTTTAGAATGATCTGCATCATGATGTAACTACTCATTTATTTAGAATTTTAAGATTTGCAAAGTGTTTTTTTGCAGTTGATATTGATTCTTTGGTATTTGTCTAATATCTAAATGGAATTAAATTATAGCCTAGATAGAGTCTGAGGATTATCACATTCTCCAACCTGATTATTAAATGCAAAATTGCAAAAGTGAGTCTTCCTTCTGAGTAGTGGCCAATTTAACCAAAATCGATTGTCTAAATATGTTAATGAGAAGAGGGAATGAATTCAAATACAAATCCCTATTGTTTTTTCAACTAATGGAAGAACCATTCTTCATCAGTAATAAAATCTATGTAAAATCTCATTCTTACAAGAAAATAGTAAGAAAACCTTTAAGTTTAAAAAGCTGCAGTAGGTTTAATTTTTTAAATGTATGTTTAGTATTATGATCTCATTCATATTGCCATTGTGTCTTTCTCTTTCTCATTCTTTTTCATGGTATCTTCCAGGCTTTCCTACTTAAACTCTCCCCTAAGTGAGAGTTCATTGTTTGTGTAAGTACTGTACAGTTACATTCATACCAAAGTATGAATGTTGTGGACCATTAATCATCATTGTCATTTCTGTAGTGCTATGGGGTATCCAAAGAAATTTTCATAGATCTTTTAAAAGGAATCATCATTGGTGGTTACTTCTCCTCCCAAAAGGTAGATAGGTACTGAATGGTGATTTCTTATATAGGTCTCTTATCTAGTATCCAAAAGAGTGGCGTTTCTTGAAACAAAACCTTCTTATTGGAAAGAGTAGCTATTAGAACTAGATCCGCCCATCTTGCTTCCATTTCTAGGGTGATACCAAGATTCTGAAGAAGGTCCTATAGATAACATTAGGACAGTGAGTTTACCATCCTTGAGGTCCACAGACATAATTTTAAGTTTTCTCAGTTTATACTCACCTACTACACTTGGAAAAATCCAGAACATTACCTATCTAGGAAATGAACTCTGATTTAGCTGAACATGGGAAAAAAGAGAGAAAGGAAGAAATGTCACTTGCCTTAAGTTTTACTTTTTTGTTCTCTCCACCAGCTTTTGGCGGAAAGCTGAAAAACCCACTTCGAGTAGTCCTGGTGGCGACCCATGCTGACATCATGAATGTTCCCCGACCTGCTGGAGGCGAGTTTGGTTATGATAAAGATATGTCATTGCTCAAAGAAATTAGGAACAGGTAAGGAACTATGTCTTCATGACAGACCCATACATGTACTTGCTCCAAAGCAAACACTATTTACATGAGAAACAATTAAAAAAAAATACCCTCAGTTGACCTTTAATGGGACTGTGTCTCCTTAGCTCACCTAAGCTGAAAGTTAACAGTATCTTGAACAAAATTATGTCCATTTCTGTTTTAAATAGATTTTCTGTCCATTTGTTTACTACTCTTTCCTCTTAGATTTGGGAATGATCTTCAGATTTCCGACAAGCTATTTGTTTTGGATGCTGGTGCTTCTGGATCTAAAGACATGAAACTACTACGAAATCATTTACAAGATATAAGAAGTCAGATTGTTTCTGTAAGTAGGACCTCCCAGTGAAGACTCTCGCCTCTTTAGGTTAGAGCCCATTTAGGGGATATTGACGATGGATGCCCCTTAGTGCCTTCTGAAATGTGAGCCCCTCTTTTTTATCCTTTCTTCATTTTAATTCTACAGATCAGTTAAGTAAGTATTTATTAAGATTCTGTGCAAAACCAACAAGCATTGATTAAGCACTTATGCATGCCAGGTATTAGTTAGAAACACAAATACAGCAGGCAGCAAAGACCGTCCCCTTATAGTAGACACTTATTGCACATTTATGATTGATTCTAATGGGGTAAGACAACAGATAAGAGGGAGCTGAAAAGAAGAGGGGAGGTGAAGAGGAAGAGGTGAAGAGTGTGCTAAGTCCTGTGGTGACAAAATAATGAAGTGCCTACCCTCAAGGACCTTGAATTCTACCAGGGAAAAGATACGGACAAAGATATTTAAATGGATGGGACAAGTAGGTGGTATATTGGGGTAGAGTTCTGGAGCTAGAGTCAGACCCAAGGCCAAATCTAATCTCAAGTACTAACTAGCTTTATAACTCATTTAACCTACATCTGCCTTAGTTTCCTTCTCTCTAAAATGAGCATAATGATAGCCCCTCCCTTCCACATTTGTTGTTTGAGTAAAACCAGATGTTTGTTTGCTTCGTGATCCTCAAAGCACTACATGAGTGCTAGCTCTTATTATTGGCTATTATATATGAAGTACATATAAAGTAAATGCAAAATAATTCCATGAGAGGGCATAGCACATAATAATCGGGAGACAGGAGGGGAAGATTGCAAAAGGCCCATAAAAAAATGGCACGAGTCAAGTATCAAAGAAAGCTAAAAAATTGAAGTGAGGAGTGAGTACGTTCCAGAAAAGAAGAATCTTTACATGCAAAGTTGAGGAGAAGGAATGCTGTGTATTGGGCAGCTAGCTGGCACAGAGGATAGGACACTGAGCCTGGAGTCTTTGCCTCTCCCCCCAAAAAAGTACGAGTGGATAAAAATAATTACCACCAAAAGCATACCTTCAACACTTCCCAGACTCCTTTGCAGAAGTGAAAGGTCCACTAGTGGGCTTTTTTCAACGTACTGATTGGTTCTTCTGATATTTTTTCTCTTCCTCTCATTTTTTCTTTAAAAAAAACATTCTCTGATATAAGGTATGGCTCTCTGGGAGGAGGGAAGGAAGAACTTAGGCCATGTCAAAACAAAAGATCAATTTTAAAAATGTTAAAATTAAAGAAAGTATGTATTCAGTGTGTAGACAACAATTAGTTACAGAAATGGATGTTCACTAGGTTTGCCCTCCAATGACACACCTGTGTGAGAAGATCATCTCCACTCTCCCCTCCTGGAGAAAACTGAATGGGCCCAACCAGCTGATGTCTCTTCAGCAATTTGTATTCGATGTGCAGGACCAGCTGAACCCACTTGCAAATGAAGAGGATTTAAGGCATATTGCTCAGCAGCTCCACAGCACAGGAGAAGTAAGTAGTCCACGGCGTGGTGATTAAAGAAGTCTAAGAAACCCTAACTTTCTCTTCTGTGACATGGTTGTTTACTTTTCTTGAAAAGTTTGTACTTGGAGATATGGGAAGGGAATCGTTAGTCTTTAAAAGGTCCTGAATATGGAGTAGTGAGCATGAAAAGCAGTGAGGGTGGGCAGAACATAGAGAAGAGAGGAAGGAAAGAGAGAAAAAATATGTATTTATGCATATATATATATATACATATATATACATAATATATAAATAATAAATGTTTGCTTATATAATCATATATTTATTATTATAGTTCTTAATATTATATAAATTATGTTTATGTGATAGTAATATTTAATAAATGCTTGGTTTTTATATGATATTTATGAATATTTTGTACATATAAATAATTAAGTAAATAAATAGAAATTATACTTAAAGTAAAAAGAATACCTCTGGAAATATATATACGTGTGTGTATACATATACATATATACATACATATATATGTATATATATATGTGTATATGTATATGTATACGTACATATATATATACACATATCATCAGAAATAGCATAATCTTAACTGATTTTTTAAAACTTAAGCCAATTGTTCATTGGAACATTAAAGTGCTTGTATTGTGATTTTCTTTTTAAATTCACTTTGCCCTTTGCTGAAGTGCAGAACAACTTCCAGTGACTACCGAGCTGTATGTACCCCTGCCCAGTTATGAATTTGTCTCTTTGCCTCTTGCTCTCAAAACACAGACTATTGTTCTTCTCCACATAATTTTACTGTCTTGTAGACTCAGTAGTTGAATGTTTGATGAGCCTGGATTCACCTCATTCTCCAGGAACCATGTATGTTCACTGAGCTGCTGAAAGGGCCAATACCTTGGACAAATTCTTACCACTTTGACCAGATCACTCAAGCTCACCCTTGAGACAAAAGCAATGGTATTTTGTGACAGAGAAATTGTAAGATAAGAAGCAATGTACTATAATGAGAATTTTTAAAAAAAGGACATTTCAGTTTGAAATACTTGAACAGTCTTGACCTGGCAGCTACAACTCCTTCAGAAAGAATTTGTACCCAGAACTGCACTGGAAATGATAAATTATTTTAGGTCTTAAATATGTAATATTTGCAACTTGAATTGTCCAGTTGCATCATTGTTCCATCCCCACATCCCATATTATTTATCTATACTTATGAATATGTGTTGACATATGGATAAGTTGAATAAGTTGACATGATTAATTCTTAGGGTTACTACTACAAATAATTATTATGGATGGTTATATAATGCTTTCAGATTTGCAAAACATGTTTATATCTTTTTGATTTTTGAATTTCCCCCTTACACACAAGGAAATTCTGGCTTAGAGTTGCCAGTAATAATAGTTGAAAACATCAGTGATGGTCCCCCAGCTAGCGACTGAGACGGGATCTGAATTCAGGTCTCCATCCAGGTTCGGTAGTCTTTCCATTTATACCTTACTAACTGACAACAAAGTTACTCCTTCATGCTACCCTCCAGTGTTTTAGGCCACTTTCTAATTCAGAATACACACAGACACGCACACACACACACACACACACACACACACTTTTTCACATAAACATATATTCTAATTCAGAATATAGGTAGATAGACAGACGGACAGATAGCTCAGCTATCATAACACCCCTCTTCTCAGCCAGCACTGAGCCAATTAAGATCACAAAGGAAGTGAAGAAATATTCAGTCCAGTGACAGTAGCTTCATTCATGCCTGCCTTTTTGCATGTCAGGGAGATTCAGACTAGGGAATCTTAACCTTTCTTGTGGCATAAACTCCTTTTGTAGTCTGCTCAAACCCATGCACCCCTTCTCGGAATAATGTTTGTAAACATACAAAGTAAAATACAGAAGATTTACTGAGGAATTTTTAAAAATTATTTTTTATTATGATTTTTAATTAGTTTTAAAGGATTATTTTTAAATCTTTTTTTTTTTCAAGTTCATGGAACCAAGGTAAAGAATCCCTGATAATAGGTGTAATTTTCCTCTCTTTTCCTTAAAGGGACAGTTCCTATACTTGTGCTAACCTGACTCATTCCTAGCCAAAGGATTTCTAGTTTTAGAAAAAGAAAAGAAAACTGCTGATGATAGCACCGATTTCATGGTAGCTTTTACATCCTTTAGCAAACATCTTCTGAACTGAAGTGATTGTTTCCTGGCATGACCCCGCATCATGACCCAAGGAGTTACAGGGCTGTGACTGATTTCTCAAAAGTGTTCTTAGGACAAGGGAAAATTGAGCTGCAATATTTGGAATGGGAAATATTTTGAGGAAAAGTTCCCTAAGTTTCAGGTGGTTAACTTAGAACCCTCAAACCTAGAGGATTTGACAAGGGAACTCAAATAACTTCATTTTCTTATATCTGATTAAAAAAAATTAAAGGAAGAGGTTGAGTTTAAAATATACTTTGAATTTTCAGAATAAAGCATTCCTCTACAATTGTCAGTAATAAAAATGGAAAGGTGGCTATGTTTCAAAGCTTATTAAGTGACAATTCATAAATCCTCCCCAATTTTTTCAATGACAGCATCAGTTAAATGAGAAAAAAGAAACATTAGAAAATATTTAAGGAAGCTGAATTTTAAATAATGCTTTTCCAAGGACTACAAAGATTCTGGTTCCATGCTCTATTATATTATAACTGAAGAGATGCACAATTGATAGATGACCTCAGCAAGGTATATATAAAGTGATCATAATATCTATGGATGAGCAAGTGAATGATGTATATCTGCTTGGTCAACATCTGTCTCACAATTGAATGCCTTTGTTAGTAGTGTTGATGCCTGTACCTGAACTGTCTTATAAGAGTTATTCAAGGAACTATTATTCACTTATGTTAAGCAATAGAAATAAAAATTCTCAGCAGAAATTTATGTCAGAAGGAGATGGCAAAAAGGCCTTGAGTGACATCATAAATAAGCTGCTAGAGAAATATCAGCTTGTTGGGTGAATTGCAAAGGCATTATTCACAGCACTGGTGGTGACTATGAATATGGCAGCATAGTTATCAATAGCAAAATATAAAAGACTTTCCATATAGAAGGCAGAAGAAAAAGATTTATTTAAACACCAGAAAGCCAAATCCGTCATGGTGACCAAGAAAAATATGATCACAGCAGGGGGCAAAGCCATTCTCAAACCTCCTCTCCCTCAGCCAGGGCCTTCTCAGTATCAACTGTTACAATGTATCAGTTGGCCTATATTCTTTGCCTGCGTTCCCTGTTACCTGACTCCACTCACTCATTGCCTCCTGGTTCTACTCCACCCTTCCTGTTCTGCCTCTTCAGCAAGTTCCTCCCACTACATGTGACCCAGACTTCCAGGTGATTTAAGCAGATTATATGGAGCTATTAATTAATAAGAAAGATTTTTGCATTTAAATTACTATTTCATTGGGTCTGTTCATTTTTCTCTAGGCAGCAAAGAACTCACACAAATGAGTCCTTGAAGGACAATCCTAATAAATATAATAGAGACCAATATCTGTGTTCTGGGGGTGAGAGACAAGAGTAAGTTGATAACTGGTTAGAGATCCTGGACGGTAGCTACTGGAATTTGTTTTGTTCTATAGCAAAGGGCAAGATAACTTTCTTTTTCTCACTGACAGAAGCATTTCAATGTCCTAAGAAAAAACCTACCATGTACATATTTATTTACCAGTAAACAACTACTCATTGTTCCCTCTGGCAGATTAACATAATGCAGAGTGAGACCGTACAAGACGTCATACTCCTAGACCCAAGATGGCTCTGCACCAATGTTTTGGGAAAACTCCTCTCTGTGGAAACTCCCAAAGCTCTACACCATTACAGGGGGCGGTACACCATGGAGGACATTCAGCGTCTCGTCCCAGACAGTGACATAGAAGAATTAATCCAGATTCTGGATGCCATGGACATCTGTGCCCGGGACCTGAGCAGTGGGACCATGGTAGATATCCCTGCCCTCATCAAGACTGACAATTTGCACCGGTCCTGGACTGATGAAGAAGATGAAGTGATGATATATGGAGGGGTGCGAATTGTTCCCGTGGAACACCTCACCCCTTTCCCTTGTGGGATCTTTCACAAGGTACAGGTGAATCTGTGCCGATGGATTCACCAACAGAGCATTGAAGGGGATGCGGACATTCGATTGTGGTTGAATGGCTCCAAAATTGCTCACCGTGGGGCAGAGTTGCTTGTCCTGTTGGTCAACCATGGGCAGGGAATTGAGGTTCAGGTCAGGGGACTGGAAAGTGAGAAGATCAAATGTTGCCTCCTTTTGGATTCTGTGTGTAGTACCATTGAGAATGTCATGACCACCACTTTACCAGGGCTGTTGACAGTGAAACATTATCTAAGCCCCCAGCAACTGAGAGAACATCATGAGCCTGTTATGATCTACCAGCCACGGGACTTTTTCCGGGCACAGACACTTAAAGAGACCTCATTGACTAACACCATGGGTGGCTATAAGGAAAGTTTCAGTAGCATTATGTGCTTTGGGTGTCTTGATGTCTACTCTCAGGGTAGTCTTGGAATGGACATTCATGCTTCAGATCTGAACCTCCTAACTCGGAGAAAACTGAGCCGCCTGTTGGATCCACCTGATCCTATGGGGAAGGACTGGTGTCTTCTCGCCATGAACCTAGGTCTCCCTGAACTCGTGGCAAAGTATAATCATGGAACTCATAAGGACTTCCTTCCAAGCCCAGTCCATGCTCTCCTCCAGGAATGGTGCAGCTACCCTGAAAGCACTGTTGGCATCTTAATGTCCAAACTGAGAGAACTAGGTCGCCGTGACGCAGCCGACTTTTTACTGAGGGCATCCTCTGTTTTCAAAATAAATCTAGATGCCAATGGCCAAGAAGCCTATGCCTCAAGCTGTAATAGTGGAACATCCTATAATTCAATTAGCTCAGTTGTGTCACGATGAGGACAGCCATAGGTATGGGTGGATGCTCTTCCCACTGCAGAAGGGAGAGGAGCACAGTATCACAATGGATTTTGAATGTGCTCATTTACATGCTTATATACAATCTTATTCCCAAGGTCTCCCTTCCCCTTTTCAGCTCCTCCACTGCCTCCCTCCTCATGCCTTCTGTTTTATGTGAATCATCTTTCAGCCTTGAGAGCAAAGTGTTGCTTTTACTTTGGCCGTTGAAAAGAGCTGGTCTACTTTCCGTGTTTCCAATTCCATATCTAGTCCACCAATGTACTCCTTCCTATTGCTAATTAAATTGGAATAGCCAACTTTTCAGTGAAATTTTTCGAAAGCTATCTTGTTGACTTTTTTTTAACTGTGAATGTATCAAAAATGTGCATTTCTTAAGCCAGTTTTATTCCTTAAATCATCTTCTTGGTTTAACTTTTTTTTATAAACCATAAACTGTTTCATATTAAGCAGTCTATGGTCAGTATAGTATAATACCACTGTATAATTTATAAATAGGAATTTTGTGAGTGCCTTTTGCAGAAGAGGATGTGTTTGGAATCATCAGAGCTGGCCAGGAAATGTCATGAAGAAAATGCTACCTCTATATCCCTAACTGCACGGTGATCATTACAAGTGGTGCTTCACCTCTGGTTTCCTTCCAGTTTTGAAGTGTTTTGTTTGACAATAAACAGGGAGAGAGAAAAAAATACTTTCCTAGGAAAGTATCACGTGTGACACTTGTTGCTACACAGAGTTGTGTGTTACCAGTTTTGCTTTTGTTTAAAACTTATTGTGAAGTTCCCCATGAGCCTCGAAATTGTCATGCTTCATTATTTCCTCTCATGTCAGGTCAAAGGTCCATATAGTTGTGGGATAACCAAAAGTCACATAAATTATGTCATCCCACAGTGATCTTCTAGAGCTATCCATCATTACTGGTGCATAGAAGATGCTTTTCAGCAGTCAGGCCCTGGTTTGCTTATTTCCAGTACTTGAAGTGTGAAGTAGCCACAAAAACAAGAAGGAAGTTTTCCTGCAGTGATTTTAAATTGTGATCCATAGCTTTTAAATGAATATCAAGAAATATGTCCTATTCTGTCCTGAAAAGCATGTAATGTTAATTAATGGCACAATATATATGTGTATATACATATATACATGCAATATGTGTGTATATATATGTGTATGTATATATTAATACAAGTATTTTTTCCTCAATTTAAAAATGTAGTAAATTTTAAATTTTGTCCTAAGAAGTTTTTGTTTTGTTGGGGTGATTTTTTGTTTGTTTAGTTGTTTGGGGATTTTTTAAAATAAATAAACTGTTGCCTGTTGCATTATTTTTGTTAGACTTTGTTCCAGAAGAAATTATTTCTTGGAGCTGTGTATTCCTCAACACTACTCCTTGTATGAGTTTTCCTTTTCTGATTTGAGGTCATATAAATGTCAATTTTGGGGTATTCTTAATTGGGTCCCCTAAAATGTCCCTATGTAAGGAGGAAGAGGGAAGAACAAAACTTATTTTTCTACGTGTTCTCATTTTAAAGGGAAAGGGCTCCATCTGTGTTCCTTTGGCGGACTAAAAAGACATGGATCTGATTACATATCTGCAGTACCTCATAAAGTTGTGAGAGTCAAATGACATAATGTATGCAAAAGTGCCTTGTAAACCATACGCCAGTATTCAAGTATTGTTTTATATGAAATGAATGGGGGAAAATATCGATGGAATCTTTAACAAAAAGAAGCTGAAGACACAGCAACTGGCCAATATCTCCATTAATATCAGCATGTGCTAGAATGATCTAAATAACCTCAAACATCTCCAGGATAAGAACAAGAGAAGATGACAGCAAAACTTTTGTAAGTGATTTTTGACAGTACGTCACTTAAGTCTCATAATTGAGAGGGCCCACTGTCCTTGGCTGGAATAAAAAAGTGATTTGGCCCAGTAGAACCAAAATTCCTAACCTTTTGGTGTCATGACCCTTTGGCAGTTGAGACCTATGGACCTCTTCTCAGAATATGTTTAAATGTATAAAATGAAATGTAAAAGACTGTAAATTCTACTGAAAGACAGTTATCAAAATATTTTTAAAAGTTCACAGATAATCATCAGATTAAGGAACCCTGCAGTGGAGTAAAATGTAGGCTACACACACACACACACACACACACACACAAGATCTTTAAGAGATGTAATCAGAGAGAACTTTGTTTAACACCTCTCAGGTTGCTAAGATAAGAAATAAAATGGGAATTTTCTTGACAGCTTTGTCATAACTTATGTCCTGTGTAGGTTCGCAGTCAAAAAGAGATCCTTTATAGATGGTGTATTCTCCTAGATGCTCCTGCTGGTGGATAATTACAGTTCCTCCTTCATATCTCCACTTTCCTTATGATGGTTTCAATATATCACAGGTCAGCCTAAGAAATTAAATAGGAATTTTGCAAAAGTCAAAGAGGACACCTGAAGACCAGCACAGGACACAGAAAAGGTTCAGAAACTTAGAAATCTATTAAATGTTTGTGTAATATTATATCAGCATATTTTATCCTTTAATATAAATATACACAATTTCCTTTTCAAGTTAAAATAAGGAAAATATTAAAGTTTTTGACAAGAATGCAAAAGTCACCAGAAGACACACAATTTTATGCATATTTTCCAAGTGGTGGGGATGCCCTACGCCTAACCCCTACGATGTGACAGAGATAACTGTATTCTGTCTCAGAATACTACAGGTCCTCTTCATTGAATACCATGCTTCTTCAAATGATAGCCAACAGCTCATGCAAAAAAAAAAAAACAAAAACCAAGTAGATGAAGGATGCCATTTACCCAAAGTATGACATGCACATGGATGGGTCGATCCACACGTGAACTGAAACTACAAATGAACAACAAGCTGGTGCTGGAGTCAAATAGGAAGAAGAAAATGAACCAGATTTCCGTTAGGAAATTTGGGAATTTTTCAATTATTTCAAGTTTCTCCCTGATTCTAAAAGCCATCTCTCTTTTTTTTTAAGTTTCCATCATCTTTCAAATGCTGTATGGCCGCTGATCATGATACTCCACTGAAAAGAAACAGTAACAGGTGTATCAAAGGGCCATGCAAAGACATGTGTTAATCAATAGATTACAATATATTATTGATTGTAACTTCTGCCTGGGATGGGTTGGGTGACCTAAAATATATAATCTGGGAAATGTATGATCAGAAAAAGAGCCCTAGTGAGAGCAAAGTAGAACTGAAGAACAGATTGAGTGTTGCGTTAGTAGCGTGAAATGTAAAAAACAAACAACACCCTGTAGAGGAAGCCCTCTCTAGCTTGTGGCCTGGGTGGTTCATGGAAGATTATGAAAGGACATGAACAAGATTTACCCAGAATGGCTTGTGCTCTGCCCCCCTAGAAGAAGTATCTATGTGGGTAAGGTCCCAGATCCATGTAAGCTTATGAAACTTCATTTAAGTCTTACCCTAATGCCCCATTTTGGGTAGCTAGGTGGCAAAATGGATAGAGTGCTTCCTGAGTTCACATTTAGCCTCAGAAACTAGCTGTATGGCCCTAGAGGAGTCAATCCTATTTCCCTCAGTTTCCTCACTTGTAAAGTGAGATGGCAAAGGGCAAACTACTCCAATATCTTTGCCAAGAAAACTCCCAATGGAGTCCTGAAGAGTGGGACCCAAAACAGCTGAGTAACAACAATGCCTCATTGGGGCATGTGAGGGAATGAAAATTAATAGAGCTCACAGATGGGTGGGCCTTCCCTCCAATCAAAAAAGGCAGCAACTTAAGTTGCCTGTAGAGGGTCAACCCATCTAAATACAGAAGTGTTCATCAGCACAGTTTGCCCCTATGTGATGAACTTGATCAGGGTGCTTGGGAAGTGTTGGGAGGAAGGGGTGACACTACAGCAATTCATAAGCCATGTCTGATTATCAGGAAGATATGTGATAGGGTTACTATCAACACCAGCAAAGAGCAATATCCTCAGATTCTTGACCCACTGGAGTATACAAAAATTATTCCCCAGCTAGAGACTAGGACTCTCTCAACCATTACCACTACATACAAAAAGTTGTCGTTCACTTGTCGTTGGACTCTTTGTGACCCCGTTTGGGGTTTTCTAGGCAAAGATACTGAATACTGGTTTACCATTTTCTTCTCCAGCTCATTTAACAGATGAGGAAACTGAGGAAAACCAGGTTCAGTGACTTAACCAGGGTCATACAGTTGGTAAGTGTTTGAGGCTGGATTTGAACTCAGGACTTTTCTGGCTCTCTATCCACTGTACCACCTAGCTGCCCTATTGCCACTTTATCTGGCTACTTAAAAATTTACTTACCATACTGACTAGAAGTGGGCAAAGGGGGTCAAGGGAACCAGAACAAGACACAATTTTAACACACCTTCCAATTAATCTACCTTTCTCACATCTCTACCTCTTCCAATCCATCTAATCAGCTAATAAAGCACAAGTCTGATCATGTCATCTCCTTATTCAATGAACTCCAGTGACTTCCTATTTTAACCAAGATCAAATATAAAAGTCCTCTCTTTGTCACTGAAGCCCTTCACAGCCTGGCCCCTTCCTACCTTTCCAGCCTTCTTACATCACACTCCCTTGTAGTCTGTCTATAATCCAGCTACACTGGCCTGCTTCATCCCCCACCTCTTTTGCAATAACTATTTTTCCTGCATGGAATACTCTTCTGTATTCCCACCTGTATAGACCCACCTGAGATTCCTTTTAAGACAGCTCAAATCCTACCTTCAGCAGAAAACCTTTCCATGCACCCTCTAGCTCCCAGCTCTTTCACTCTTCCCTCTGTAATCACCTCCCATGCTAGCTGAGTACATCTTGTATGTACATAGCTGTTTATATGTTGTCTCCCCAGTTCCTTTGGGAGCTCCTTGAGGTCAGGGACAGTGTCGTTGCCTTTCTTTCTATCACTGTTTTTTAAATAAATGTGTGACTGAGTAACTGACTGATTAATGTACTGTTAGTGGTTGGAGTTGGTCCAGCCATCGTGAAAAAGCAATTTGGAATTATGCTAAGTGGTCCTCTTTGACTCAGAGATTCTACTGCTAAACACATAACATATGACAAAAAGAAAAGGCCCCATGGACTTCCCCAATATTTCTAGTCACACTTTTCGTAGCAGCAAAGAATTGGAAACACCATAGATTGGGGTTGGCTAAACAAGGAACGTAATAGGATATTATGCCACCTCATCATCATGTCAAATGTTTCACCAGAATCAAGATATCTGTGGCATTCATCCCATCTACAACTCTACTGTTGTTTACTCATGTTTCAGTTGTCTGACTCCTCATGACCCCATTTGGGGTTTTCTTGGCAAAGATACTGGAATGATTTGCCATTTCCTTCTCCAACTCATTTTTATGAGTTGGAAACAAACAGGGTGAAGTCTTGCCCAAGGTTACATATGTGGTCAATGTCTGAGACGAGATTTGAACTGTGGAAGGTGAGTCTTCTTAACTCCGGGCCCAGTAACCCATCCACTGCATCACCTAGCTACCCACCTGGCTGTCAGATACTTACTAACTGTGGGACCATGGATATGTAAAATGACCCCATTTGCCTCAGTTTCCTCATCTGTCAAATGGGAATAATAGCACCTGCCTCTCAGGGTTGTTGTGAGGCTCAAATGAGATAATTGTCAATTGCCTGGCACACAGTAAGTACTACAATAGCTTTTTTTTATTATCATCAGAGTCTTCTTAGTAAGAAGTTACACATATAGTTCATGCTGGGGCTGGATTTGAACCCAGCCTTCCTGCTCTTTGAGTTACCTCTCTATCCACCCTTCTATTCTGTGCCTTCTCTATTCCAGACCAAGTTTCACCAATTCGAGGCAATTGTTTTCATAATTCCTTTCTAATAGAAAGTTTCCTTTCTAATATCATAAGATAATTCCTTTCTAAAAGCTGCTTGCCTTTCAATAAAATGTGGATATCTTCAAAACAATTTCCCTTTTAAATAGGCCAGATAGGCATGCTACAAGAGTTTCTCAGCAAATTCTTTCTTCACACTCGTGTAAATATACACTCTAGCTCTGATCAGGTCAAATGTTCAGTCTCTTCAGTCATGTCTAAATCTTCCAGACTCCATTTGGGGTTTTCTTGGGAAAGATACTAGAGCGTTTGCCATTCTCTTCTCCAGCTCATGTTGAAGACGAGGTAACTGAGGCAAACAGGCTTAAGTGACTTGCCCAGGGGTACACATCTAGTAAGAAGTGTCTGAGATGAGATTGAAACTCAGGAAAATGAGTCTTCCTCACTCCAGGTCTGACACTCTATCCACTGTGCCACCCAACTGCCCCCAAATTACATAGTAGGAGACTCCAAATGTGTTTAAATTTGAAAAACAACACCTCAGTTTTCCCATCTTTAACATGCTCAGCGTGCAGGGAGCCCAGAGGGAATGAACGTTCTCATTAACCAGAAATGCAGGCTTGAGCATTACGACTCAAACTCTGGGTGGTTTAGTTCTGCTTTGGCTCTATACTAAACGTATATTCAGTAAGTATTCAGTTCAATGGAATTCAATTCAAGTATCATTAGCTCCTGCATCCTGCAAGGATGTCTGCTGGGATCTAGGGATATAAAGACCAAAGGAAATAAGAGTGCCTGCTTTCAAGGAGTTTACATTTTCATTTCGTTCACTAGTGAACAATGCTAGTAGTGCTGAACGTGACAATACACAGAAATTGTATGACAGAGAAACAACTCCAACTGTGTAAGAATAGAAGGGAGGGGTTTCCAAAGAAGTGAGTAGGTCAGCAACATTTTAAAACTGTGTTAAGTAGCTCATGACAATTACATTGCCTTTAAAAAGAAAATTATTCTAAAATGGTTCAGAAATTGTGGTTTACTGGAGCTTGTCCCTACCCCTATCATCTGCAATAGAGCTCAAGCTACCTAAAAGTAAAATAATCACAAGATTCCCTATCAATTAGTGGAAAGTGCCGTATTTCAAGAGAAAGTATCCGGATTCAAATTTGTCACTCTGAGGCTGGATTTGAACTCAGGTCCTCCTTTATTCCAGGGCTAGTGCTCTATCCGCTGTGCCACTAGTTGCCTCTGTGAAATATTTTTAAAATTTTAATGTGTAATATGTGTAGTAATGTCCACATTTATAATGTGTATGTTATAAAATAATATAATCTCAATTTAAAACTACTGTTCTCAAATCAAAGCTTCCTAAGGAAGTCAGGACTGTAGTGGATACAGCACTGGAGCTGGAGTTAAAAACATCTGAGTTCAAATGAAACCTTACTGGGGTGACCTGTGGCCTCCAGGCCACATTTGGCCCTCTAGGTCCTCAAGTGCAGCCCTTTGACTAATCCAAACTTTGCAGAACAAATCCACTTCATAAAAGGATTTATTCTCTAAAACTTGGACTCAGTCAAAAGGCTGTTCCCAAGAACCTAGAAGGCCACAGTTTCCCCACCCCTGCTTTTTAGACACTAGCTGTCTGACCACTGCCGTTTCATTTCACCTTTGTCTACAGAGGAATAATCACAATTATCTCCCTCACAGCTACCTCCCAGGGTTGTTGTGAAGATAAAATGAATTAATATTTATAAAATACAAGTCCCCAGAGTGTTCATCTATTTTCAGATTCACACTATTTCAAGCCTGTTGTTCAGTCATTCTTCATGACCCCATGGCCCATAGTACAACCAAGCCCTTCTATCCTGAACTATATCCCAAAGTCTTGTCCAAGCTCATGTTGTTATTTCCATGACCCTATCCATCTTATTCTAAAATCCCTTCTCCTTTTCCCTTCAATTTTTCCATGACATCAGAGTCTTTTCCAATGAGTCCCATCTTCTCATTATGTGGCCAAAGTAATCAAACCTCAACTTCATTATTTCTCATTCCAATGAACATTGTGAATTCCTTTCGGTCTTTTTTTTATATAAATTTATTTACTTAACTTTTTACATTCATTTTCACAAAATTTTGGGTTCCACATTTTCTCCCCATTTGTCCCCTCCCCCCCACCCCAATACCCCATGCAATCTAATTTTCCCTATCACCAATCTGCCCTCTCTTCTATCATCCCTCCCTTCCCTTGTCCCCATCTTCTCTTTTGTCCTGTAGGGCCACATGACTTTCTATTCCCCATTACCTGTATTTCTTATTTCCTAGTAGCAACAACAATACTAAACAGTTGTTCCTAAAACTTTGAGTTCCAAATTCTCCCCATCCCTCCCTCCCCACCCATTCCCTTTGGGAAGGCAGGCAATTCAATATAGTCCCTATCTGTGTAGTTTCGCAAATGAATTCGATAAGACTAACTATATTTCCCTCCATTCTATCCTGCTCTCCATTGTTTCTATTCTGTCTTTTGATCCTGTCCCTCCCCAAGAGTGTTGACTTCAAATTGCTCCCTCCTCCCATTGCCCTCCCTTCCATCATCCCCCACCCCTTGCTTATCTCCTTCTCCCCTACTTTCCTGTATCGTAAGATAGGTTTTCATACCAAAATGAGTGTGCATTTTATTCCTTCCTTTAGTCGAATGTGATGAGGGTAAACTTCCTTTTTTTTCTCAGCTCTCCTCTTTTTCCCTCCACTAAAAAGTCTCCTGCTTGCCTCTTCTATAAGAGATAATTTGCCCCATTCCATTTCACCCTCTCTCCTCCCAATATATTTCTCTCTCACAGTTTACCTTAATTTTTTTAAGATATGATCCCATCCTATTCAATTCACTCTGTGCTCTCTATCTCTGTGTGTATGTGTGTCTGTGTGCTTATGTGTGTGTGTGTGTGTGTGTGTGTGTGTGTGTGTGTGTGTAATTTCACCAGCTACGCAGATACTGAAAAGTTTCAAGAGTTACAAATATTGTTCTTCCATGTAGGAATGTAAACAGTTCAACTTTGGTAAGTCCCTTATATGACTTCTCTTTGGTGTTTGCTTTTTCATGCTTCTTCTCATTCTTGTGTTTGAAAGTCAAATTTTCTTTTCAGCTCTGGTTTTTTCATGAAGAATGATTGAAAGTCCTCTGTTTCATTGAAAGACCATATTTTCCCCTGAAGTATTATACTCAGTTTTGCTGGGTAGGTGATTCTTGGTTTCAGTCCTAGTTCCTTTGACTCCTGGAATATCCTATTCCATGCCCTTCAATCCCTTAATGTAGAAGCTGCTAGATCTGGAGTTATCCTGATTTTATTTCCACAATACTGGAATTGTTTCTTTCTAGCTGATTGCAATATTTTCTCCTTGACCTGGGAATTCTGGAATTTGGTCACAATGTTCCTAGGAGTTTCTCTTTTTGGATCTCTTTCAGGCAGTGATCAGTGGATTCCGTGAATACTTATTTTGCCCTCTGGTTCTAGAATCTCAGGGCAGTTTTCCTTGATAATTTCATGAAAGATGATGTCTAGGCTCTTTTTTTGATCATGGCTTTCAGGTAGTCCCATAATTTTTAAATTATCTCTCCTGGATCTATTTTCCAGGTCAGTTGTTTTTCTAATGAGATATTTCACATTCTCTTCCATTTTTTCATTCTTTTGGTTTTGTTTGGTGATTTCTTAGTTTCTTAGAAAATCATTAGCCTCCATCCATTCCATTCTAATTTTGAGAGAACTATTTTCTTCACTGAGCTTTTGAACCTCTTTTTCCATTTGACTAATTCTGCTTTTGAAAGCATTCTTCTCCTCATTGGCTTTTTGAATCTCTTTTGCGAATTGAGTGAGCCTATTTTTCAAGGTGTTATTTTCTTCAGCATTTTTTTGGGTCTCCTTTACCAAGGAATTGACCCGTTTTTCATGCTTTTCTTGCATCTCTCTCATTTCTCTTCCCAGTTTTTCCTCCACCTGTCTACTTGATTTTCAAAATCCTTTTTGAGCTCTTCCATGGCCTGAGCCCATTGGATATCTGTTTCAGATGTTTGGGATACAGAGGCCTTGACTTCTATGTCTTTACCTGATGGTAAGCATTGTTCTTCCTCATCTGAAAGGAAGGGAGGAAATATCTGTTCCCCAAGAAAATAACCTTCTATGGTCTTATTTTTTTTCCCCTTTTCTGGGTATTTTCCCAGCCAGTTACTTGACTTCTGAGATTCCTCTCCACCTCCACCTCACTAGTGCTTGGGGTCTGAAATTCAAATGCTGCTTCCCAGCCTCAGGGCTTTCAGCAGGGGGGCGGGGCTGCTATTCAGTGTGAGAGATTAAATTCAGGTTCTGAGGTGGGGGCAGGGCCACCTCCCAGGCTCAGTTCCCTCAGGGGGTTTATGCAGAGACCTTCCATGATGGACCAGAGCTCTGGCCTGCTTTGGGAGCCCAGGTCTGCTGCTGCCTCCCGAGGGGGCCTGAGTTATGGAGACACCCCACTTCCCTCTCGGCCAGCCCAGGAGGATCTCTCGCCAACCTGTAGCACCTGTGGGCTGAGGGACCCTTGCGGCCCCTGGAGATTCCATCCCTGAAGCCTGTTTGGATCTGCTCGCCTCTGTGCCGAGTGGCCAAGGCAGGGCTGGGCTCTGCTCTGGGTCCAGTGTGCAACGGACCTCTAGTGTCGGCTTTTCAGGGCTCTCTGGAACAGAAATCTCCTCCACTCTGTTGCTGTGCGGCTTCCGCTGCTCCAGAATCCATTGGGAGTTCTTTTTACAGGTAATTTATGGGCTGTGGGTTCGGAGCTAGCATATGTGAATCTTTCACTCTGCCATCTTGGCTCCTCCACTTCCTTTTGGTCCTGACTGATTTGATCTCCTTGCTGTCCTAGGGACCCTCAAAAGTCTTCTACAGCACCACAATGGGACAGTATCATTTCTGTGGCACTGGGGCTTTCCTTCCAATGCAATTCTCACAGCCATATATTACTACTGGAAAAACCATAGCAACCCCAAGTTGTCATGATGGAAAGTATGATCATTGGTCCCAGTCCAACAAAAACATGCAATGAGAATTCAGCAACGAAACTACTTTGGGGGATTGACTGTTCACTCTCACTGGGATCTGGCTAAATTCAATTTGAAGAATAATAAGCTTGTGAAGAAAGTGAGAAGCCAAATGTGAAATCCCTTTCCCTTCATCTCTGTAAAAAGAGCAATCTTGGGAGGGAGGAGCACCCTCAGATTGGTTTATTCTTTTGGGTTTGGTTGGTGTTGGACTTTCTCTGACCACATTATTTACTCCATTATTTCACAAGTGGAGTACAAGTTAAATCCAGCAATTGAACCAATGTATTTGGGAGATGGATGAGTCCTTGAAGGAAGCTGGCAGGATGCCTGAGGAATACTTACAGAAATGTTCCAGCTACTTGAAAGCACAGCTGTAAACACTGGCAAGTCCCATGGGGGAGAAGATCCATCTCAGCCTTCTCTAGCATTTTAGAAGGTCACAGGGGGAAGAAGGGGACTTGAAGGGAGACCTTTGGGTTAGAATGGCTCCTTTTGTATGATGCAGAAAGATTATTTTAAGAGCTTACATTTCCCTAATGTTTATAGTTTGTAAAGTGTAATCATATATACCAATTCATTTGAGCCTCATAACAATGCTGTGAGGTGAATAGTACAGGTATTATTGTTTCCATTTAATAAATGAGGAAAGAGAGGCTGAAAGGTTCCATGACTTGCCCAATTTCACATAGCTAGTAAATAGCTCAGCCTCAACTTGGACAAACAAGGTTTTCTGACTCAAGATTCTCTTTGTATCACCCCTCTGAGCTTCAATATGTGGTTATAATAATTTAAATACCTGAGATGTTTAATTCAAAGTTGTGATGAATGTCTTCCTTGCTATGAGTGGATTCATCTACCCTGTTAACCAACCTCAAATCCAAGGGAGTTAAGATTTTTAAAAATCAGCTTCATATGTTTTTGCTGGAACAGGAGGAAACTACTAATTCCAGAATTCCTATCCTTCTTTTAATTTTTGAAAAGGAAAAATAAGCAATGTGTAGATATCTCTTTAAACAGAACAATGTGGCAGTATGTGTAGCTGGGTTGACAGTTATCTCCTTAACCCTATTATCCATGCAACCTGAAAAACAGGTTTGTCCCATAGAGATGAGCGGGAAGAAAGAAATGTGACATGTCAGACCAAAGTGATTTGTATAAGAACTTTGTGGACATATTGAAAGCGATAGAGAATGAATGGATCTCTAATTTCATCAGTGTAGGGAACTCCAGAATGAAGAAACCCCCTCTAACAACCAAGATTGGCATTCAGTCAAAGGGCCACACTTGAGGACCTAGAGGGCCACATGTGATCTCGAGGCAGCAGGTTCCTCACCCCTGCAACTACTGAACCATGGGCAAAATAAACCAAAGCTAAAAATGAGCGTGTCCATATATCATGAAAGGCAGAGGAAGAGCTGTTCAGACCAATTCATCCCTCTTTGTACCCATTTCCTGGAATTCTGGGTGTCCTTGCTACTAACACTGGAGACATGATTCTCTATTCACCGTGTTAACAATAATTAACCCTGTTTTCAGGAAATAGACTAAGGTGATGGTTTTATTTTAAAGTGCTTGTAGTCTCCACCAAGTAACTCCTTTCTAATTTATATGGCTCATAATATGAGGCTGTGAATTAGAATACATAACTTAGAAGACTCTCTTTCTTTGCACCAAAGGAGGACAAAAGATTTTTGAATATGGACAATGAAAGATCCTTTAGCACAGGCAGCCCCATCCTCCCTAATTTCATCCCATCTCATCTAGGAAGCATGGTGTTTAGGAAAAATGCTAAAGGATCTTGGTTCAAATCTACACTCTGCTACTTGCTAACTGTCTGATTTGGTACAACTAATTTCACTTCTCTGGGCCTCAGTTTCATTTCATTCATTCATTCAATAAGCATTTATCAGGGGTTGAGGAATCCTCAACCTCCAATAATTTATATGCTATTTGGAAAAAACAAGTACCCAGATGTGAGAAATAATGCAAAGTGATTTGGATAGGGGAGGGCACCAGCATCTCAAAGATTAGAATAGGACCCATCCAACTTGAGCAGAGGATGGAAGAAATCTCAGGATTCCAAGAGGCAGAAATGAGGAATGAATATATTCCAGGCCTTTGGACAGATGATGCAAAGACCATGAGACTGGTGGTGGATACTGAAGTCAGGCAACAGAAAGTAGGTCAATTTGACTAGATCATGTCCTGCAGAGGGTTGGGGAATTCACCAATCTCATGGACTCACTGACTCAACAAGAGATCCATGTGGTATATAGGGAGCACAGGTAGGGTGGTTTGACTAAAACACGGAGTATGTGAAAGGGAGCATTGTGCAATAAGCCTGGAAAACTGGAGCCAGATGGTGAATGGTTTTAAATGTCAGACAGAGAAGTTTTATATTTAATCCAAAAGGTAATGAGGAATCCTGGGTACTTCCCAGGTAGGGAAGAGCCCTGGTCAGACATGTGCTTAAGAAATGCCAACTTGGCATCTCTGGGAAGGAAG
This sequence comes from Bettongia penicillata ogilbyi, assembly GCA_023548195.1. Taxonomy (NCBI): domain Eukaryota; kingdom Metazoa; phylum Chordata; class Mammalia; order Diprotodontia; family Potoroidae; genus Bettongia; species Bettongia penicillata. The sequence goes on from JAJHZJ010000312.1 coordinate 557,605, forward strand.
GATTGGAGGGCAGAGAGGCCTGGGGAAGGGAAGCCAATTAGAAGCTTAATGTAATTGTGAGCGAGAGAAGTGATGAAGGCCTGAACCAGGCTAGTAGGTATGCAATTGGATGGAAGGGAGTGAGGGAGAAGGAAGGATGTCTCTGAGGTTTCCACCTTGGAGGACTATAAGGATGGTGGCACCCTGAGGTCCTTGAGGTTGGATTCCATGAACTTTTGGGCCTTTTCCAACCCTGAGGTTCTGTGGAGGTTGAGGTCAACCTTGCTAATTTCATTTATTTTTTTTTAATTTTTTTAATTTAATTTAATTCAATTCAACAAGCATTTATCACTTGATAAATAAAATATACTATTTTTAATAATATATATGCGCTCTAGATCTGAGTGGGCAGCTAGGTGGCACTGCACATAGAGCACCGGACCTGAAGTCAAGAAGACTGAGTTCAAATCCAGCCTCGGATACTTACTAGCTGTGTGACATCAGACAAATCATCATATATTCCCTGAGGATAAAAGCACCTCACCTCTAGTGAAGACAAGATGAGATATCTGAAAAGCACTTTGCAAACCTTAAAGGCTATCTATTTTTCATAACAGTAATATCAATAGGCTTCCATAGTTAATAAATCTATCCATTCTACCCGTCCATTTCTCAAGTCATTTCCCTTATCTCTACTAATGGGATTACCAACCATCATGCAGTCTTTTGTTACCTCTCAAATAAACTACATCAAGTAGTCTCCTATTTGGTCTCTCTGACACAAGTCTCTTTTTCTAACTGTGGCAGGGATATTTCTAAAGCACGGCCCCAAAAGTTACTCTTCTCCTCAAAAGGCTCCATTGACTCCTTATAACCACCTCTAAGGTCAGATACAAAGTTCTCTATTTGGTATTTAAACAAAGTCCCTTACAATCTGGCTCAGACATAAAGATTAGTTGTGTATCAGACAGAGTGGAAGACTTGGAAACAGGGAAGACCTCACTGCATGACCATGGACAAGTTACTTAGCTTCTCTCAGCCTCAGTTTCCTCATCTGTCAAATGGGGTTAAAACAATGAGATTCAAATTAGATAATACAAGTAAAGTGCCTTATCAAAAATTAAAAATTGTATTAATTTTTTATTACCTTTTTTCAAACTTATTATGCCTTATTATTCCTCTTTTCATACTCCGCTAACCACAGTGACCTTTTTATTCCTTGTATGCCATATCACACCTCTCTTCTCAATGCCTTTACATTGACTCTTCTCCATTTCTGGAATTAATCAGTCAATAGATATTGATTAAGTGTTGACTTTGGCAAATTGCAGAGCTTTTCTGATGATACCATGGACATGGAAGCCATGGTTTGTAATATCAACATTCGCCTAGTGTTACAATATGCAGGTAGCAGAACATGGAAAGACTGGGTCCAAAGAATTTAAAAAGAAGCATCCCACAGAGGGCAATGGAGAGGGCCCAGGGTGGGTTTGAGCACTCTGCTACATAAAACTAATGAGGAACTCCAAAGACGAACAGGCTTGAAAGATGTCAATGAAGAAATGTAGGAGAGGAAGAGAGGGTGGGATGGTCACATCAGAAGGGAAAGAATGACAGGGGTTCAGAAAGTGAGGAGTATCTCCTGCATGTTTGACAGACCTCCATCAAACTTCTGAGAAGCCATCCACAAGCTGAGCTAGGTGGTGGCAGTATTCATCATTGGAGGGATCTCCCAGATGAGCAAGATTAGAATCCATTTGATTATCCTTCTTGACTTTCTCCCAGCATTTGACCCCCTGGACCAGAACCCATCTCCCTTGGCTTCTTGGACAGGATCAGTTTGTTAGGCATTTAGCTGTATTAAGTACCTACTATGTTCTAGTGATACTAGATACTAGTACTAGTGTACTATGCTGAGCTGAGTGCTGGGGATATAATAAAAGACCAGAAAACAAAATATAGCAGGGGAGTGTGTGTGTGTGTGTGTGTGTGTGTGTGTGTGTGTGTGTGTGTGTGTGTGTGTGTGTAGGGTAAGCTCTTTCCCAAATCATGGAACTAAGGGTACCTTCTCTAGGTTCTGTGGGGTACCCCTGAAGGATTGATATATTTATTTCCAGTTATCCCCTTAAAACCTCATTTTGTTTGTGATCCCCCACTGCTATCCATCAGTGACAAACACCTCACTTCCATTCAATTAACATCACTATATTTCACACAGATATATTTACTTTGAAGAGACAATGAGAAGTACAGAAAATCCCTTAGAGAGCACACTCTCCCCCATTCTTGGTCTCTGGGCAGAGTAGCCTCAGACTTAACCATTTCTACATAACAGCGGTTGCACCAAGTTGACATTCCAATGCTGCCTCCATGGCAGAGGAGTCCTTGTTTTCAGCTGCCATTGGACTGGATCCTGAAGATTGCTCCTCAGGCCTTGGACATTAATGCTGGCAGAATGAAACTCTGCAGAAGTCCTAGTGCACAAATTATAACACTGGGACCAGGGAAAGTGTGACCCCTCTAGAACTTCTGTTCTCGCTCCATTTCAATTTCCACACTGGAGGCTGCGACAAGATCTTAAAACTGTTCCTTGTGCCATCAGCCCCTAGTTCCAGAGTTCTTGCAGAGAGGCTGCCTTTGCTTGAGAATGAGTCAAACATCTTGGGAGAACTGGGTCATTATGCAGAATTGTACCCACTCCTGAGGGAGAGAGGAGATAAAGTCACTGAAGATTTAAAAGCTGAGCTGTGCGCACACTAAAATATCTAGGTTTAGATCAATACTATGTCTGGAGAGACTTTTGGGATTTAGGAGAGTGGCAGCCTCACAGCCTCTTCACAGAGGCTGAATTTGTTCTTATGCATTGTCCTCTAGTTAGTAGGCACTGGTTACTTGCATATTCATGATAAGCTAAGAGAAAATGTTGTATGTCATATCCAAACATGTCAGCTATCCTAGAAAGTACCGGCAGCATTTGCCAAGGTCATGTGACTCATTGAGATACAGCAATTTTAAAAAGGAAGTGGTGTTTAACCAGTGGATGAAAACTCAGAGCTTTTTCATATTGGGCACATCCCCAAATTCATACATACCTGCCCCCCAGAAAGATGTGGAGCCGAAGGACAGAAGACCATTTACTTTCTGGGACCTTTATGGCACTTACTCAGTACTGTTGTCCCACTGGGCATGTTTAAAGAGTCATCGTTGCTGACCCTTTGGGACCCCATTTAGAGCTTTCTTGCCAAAGATACTGGAGTGTTTTGCCATTTCCTTGAGTGGAGGAAGAATATTCAGCTTTAACACAGAAGTCACTGGTTTGTCTAGCTGAGGCTCGATTCAACCTTAGGTCTTCCTGACTCCAGGCCCACTGAGCATCTAGCTGTCTCTTCTCTTTGTAGTCCCTCAAAACAAATTCATTGATTCACATGTAGGGAGGGTCTAAGTTCTCTGTGCTGTATTTATTTATTCCTCCTAACTTCCTATTGTTGGGAATATGTGTGAAGCAAATTATTCCTTTAGGTCTAGTTTTCTTTCTAAAAAATGTTTCACATACTTATTATTGAATTCCAGTATTTTAAATCTATGATTAAGATCAGGTTGATGGGTAAACTCCCTCGGGACTGTGTCCAGAGCTCCATTGTTTTTTGAAACAGATTGTTCCACTCCCTCCTGCATTTCCTGTTTTTATTGTTTTCGGTGTTTGATTTTTTTCACTTGTTTTCTTTGTTATTGTTGCCAAATGCCAGATAGCTCCCTTTGTAGCTGTTAACTTCTTGGGCATCAACAGCACCACCTTTGACATTACCAATGACATCTTGAGGTTTTCTGCCATCAATGTTACAGACAAAGACTGGGCTGTGGTAAGTACCTCTTTAATGGTTCCAGAAAGATCTCTTGCCATGAGACTGGCATCCATTGTTTAATTGTTTTCTATTTCTTTCTGTCCAAAGGCAGTTCTTTTAAAGCTTTGATGATCAAGGCTGAGGCAGAAGGAACAACCTCAATCTCTAAATAAAGATTTATTTCCATCTTTATAAGATTCTTCATTCAAATAAAAATTCTTAACCATGTTCCTGGAAATGACACATCTACACTACCAAAGTCTGAGAAATGCCCTTTAATGTTAAATCTGTAAGCACTTGAAAAAAAACCTTTCCCTCATGGAATCTGAACTAGAGATTGTAAGGCAAAAAGGATCAGTGTGACAGGGAGAGAGAAAAAATCCTTTCCTAGGAAAGTTTTGTCTGCGACACCAGATGCTATTTTGTTTTTCTTTAAAACTCAGTGTGAAGTTTCCCATGAGTCTCTAAATTGTCATGCTTCATTATTTCCTCTCACATCAGGGAAAAGGTCTATACAGTTGTGGGCTAATCAAAACCTTGACTGAAGTGGAGGCTGCATCTGGAGTCCATCCCTTAACAAAGATCTCCAAAGTCAAGTAATTGACATAGAGTTGACATGAACCATCTTTAAATTCAAAAGGTTTTTCAAGATGACCTCACCCTAATATTATACTGAAAGCTGCCATTAAACATGAATTTTGTTTTGCAACTTTTCTATCACCAACTGAAAGCCTTTGAGGAAAATTGAATTGAAATGAATCTTAGATGACCACATTATTAACATTTATGTACTACTTTCAAAGCTTGCCCAAGTTCCTTTTTAAAAGTTTCTTACATTTAGTTAATCAGTACATATGAATTATCTATTATGTGTCAGCCTAAGTGATGGGGTTACAAATAAGAAAAAAGACAGACCCTGCCTTCAAGCAGCTTACAAACTTAATTAGGGAAGACAAGACAAAAATAAGGTGAGAAAGGGGTGGGAAGAGTGCCAGGGAAGGTACTCAACTTAGGATCGTGGTAGAAAAGTCAGAAGCCCCAAAGTCATGCACCTAGGTCAGAAATGAGGACATAATGTTAACTCATTATTTGAGCCTCCCCTCCCTGTGAGGGGCAGCCAGGTAGTATAGTGGATAGAGCACTGGGCCTGGAGTCAGGAACACCTGAATTCTAATCTAGCCTCAGATACTTACTGTCTGACCCTTGGTAAGTCACTTAACCCTGTTTGCCTCAGTTCCTCATCTGTAAAATGAACTGGAGAAGAAAATTGCCAACTACTCCAGCATCTCTGCCAAGAAAACCCCAAATGTGGTCACAGAGAGTAGGACTGGACTGAAAAGACTCATCACTCTGTGAGGTAGGGGCTCTTATCCCCATTTGACAGAAGCAAACTGAGGCCAAGTAATGTTAAGAAAATGACTTGAGTAGGGTCACCTCACTAAGTATCCATTGCAGGGTTTTCTCAACTTCAGGCCCAACAGTCAGTCACCATAGCAAGCTAAGTAATAGGAGTTAGTGGTATCAAGAGAATTCTGCCATAAGGAGGGGACAGCATACTAAACATCATCAATTTCAGAGCTCCAAGAGTCCTTGGGAATGATCACCTCCAATCTGGTGTTTTACAGATGAGGAATCTCATTACACCAAAGTGACTTGTCTGATGGGACAGACCTTGCTTGAGAGAAAGCTGCATGTGGAATCAAAGGCACTGGGCTCTTCAGTCCAGCCTCTGCTGTTCACTAAGGGGATTGACTGGACAAGTGACTAAATCTCTGGGCTTCAAGTCTCCTCATCTGCAAAGTGATGAAGGGATTTGACTAGGCTACTTCTAAGGTCCTTTTGAGCTCCAAATGTGTGATCCTAAGACTTCCAAAGAATTATCTCTTTGCTTCTGTCTCAGAATGGGCAAAACTACCACAGAACTGGACAACTCAAGATTCAGTCTTAGTGACCTGAGTTTTCTTCTGGGTTCTGCCATGTATGAGCTATGGAGGTGATACTGTGATAAGAGAGTTAGGATTGGACTCAGGAAGACCTGAGTTCAAATCTGACCTCAAACACTTTCTAGCTATGTGACCCTAGTTAAGTCACTTAACCTTGTTTGCCTCAGTTTCCTCACCTCTCAAATGGGGACAGCATCTTGCTGGGTTATCAAGTGACATTATATCTGTGAAGTGCTTAACAGTGCCTGGAATACAGTAGGCGCCATATAAACGTATATTCTGACTGGACAGAGAGAGAGAGTCGGTTTCTGTGGTGGTTGTTCAGTTTGCCAACAAAATTTCTTTAAGAGACCACCAATCTTTCTAACTCAGGTACAGTTTTTTTCTTTTCTGGATGGCTGCATTTTAAATCTTACAAGGTAAGTTCCAAGAGGAACCAGCAAGTTCAGAGAAAGCAAGATGGATTTTTATAGGGTGAAGATGCAATTACATAACAGAAAATACAGATATTCAAAAGACTGGAGGGGTTTGTCAAGGGATTCGGTATTGGGGGGAGGTCCCTTCTATGCTTCAGTGGTTAAACATTCTGCTCATGCTGCCCTCCAGATGGTTTACTACTGTTCTCCTTTCTGGTCACGATGTCTGGTGATCCTCTCTGGCTAAATGAATGACATGATCGTGGTTGTGTCCAAGAACACATCTGTTCAAATATGGCAGTGCTTAGCTAAGGCCAGTGGTTCTTTTGAGTCTGGGGACATTAAGTGTTGTTAAAGCCAGATTGTGTGGTTAAGGCAGGACATGACTGCTGTTCAGTGGGGCCCATAAGGAAGTTAGAATATTGGGGTTGGGTGCAGTTTTATTAGGATTCCATCAATAATGAGAACGTTTTCTTTTCATGTTATTGTTTTATCTTTCTTCCTATCTGGATTGTCCTTCATTTCAGTGTCTTGAATTCAAAAACTATTTTTTCTCTATTTTGATTCTTTGGTGAAATTTGCCATCAAAGACCCAGTTTCAAAAAAAAAAAAAAGATCCAGCCTCTCCAGTCTGTTTATTATTTTTTTTTGGGTGTGCAAGACAGAAATTCTACTCTCATAATTGATATTTCTCTTTTAAAGCACACAAGAATAATTTTAGAACGAAAGAAATAAGAAAGGAAGGAAGGCAATGTAATCATATCTATGTCTCTGTGAAACAAGATCAAGAAGAATCCCATCACTCTGGCAGCAGGCATCCTGTCATAAACAGATCCTTGAAATTACTTACCCAGAAAAGGGCATTTTTAGAGCAAATCAAAGCAGTCTGATTGATTAGTTCAGGGTTTGTCCTTATTAAAAGTCCAGAATGATGTTTAATGTTATCATTTCCTCCTTTTGGTCAAAGGCAAGTTCAAGGCTTTGCCTGTGGACCAAGGAAGGTACGGAAAAATCTCTCTCTTTTTTAGGGGGGGGGTGGGGTGGGTGGAGTGAGTGTGGGAGTAATGATTTGATAATTGAGAGGAAACAGCACAACATAGCTAACATGTCTAACCACACATAGAAATGGTTGTGTTTCCCAGCCATGCAGGGCTATGTTCAAACAGCCCAATAAAGTGTTTCTCAAAATTCATAAAATTGCATTTTTACAATGTCAGGTACAAATTAAATTTATTTATTTTTTATAACTCTAAGATTTTATCACATCATTGGGATATTTATAAGCTTACTAAAAAGGGTCTATAAATTGTAAAATAACAGTCCACCCTGGTTACTATCAGCACATTTCTATTCGTTGTAACATTTAAGTGTTGTTTTTTTTTGTTTTTTTTTTAAATTTAATTTAATTTTTTTTTAATGTTCTACAATCACTACCAATAAAATTTAGATTTTAACCCCCCCACACTTACCCCCCACTACCCCCTTCTCTCCCCAAGATGGCATACAATTCTGTATAGGTTCTACATATACTTTCCTATTGAATACATTTTCACTATAGTCATGTTTTGTAGACAAACTAAAATAAATGGAAGAAATCATATACCAAATCAAAACATAATACACAAACACACACATATACAAACATGATCTGCTGCATTCTGCAAATGAATTCCTTAGTTCTTTGAGTGTGGAAGGCATTTTGCCTTAGAAAAACCATTGGGATTTTTTTTTTTTTAAGTTCTTGCATTATTACGAAGTTCCAAGTCTACCAGAAAAAATTCTCACACACTGTGATCATTGCTGTGCACAGAGTTCTCCTGATTCTACTCCTTTCGCTCAGAATCAGATCATATAAGTCCTTCCAGGCCTCCCTGAAGTCTTCTTGTTTATTATTTCTCATGGCACAATAGTATTCCATTACATTCACATACCATAATTTATTCAGCCATTCCCCAATTGATGGGCATCCCCTTGACTTCCAGTTTTTGGCAACTAAAAAGAGTGCTGCTATAAATATTTTTGTACATGTGGGACCCTTCCCCATTTTTATGATCTCTTGGAGATACAGCCCTAGTAGCAATATTGCTGGGTCAAAGGGTATGCACATTTTTGTAGCCCTTTGGGCATAGTTCCAAACTGCTCTCCAGAATGGTTGGATGAGCTCACAGCTCAACCAACAATGAATTAGTGTTCTAATTCTCCTACATCCTCTCCAGCATTTATTATTTTCCTGTTCTGTCATGTTTGCCAATCTTGTAGGTGTGATGTGGTACCTCAGAGTTGTTTTGATTTGCATCTCTCTAATCAAAAGTGATTTAGAGCATTTTTTCATATGATTATAGATATCTTTAATTTCTTCCTCTGAAAATTGCCTATTCATATCCTTTGACAATTTATCAATTGGGGAATGACTTGTACATTTGACTGAGTTCTCTATATATTCCAGAAATGAGGCCTTTATCCCCGAGATTAGCTGTAAAAATTCTTTCCCAATTTACTACATCCCTCCAAATTTTGGTTGCATTGGATTTTGGTTGTGCAAAAATGTTTCAATTTAATGTAATCAAAATTATCCATCTTGCATTTCATAATGCTTTCTGTCTCTTCTTTAGTAAAAAATTCTTCCCTTCTCCATAAATCTGATAAATACACTATTCCTTGCTCCTCCGTGGTATTTATACCTAAATCATGTACCCATTTGGACTTTATTCTTTTGTATGGTGTCAGGCATGGGTCTATGCCTAGTTTCCACCACATTGGTATCCAGTTTTCCCAGTAATATTTGTCAAACAATGAGTTCTTATTTCAGAAGCTGGGGTCCTTGGGTTTATCAAAGAGGAGGTTTCTATATTCCTTGCCTACTGTGTCTTGAGTGCCAAGTCTATTCCACTTGTTTACCCTTCTGTTTCTTAGCCAATACCAAGTGATTTTGATAATTGCTGCTTTATAGTACAATTTGAGATCTGGTAGCACTAGCCACCTTCCCTAGCATTTCTTTTCATTAGTCCCTTTGATATTCTGGACCTTTTGTTCTTCCAGATGAATTTTGATATTTTATCCAGCTCTAGAAAATAATTATCTGATAGTTTAATTGGTATGGCACTAAATAAGTAAATTAATATAGGTAGAATTGTCTACAAATTAAATTTAGATGGATCACAATAGATTATTTGTGAGAAAGGGGATTTACATGTCATCAAGATAAACAAGAAAACTTAAACATAACAATAAAAATAAATACAGTCATTACTGCCAATGTTAATTAACATTAAATTCCTTGTATCCCAGTTATCCATTCTTAATGTCCATTTAAGCATAACGTTTTGAATCTCAAATGTCTGATGTAGTTTTCTGATCCCTAGACATCCTTTCTTTGACAATAGGTTTTATTTTTGGGACAGTTCAAAAGGGAGTTCTGCTTCTCTGGTTCAGATCTAGAAATTTCCAAATAATTCTTAGTATAAATTAGTACAATCACTTAAATTTGGTTCTCCATTTTTGAAATTAAAAGAATTTCAATTTGTATGTCATCTGTTGTTCTATCCTTACCTAAAATCTTTTACCTTTTATAAGAACCTTTTAAAATATGATGGTTCAATCATAAAATGAATTCATCTGCCTTTAAAATTATCAACCAGATATTTTAATAAAGGAAAAATAATTTCACTTTTACTACTGTCTTATACAATTTTTATGCAACAATTCAAATTTGGTATCTTGTTATCAAGACAGGAGAAATTTTAGAAGCCAATCATATACATCTGTATATAATTCTTAGAGGAATATAATATATGATATGTAAGGTATGTGAATGTATAAGCATATCTATCTGTCTATCTCAGTTCAAACACTAATTTTAACTCTTGTTTAGTGCACAGAATGATTACAAATTCAGATCAAAACAGCAAGATCTCTTTTGCTTTACAGCTTAATTTAACAGTAAATTATTTAGAAAATTCAGTAGGCCTTCTAAAAATCACACAAGATCATTTTAAAACATTTCTTCTAAAAGCATTTCCCCTTCTTTAAAAACAAACTTAAAATTTATTCTGATGTTCACTAAACTTTTTTGGAGAAAATTAGTTGGGAACTTTAAAAATGACATTCCATTCCATTAAAACCTTTAAAATTGGAATTCATTAAACTATGTTGGTATAAAGTAGCACAAATTCAGAAAGTATTATAACAAAACTGAATTCCTAGATATCACAAAGTTTCTTAGTCAAAAAAGGTGTTTGTAATGGAGGGATTTAGTTTCTATAAGAATGACATATTCAATTAATTTAGCCTTATCACAATAACAAATTTTCCTCAAATAGATCATTAGAAATTAAGTACATTCTGGCATTTTACATAGATAGTTCATAAACCTTCAAATTAACATATAAAAATATATCTTTTAGATGAAACAGGCTTGAAAATCATACCCATATATTTTTCAAGGATTTCTATTTGCTCAACAGGAATTCTACAATACAGAAGCTTTTGCAGTTTCTAAGAACTTTAGATCAATGCAGTTCTATATAACCTTGCATAATATGTGGAAACTATAAATTTAAACCACCGTATATTTTTTATAATAGCCAAGATTTCAAATGGAAATATCTGCTGTCACAGTAAATATCAATTATCTAATTTTATCGCCTCCTTTTAAAAGCTCAATTCATATGCAACAAGATCCAAATTAAAAGCACTTTGGCAATATTTCTACCTCACAATGCCTTCTCAAAAATTAGAAGTACAATCTTAGAAATACAGTTTTAACACAAACAATAAAATTAAGATGATATCAATTGCATTTCCAGATTATCACATATAGAAATTATTCATCTTATTACTTTGGGCATTCAAAAACCACTTCAAAGTTATCAATTACATTAAATTAGAGAGAAATAATATTATCTAACATGTCAGTCATCATATTAAGCATTTTACAATCGTTATATCATTTTGATCCCATAACAACAATCATTATTATTTTTCCTTTTACAAGTCAGGAAATGGGTCAAACAGAAGTAAAATACATTTTTCGCAATTGGGACAGAGAAGTGTAGAGTTTCCCAAGAGTAGAGAGACTGGTGTGCCAGTGGTGGTAATTCTCTTAGGCAGGGCTTAGTCAATGTTCCTCACAGGCCTGATCCATCCACCTCTCCCTTTCCCCACAGTGGCAGAATTTACTAAACCTGTGGAGGTTTGCAGCTACTGGGACAGGGTGGGCAGAATGTATAGGACCTAGGTGACATTTCCAAGATTTAAATAGAAGGGTGGTCTACAAGGTGCCCAAGGGCAGAACCACTGCCAGTCTGCTAGTTTTCCCTACACTTCTCCTGCCTTCTCTTCTCTTAATCTGATCTGGGATGAGAGGGGCTGACCCTGGCGGCTGTTAAAAATCCCCATACTGTGATACTCAACTCTGGAAAGGGAATGGAGAATGCTAAGTGATCAGGATTGGGAGAGGGCGTTTTAGCAAGGGTGAGCATCTGGAGCCACCTACAGTCTCAGGTGCTCTCTCCAGAAGTCCCAAATGATCAGTTTTCTAAACTTTTTAATGATTAATCTCAAAACCTGCTAAGATGTTTTTAGCTATATCTGACTTTCCAATGTAATTCCAAATTGGCCAGACTGGAACAACAAAGAAAAATGTCTTACAGTTTTGTTTGTTTCCCTAGCTGCAGCACTTAGAAGTTTCTGTCTGCTCTCTTTTTAAATCTTACAAGATAACAAACTCTTCCCAGCATAGATGATACAGACACATACACTGACAGACAAATCGACAATTAACGACAGGACAAATACAAATAGCGTTCACAATTAACAACAGAGAGAGGGGGAATCAGAAGCTTGTTAGAAATCCCCATCATGAATTGGCTATTATTTTTCCGAGGAAAGGGGTTGCAAGGATTCAAGATCTGACAGAATAAGGGTGGATCCTACAACCTTTGCTCAGGGCACCCCTACGGTGGAAGCAGGGATGAGGAGTCTTAGTGCCCCCAAAGTTTCTGACTACCTGCCTTAAAGGGATAGGCCCCCTGGGGATAGGTTCAGCCCTCCTGTCTATAGGTAGATTGTAATTGTCCTGCTCAAGATCAGAGCCCTTAAGGGAAGTTGGGGGGATATGAGGAGGAAGCCACAGAGGCAATTATCCTCCTCAGGGCTAGAGAAGGTAAGGGAAGGTGGCAATTATCCTCCCCAGATCAAGTCTTTAAGGGAAGGGGGAAGAAGGAAGGAGGTGAGGAATAGGGCGGAGGGAGTGAAAGGGAAGGACAGGCTGGAGCCCTTGAGGTAGAGGAAGTTGGCCAGGACTAGGGGTGGTGCTGAAGCAGTTTTTCCAGCCTTAAGGTAAGGAGCTTCTGCTTTTTGTTCTCCTTCAGCCATTTCAGCAAGCCCAAGATGAAATCATTTCCACTCCTGGCTAGATGTTTTGTTTGCCTTTAAACTTAATTTGGTTTTAAGATAAAGTAACTTTGACTGGTCCAAAAGAGCCTTATTATGGCCAACATAATTTAGGACTATCTTTAGTTAACTGACACTAGTGCTAGCAATACTTGTGCTAATTTTTCCTGAGATCAATCTCTACAGAGCTTTTGACCACAGACTTAATACCTCCGCCTGAGCTAGCTTTAAAGGGAAATTTCGAACTTCAACCAAACTAGTGGGAATACTTTGGAACCTGGGAATAGAAGAACTTATCCAATCCTATCAAGGTTAAAATTCCAGGAAAAATGAATCTTGATATGCCCGACTCTTTGGTGTTGGCAAGGTGGGCAATGTTCTCTCCTACATCATTTCCATTCATCTGTCATGGCACCATAACTGTTAACTTGAAAGTTTGGTTTAAAGAGGCAATCAGGCTAAATTCATTAGTATTTATTCCCTTAAAGCTAGCAGTTACATCATGGAGCCAGAAGGAAATCTTTGACTGCCTGGTACAAGAATGATCAGGTTTAATACACTTTACCATGAGAAAGGAATTTTCTTAGTTGTATAAGTTATAAATTCAGTGAACCAATACAATTTGAAAGTAAAGCCAGTTGGAATTTACAATCCCAGGATATCTGAGTTTCCCCCATATAGCACATGTCTCTATGAAACAAGATAAAGAAGAATCCCACTACTCTGGTTGCAGCCATTCTATCAGAAACAGGTCCTTGAAATTATGACACAGAAAAGGGCATTTTTAGAGTAAACTGAAGTAGTCTGATTGATTTAGTTCAGGTTTTGGCCCTTATTAAAAGTCCAGAAATGATATTAAATGTTATCAATGCCCAGAATTTGTGTGACCTGCTTCCCTATCCTTGTATTTGTAAAAGACAGATTTTGACCTGCAGCACCTTTAGATCTGAGATGGATAAGATCTGAAAGTCTTCAAGTAACTCTCTCACTGGGCTGTAGAAAAGGTTTTCTTTTGCTCCCACTCCCTCCATTATCAGCTGGCTCTAAAGCCTTACCTTTAGACTCTATAGGATCATACATTTAGAGTTGAAAGGGACCTTAGGGAAACTGAGACCCTGAGGTGAAGTGTCATGCCCAAATATGACCATATGGTTGTAAGTGGTATTAGTCAGGATTGAACCTTGATGTCAGATCTAGCTCTATTCTGGGCTATTATGTTGCTTGGTCATGCTCCTGAGAAATGTAGTTGTTCTGAGATCTGGAGAAGGGGCATTTGGTGATTAGTTTTAGGGAGAGGCTGAGAAATGTTGTAGAAGAAAAACATTTATTTAGTACTCATTATATGCTAGGCATTGAACTGGGGTTATAAAGAGCCAAAAGTCCCTGCCCTCCATAAAGCAGTAATCTGCAGACTTTTATTAGGAAACCCCTCCCTCCTTCACAACAGTAAAAACAAAATGTGAGCACTTGCCTGAAATATGTGTACATCAATTTATATAAATTATACAAGTGCTACTCTGCTAATAAACACAAATAGAAGTTTTTTAAAATATCACATAAAAAATGAAATAATGTGATCCTGGGGAAAATAGAAACACTGGAGTATACTGGAGACAAGAGCAAAATGGTCACTTTAGAATGATTCAAGTTGCTGTGTAAAGATAGGATGGAGTGGAGGAAGACTTGGGATAGAGAGATTAGTTAGAAAACTCTTGCAAAAGTCCATGGGAAAGATGGTTAGTACCAGAAATCGACTGTTGTGAAGATAAATGAGAGAGATACTTTGGCAATTGACTGGATAGAAGGTGATATCCTTGACAATAACAGCTGTAATAATTTGAAAATGGAATGGGTTGGGGGAGAAAAATAATGTAATAAAATCTGCATATCCCATATCCTCTTCTCTCATCCTGTGGGACTCACAAGAAGAGAGATGAGTCTTTTACTAGTCTCTGATCCATCTACAACTCCCTCCCTTCACCCATTTTCCCAGTGGTTGCTACTTGGTAGTAATATCATCACAGCTGCCTTTAGTTGAGGGAGGTTGGAAAAAATGAGAGAGAAGACTGAATAGGAAATTATTAGCCTAATTGGATTAGAGACAGGCCTTGTAGTTTGACAGGTAGTGGGATGTGGTTTAACCTCAGTCTCTAAGTGGTTGACCATAATGATAAAAATGATGACAAAAAAACAGCTAGTACTTTAAGGTTTCCAAAGCATTTTACATATATTATCTCATTTCATCCTCACAACAACCTTGTAAGGTAGGTGCTGTTATTATCCCCATTTTACAGATAAAGAAACTGAGGCTAAAAGTGGTTAAGTGATTTGCCTATGGCCCCACAACTACTATTAAGTGTCAGAGGCAGGATTTCAGCTCTGGTCTTCTTGACCCTAGGTCCAGCACCTGTTCAAGGTGCCACCTGCCTCTTACCTACTAGGGTCAGACCTTGGCTTCCTTTTATAAAATCACTGCCATATAATTTAGGAGCACATTTCACCTTTTCCAAACAGTTACTACTTTTGAACTGGGTGTCAGATTTAATTCTTCTGCTATTAATATTAACACTTAATGGAGTATTGTCTCTGGTTTTTATGTTTTTCTATCTGTTTCTAAATTCCCTGAAAAACTCTCCATCACTATTATGTCTCCTGTATTTACACTCATCCAATCCCACCCCACACATAATACTTGCCACATAATTAGTTAGTGTATGAATATTTGGTGAAATGAATTTTGTTTCTCCACTGGGAAGACTGTGTTTATTTCTCCTGTAAAAAACAAGAGCTTGGATTTTTGGGTTGGCTTGATTTTCAGTCATATACATCTTATATCTCTTTCTTTTTTCCCCTTAAGTTTTGAAATATGAACTTCTACCTGTGTTTAGCTTCCCTATGCGTGGTGATAGCAGCTGCTGCTCCACAATTTAACCAGACTTTAGATGCTAAATGGGAACAATGGAAGTCACAACACAGAAGGACCTAGAAAGGGGTAACCATTAAACTCCTTTTTTTCCCCAACTGTGTTGAGTACAACATGTCCAAGGTGGAATGGTGAAATGGCCTTTCCCCAGAAGCCAGTGTTTATCCAGACAAGAGCTTCATTTGCTCCAGATTGCTGCTTTTCCCACAGAAGTTCAGAGGGAAGGGATGTCTGTAGCATCAGATCTTGGAAACCCTTCTGAGGTGGCAATGTTTAGATGTGATCACCATCCCAGCTGGGTGCTGAATTGCTCACAGTGGATTTGGTCTGAGGATACTTTCACTTGAATGTGTAATAATATAAGCAGAAGATTATTGAAACTTACATTATTATATTTGCTTCCAGAATGACGAAGATAATCGGAGGAGAGCAACATGGGAAAAGAATCTGAGAATGATTGAAATGCACAATCTAGAATACAGAGCTGGCAACCGGAGTTTTTGAATAGAAATGAACAAGTTTGGAGATTTCGTGGGTTTATTGTCGTAATCTGACATTAATCCTGACTAGTCAATTCTGCTTTCCTCCCAATATAAACTACCTTTCTCTTCATTTTAGACCAATAAGGAATTTAGACAAATGATGAATGGCTTCACACAAAAGAGATTTCAAGGGAAGACCAAAGGAAATCTATTTCATGAACCTGTCTCTGTAAATCTCCCTGAGTCTATAGACTGGAAAATGAAAGGTTACGTAACTCCTGTTAAGAATCAGGTATTAAAAGTTGTTTAGCTTGATACATAGATAACTCAGATAAAATTCAGTGATGCTTATGATTGAGAAACAGAGACTTCATCTCTGATTTGTCCCTGTGTCCCCTTCCATATTTAAAAATATTTAGATCTGTTTTATAAAGATGACTAAGATTATCTTGTAAACTAACCAGTGCTTCCTTTTCGTTTTTCAAAAAGAATGTCTTTCTCCCTGGGCATTTAGTGCAACTGGTTCTCTGGAAGGCCAGTGGTTCCATAAGACAGGCAAACTTGTTCCACTTAGTGAACAGAATTTGGTTGACTGTGCTACAAGCAACGATGGCTGTCAAGGTGCTCCACTGACAGTGCCTTCGAGTATGTGAAGAGCAATGGAGGCATTGATTCAGAGGAATCCTATCCATATAATTTTAGACCAATTTCCCTAATGAATACAGATGCAAACATTTTATATGAAATATTAACAAAAAGATTACAGCAACTTATCACAAGAATAAATACACTTTTATGAGGTAGTATTTATACCAGGAATGCAGGGCTGGTTCAATATTAGGAAAACTATCAGTGTAATTGATCATATCAACAACAACACTAACAGAAACCATATGACTATCTCAAAAGATTCAGGAAAAGCTTTTGACCAAATACAACACCCATTCCTATTCCAAACACTAGAGAGCATAGGAATAAATGGAGCCTTCCTTAAAATGATAAGTAGCATCTACCTAAAAGCATCAGCAAGCATTATATGTAATGGGAATAAGCTGGATTGGAAATCTATTGGATAGATTTCCAATAAGATCAGGGGTGAAACAAGGATGTCCATTATCATCACTGATAGTAAATATGGGGCTAGCAATGTTAGCTTTGGTAATAAGAGAAGAAAAAGAAATTAAAGGAATTAGAATAGGTAAAGATGCAATTATATAATAGAAATTATGAATATCAAAAAGGCAGGAAGAGTTTGTTAAGGGATTAGGTGATAGGGGAAGGGTCCCAGCCACAGTGGAACTGTGTATGTGATTACTCACAATGCAAACAGTAAAATCCAGTGAGGGGGCATATGCATGTATGATAATTATATTATAATAAGCCTTTCTGCTTTACAAGCTCACGTAAAGGACAGCTTTTGCCATTACTGCATATTTCCTACGTAGAGAAAGTCCCTTCTATTGTTATAGGGTCCACATACTGCTTGGGTATCCTAGTGGTGCTATCTTCTAGTTGGCTGAGTATTGTGGTCCTGTTTGAGACTAGATGGATGTGACTGTGGTTAAGTATAGGGACACATCTGCTGTTTCTGTGAAATATGAGAAATGAGTCTAGGAGTAGCTAGAGGCAGTAACTGGGATCCCATCATATGGACAAACCTGCTGTTTCTGGAAGAAATATGAGGGCATGGACATATCTTGAGGCATATATGGAGAAGTTAGAATATTGAGTGTTGTGTGTATGTGTGTTGGGGGAGAGGTAAGAGAAAATTTGGAACTATGCCCAAAGGGCTACAAACGTATGCATACCCCTTGACCCAGCAATAACTCTTCTAGGACTGTATCCCCAAGAGATCATAAAAATGGGAAAGTGTCCCATGTGTACAAAAATATTTATAGCAGCACTCTTTGTGGTGGCCAAAAACTGGAAATCAAGGGGATGCCCATCAACTGGGGAATGGCTGAATAAATTATGGTATATGAATGTAATGGAATACTATTGTACTATAAGAAATGATGAACAGAAAGACTTCAGAGAGGCCTGAAAAGACTTATATGATATGAAGCTGAGCGAAAGGAGCAGAATCAGGAGAACTTTGTGCACAGCAATGATCACAGTGTGCGAGAGTTTTTTCCGGTAGATTTGGAATTTCATTGTAATGCAAGGTCTTAAAAAAATTCCCAATGGTCTTTGAAGGCAAAATGCCTTTCACATCCAGAGAAAGAACTATGGAATTCAATCGCAGAATGTAACAGATCATTTTCTTTTGTATTATGTTTTGTTTTGTTATATGATTTCTCCCATTCATTTTTCTTCTACGCAGTATGATGATAGTGAAAATGTATTTAATAGGAATGTATGTGTAGAACCTATATAAAATTGTATACTGTCTCGGAGAAGGAGTGAGAGAGGAGGTAAGGGGAAAAAAAATCTAAGTCATATGGTAGTGATTGTAGAACACTGAAAATAAATGAAATTGATAAAAAAAAAATAATAAAAAAAAATTGCTTTCATTTCCATGGGGAGTTTGGTGGCATCAGAGAAGCTCTACAATTTACCAAAGTCAACAAACACTTTAATGAATACTTATTGATTCCAGAAATGCAGGAGAGCCAACATAAAGGCATTGAGAAGAGAGGTGTAATATAGTATACAAAGAATGACAAGACGGTCACTTTCCCTGGTTAGTGGAGTATGAAAAGAGGAATAATAATATATAATGAGCTTGAAAAGGTAATAATTATAATAGCTAAGATTAATATAATTTTAATGATTGTAAAGTACTTTACTTGTATCATATAACTTGAATCTCATTGTTTTAACCCCATTTGACAAATGATGAAACTGAGGCTAAGAGAAGTTAAAAACTTGTCCATGGTCACACAGTGGGTCTTTCTGCCTCCAAGTATTACACTCTGTGTAACACATCACCAAGCATTATGTTTGATGCAGATTGCAAGGGACTTTCTTTAAATAACAGAGAACTTTGTATTTGATCTGAGAGGTGGTTTTAAAGAATCAGTGGAGTTTTTTGAGCAGAAAAGTGATTTGGTCAGGCCTGAAACATCACTTTGGTAGTTAGATAAAATGAGACTTGTGTCACAGAGACCAAACAGGAGACTGCTTGTTGTAGTTTCTTTCAGAGGTAACGAAGGACTGAGTTATGGTTGGAGTCCCATTAGTAGAGAGAAGGGGATCGACTTGAGAAATGTGTGGGCAGAATGGATATGATTTGTTAACTCTGAAAGCGTATTAATATTATGATTATGAATAATAAATAACCCTTATATAGTGCTTTAAGGTTTGCAACGTGCTTTTCAAATGTCTCATTCTATCTTCACTAGAGGGGATGTGGTATCTCATTTTATAGAATAGGAAACTTAGGCTGGGGATATGTGATGATTTGTTTATTGTCACACAGCTAGTAAGAATCTGAGGAAGGATTTTGACTCGCTTCTTCTTGACTTCAGGTCCAGAGCTTTATCCATTGAGCCATCTAGCCATTGCTCCTTTCTAGTTTTTCTAGAAGTATTAAGAAAATATATTTTTTTCTACAACCATTTCCAGACATCCAAGAAAAGTTCCTGAGAAAATTGGGCAGAATAGACATGGACTTTTCCTTAGGTGAATGGATTAAGGGTAGTAAGCAGAAATCTAACAAAGGTTACTTAGATAAGAACATTGCCTTCTCGTCACTCTCTCTCATGTGACCCCCCCACAGTGACCTAAGGGCAATCTCCTCCCTCTATCTCTTGACGATATGATTGCTGGATTCTGTATGGTTACCCTAGGCTTTAGTTAAGATATGCTTTCCCTATTTGAGATTAATAAAAAATGTCAAATGAAATGTCATTTCATAAAACCTTATATGATTATGATGAGGAAGATGAGGAAGAACAAGAAAAGGAGAATGAGAAGGATGCCAGCTTGGATATCTCCTTACAGCCTTGGATAAAGATAACATTCAACAGATCTTTCTAATAGATTGGCACCTAAGTGTTGGCACCTAAATACTATTCTAAGAGTATCAACTTTTTTATTCCTTCCCAGTTGATTGGTTATGAAAAGTCAGGAAAGATTCTGTAGTTGCTAACCTGGATACCTGGACGGATGGAGTTGTACACTCAACAAAATATGAAAGTGAGGAAGACTAGTGTGTTTTCTGGGAAAGGCATTAATTTCTCTTCCACATGGGTTGAGCTAATGATTGTGACAGAAACCTTTCCTAGAACCCTCCTCTGTAGGCTGAGCATGGTTTTCCTAAGGTCCTATCCTGAAAAAGCATTGAAATTGACCTTGAGACTTAACTGACTCGGGGAACTAAGGTTGAGTGGAAAAGCCTGTTCTTGGGGAGCTAGGGGCTCTCCCTGAGGCTTCTGACTAGTAGTCAGACTAATAGTATTACCAACACTAAAAAATATTTTCAGCTGAATCCAGGCTGTATCTTTGATAAATATTTTTTCCCTGCACTGACTAGTAAACCTTTTATTAACTGTTAGAAACTATATTGGAATCAATAAGGATATTCCCTACTCCCATGCAGGTTAGTTTAGTCTTTTCTTTAAAAGGTATTAAAAATGTCCTTGAGATTTCTTTGCTTTAGAGGATGAAAGATTCAAGGTACTAACATTACTGATTTCCTGGTGGCCTGAGAATAAACCAAGCAGTAGCTTCACCCCCTCATTCTTGGACAGCCCAGAGATTACAACTGCAACTCAGAAGCAAGGGAGCTCTGTGGAGCTGAACCAGATGTGGTGGGGATATCTGATGCCCCTGGAGGGCTGCATGTGTCCTCAAGACCTTTGGTTCCAGACCCCTACTCTCATTTCTCAGAGTATCTATCTCACTTCATGCATTGTTAGTAATGGTTTTCTGTCTGCATAGAGATAAGATCCATGTAACTGGCCTTTCCTTAATCCTTTTAAATCAGATTTTTACTGAAATTCAGTTTGAGAGCAAGCCCAGTTATCACCCTGTGATATCTTTGGTACTCTTTGTAAATGGAGGCTGAACAAAAACCGTTTTCTCAGGACCTCTTCCACCTCTCAGTATCAATCCCAACAGGTTCCATTTTACCCTGCGTAGCCACTCACCGGACCTTATCACCCTTCAGTCACAGTATTACACACAAAGTCAGCATCATATTCCTGTACTGCTCCATGTTCTTCAAACATGCAGCCAAAGCTTTGCGTGCATTGGCCCCAGATGGTGTCTGGGTGAGCACCAAGGAGGTGATTTACTGCCACCGAGGCTTTCTCTCTGAAGCTCTGTCAGCCTGGCCACTTCTCTGCCTCAGGCACCTTCTGTTGTTTTAGGTTCGCTCTTGTCTGTCCAACTTAAGTCCCTTAGTGCTATTTTCCTGGGGAAAGATAATTGTGTAGAGAAAGTGGTAGCCTTGGGTTTTTGTGTTATTAGATCATACACAGAATATGGCCTCCATCTTAACCATAGGCAGAGTGTTATTTTCCGACTTGATTTGGGCATCTAGTTTCCGTGAGAAAACCTTTTTTTTTTCTCTTTTTATGTGAGGAGCTCCTTCTCAGATGGTAGACCGTTACACCTGTTGTGTCAAAAGTCTTAGTGTAACTTTAAGCTTTAATAGCTTAATCCGTATCATGGTTGTTCATTTTACAGTCATGTCTGTTTCTTCATGACACAATTTAGCGTTTCATTGGCGGAGATATTGGACTGGTTTGTCATTTCCTTCCCCAGCTCATTTTACAGATGAGGAAACTGAGGCAAACAGGGTTAAGTGACTTGCCCAGGGTCACACAACTAGTTAGTATCTGAGACCAGATTTGAACTCATGAAGATGAGGCTTCCTGACTCTAGGTCCAGTGTTCTTTCCACTGCACCACCGATCTGCCAAAAATAAGATATTTAGTTTCCAATTATTGCTCCTCAGAGAGGCATCCATGGTCAAATGTCTCAAGTACCCTCATAGTAAGCTCCTTTGTTGTCTCTCCTGCTGTTGCATTAATGACATTAACCATGCAATTTTCAGGTTCCTGTTCAATATTCTTAAAATGACTGTAGTTCTCTGACAATACCCCTAATCTTGTTTCTACTTTCCTAACACTTCTTGTCCATATATCCCCTTCTCCCCACTCATAGGTACATCCCTAGTTCAGGCCCTCATCATCTCTCCTCATGTCTATTGCAACAGTCTTTTAACTTGTCTTCCTGCCTCATATCTCTCTCTACTTTAAACCACGCTCTTCCAAGCTGCCAAGGTGGGATTTCATTTTTTTTGTCTAAAGCCCAGGTCTGACCGTATCATCTCCCTGCTCAATGAACTCCTGTGGTTTCCCATCCCCTCCAGGGTCATTGCATTTAATGCTCCTCATAAACTGGATCCTTCCTCCCTTTCCACATATACTCAACTCCCTTCCATGCACTCCAAGATCCAGCTACACTGGACATACTTGCAGTTGCTTATCTTCCATGCTTGTAATGCTCTATTCCATCCGTTCCAAAACTTATTTTCCCTGGCTTTCTTCTACACTCAGCACAAAATTGACTTTGTACATGTAGGAGCACTTCTAGATGCTAGTGGCTTCCCCTTTCAGATCCCTTCAGCATGTCTGTATCTTCCCAGTTGTTTACATGTTATCTCACTGACTAGGATGTAGCTATCTGGAGAGCAGGGCATTTCTTTGTATCCATAGCCTGGTACATAGTAAGCACATACTTCTTGATTGACTAGGTCTCTCCCAAATATTAGGAGACCTCTATGCTTCTTTCATGCCCAACACACCACAACACAATTAAGCTGTTTCAACCCCCATCTTTTTAAAGAGATTGTATCATGTGTGACATCAATACTGAAACAGTAATGCAAGCAACAACTTAATTATATCAAAAAACAAGGCTCTGTGCGATTAATACATGGTACACAGCAAGCTTGAAAACAACACATGAAGTCAAAACCATGAAAACAATCTAAGTAACTTATTCATATATCAGCATATATTATACAATGATGAATATACAAGGGCTTCAAAACTCGCTCATAAACACATAGCCCATTAATAAAAGCATTATGCATAATGGATAACAATATTTTCATGCTGGCACCAATTAGGTTATGAAGCCAAGTTAGTCTAGATAAACTCTTTACACCTCCAGAAATAATGGGAAATATAATATAAAATATAATATATTTAAAAATATAATGCTGAAAATTCACAGGGAATACCTAGAGTAATACCTGGAAAACAATTCTAAAAGTCAGTGCACCAAATTATTTCCGTGCCCTCAAAGCTACTGAAAGTACGAAAAGTTAAAGAAAAATTGAGAGAGAATTGCAAACAATCAAACATATCGTCATAAACAGCCCCCAATAAAGAAAGGGCTTCCACATAAAAAAAGCATCACTTTAAAAAAAAATGCTTGTCAGTTGTCCAAAAATCACTATTGAAAAGCAAACTGATATCAGCTCTGTTTGTGACCAAGAATTAGAAATGAAGGGGATGCTAATCAATTGGAGAATGGCTAAACAAGTTGTGAGATTTGAATATAAAGGAATACTATTATGTTTTAAGAAATGATGAACAGGCAGACTTCAGAAACACACTTGGAAAGACTCATATGAACTGATGCTGCGTGAAATGAGCAGCACCCGGAGAACATTGTATACAATAACAGCCACAGTCTGCAATGACTGTTTTTGATAGACTTAGCCCTTCTCAACAATGCAAGGACTTACAACATTCCGAAGGACTCATGATGAAACAGGCCATCCACAGCCAGAGAAAGAATTATGGAGTCAGAATGCAGAGTGAAGCAAATTATTTTCCTTTTTTGTTTATTTTGTTTTGTCTTCCTTTCTCATGGTTTCTATCTTCTGTTATAATTCTTCTATACTACATGACTAATGCGAAAATATGTTTAATAGGAATGCACATGCACAGCTTATATCAGATTGCATGTCATCATGGGGTAGGGGAAGGGGAGAGAAATGGAGAAAATATAAAACTGAAAATGTTATTTATGGAAGTGAATTTTGAATGCTAAAAATAAATAAATTAATTTTTAAAAAAGCAAACTGAATCCCCCTACTGTGCTCATTGCCTTTCCTCCACAAATTCATGGCCCTATAGCTGCATCTTTTGTGACTCTCAGCCAAGGAGCTCTGCCCTACTGCTCTCCAGGCTCTGACCCCTCCTTTGTCTCCAGGCTTTGTAAGAGACTTACCAGAGTTACTTCTGTCAGGTTAGGTATGTGTTTATCAGGAAAAGATCCCTATAACTTCAGGAGACAAGGAACTCTTAACTGATCAGATTAAAAGGAAAGAATCCAGAAACACAACTACCTCTCCAAATATCTGGAGATGGGAAATTGCATAGACATAGAACAGAAGCCAGGTTATTCTGGAAATTTGATTATGGTATCATGGTTCCATTTAATATTAAAAACAGTGTTCTGTTAACACTGTTATTAATAACAGTTTTCTGAAACACCAGTGGATCAGAAAACTTAATAGTAGGAACTGACTTATTAAAACTCCTAACTTCACTGTGGAGATTAAAAAAAAAATCTGCCAAGGAGAAAGAAGAGGAATAGACACCAGGGAAGCAAGCTTTCTACCTAGGAGCAAGTGTGCTTATAAGGACATGCACTTTATGCTTAATACAATTTTCTTAAAATGGACCTTTTGTGACTACTAATGGCCAACTGAGGGGAGGATAACAGACAGATAGATGGATTTAAAGGCAGCAATCCATGGTTATTCATATTGAAATTATTACTGGACCAGCCTATCCTTCACTCAGCTGTCAAAATTATCTTACTTTTCAAGCATAGATGTCAACAAGTACTTGGGTCCTTGCCCAATGTCACCATATTAACTTCTTTACTCAATAAATTCCAGCAGTTACGTATCACTCCAGCATCAAATATAAAATCCTCTGTTCAGCATTTAAAGTTCTTTGTGTTCTTACCCTTCTTATCTTTCCAGTCTTCTTATACCAGGCTCTCCCTACCTCTCACCTCCCCCTGTGACTAAGGGATGCTGGTCTTTTTTGCAGTTTCTCACAAAATATATTATTTCTGACTCCAAGCATTTTCACTGACTCTCCACTATACCTGGCTTTCTCTTTCTCACATTTACCTTACCTTTACCTTTGGATGGCCAGAAGATGCCCAGTGAACTTGAGTTTTACTGGATCCTTTTTCCTTCCCTTCCCTTCCCTTCCCTTTCCTTTCCCAAAACCTTAAACCAAATGCACTCTGAAACTCATACATTGCACAATTTTGATTTTCAATATTAACTGTTCTTTTCCTCCCAGCCTGAAGTCTTTATTTTTCTTTGCCTCATTAAAGGGGCCATGCCCTGGCTACTTCTTTAACAGGCCTGAATATTCAATGAATGGATGTTACCTCACCCTAAGTGACTATCTGCACAGACCTTCACCTAAAAGGGGCCAAGGACTCCCAGTGCCTCCTGGGTCATCTCCAGTCATCCTGATGAATATCTGGTCACAGGATTCCGATGTCTCTGGAGGAGAAGTGAGGCTGGTGACCTGCACAGCCCTCCCTCACTCAAAGCAAAGTCAACTGCTGGTCTTGTCATCATTTCTCTGATTGCATGGTCTTCTTCAGCAATGAAGGATGAACACAACAACAACATTCTGGATTGTCTCTAGATAAAATTTCCCCTTCTACAAGAATCCTTTCCTTGTCCCCCTAAATACTAGAGCTTTCCCTCTATTGATATCTCCAATTTGTCCTGTAAGCATCTCCCTTGTATGTAGTCACCTGCATGTTGTCTCTTCTTGGCCTGTATTCCACAGTGAACTCCTTGAGATTTTGCCTTTCCTTTCTTCCCAGTGCTGGTAGACTATTGCCTGATGGAACAGCTTTAATAAAAAGATAAATGTAAAGTCTGTGGTAGAGTTAACTGTACAATCTTCACATTCCCACTGGAAATTCTTAAGATAATTTTTATTCTCTGACAGTAACTCTAATTTTGTTTCTACCTTCACAACACTGCTTGTATATATATCCCCTCTTCCCACTAATATAGTCACAATCCTGGTTCAGGTCCTTATCCCCTCTCCTTTGGTCTGCTGCAATAAGAATTTTTTTTCATTTTGCAAGGCAATGAGAGTTGTGAGTTACCCATGGTCACACAACTGGTAAGTGTCAAATGTCTAAGACTGGATTAGAACTCAGGTTGTCCTGACTCCAAGATGGATACTCTATCTACTGCACCACCTAGCAGCCCTGCAATGAACCCTTCAGCTGCTCACCTCTGTCCATTTCAATCCATTTTCCTCTCAGCTGCTGAAGTGGGTATTTTTTTTCTAAAACAGAAGGCTCCAGCTTCCCATCACCTTCAGGGTCACTGTATTTAATACTCCTCATAAAATGGGTCCTTCTTTCTCTACTCCCTCCATGCACCCTATGATCCAACTTCACTGTCCATACTTGGAGTTTCATGGTCATACCAGGGGATTGAGGAAATAGTCCTGTTTCAGACCTGGAAGGTAGCAGGTTTAATCTCCACTATCCTGACTTTCTTCCCACAAAATGTTTATTATACAAACTACAGAAAACAAGAAAACATTCTATATAAACAAGCAGTAAAACGGTGCAGATCAGTTTAGAACAGGGCTGGGGAACCTGTGGCCTTGAGACCATATGTGGTGTTCTAGGTCCTTGGGTGAGTCCTTTTGACTGAGTTTTACCCAATAAATGCTTTTATGATGGGAAGTTGTTCTGTGAAGTTTGGATTCAGTCCAAAGGCTGCTCTTGTGGACTTAATAGTCTCAAGGCTGCAGGCTCTCTACCTTTCATTTAGATGATAAAACATGAAAAAATTTAAGGACTCTCTTATTCATAAGTGAAATCAAATCAGTTTAGCTGAGAAAATGATGATCTCATTCACCTATTGCAATCTCTGTGGTTTAGTGCTTGAAATCAAAGTGCATGTTGTGGTATTGGCTCCTCTACACATGCCTATGGCCCTGTGACTTTTCATCAGCCATGTAAGATTCATGACTACTCTTTCCTTTCTCTAATTCATCCTAGAAATATCTCAGTCAATCAAGATTTCCTTCTCCCTAAATGTCTAGTGTAGTTGTCTTTCCCGGACTGCCTAAACCCACATGGGTGGGAGTGTGGAATTTACATTTTGTACTTTACTTAAACATATACCTGTTGTTTTCTTCTATAGGATGGAAGATGTTTTGACTCTTTTATTGACATCATTTCATTTTCTGTTCCTGGAACATAGGAGATGCTTAATAAATGTTGGATTCTTTATTTGTTGACTCAGTGATGTTGCTTATGCCAATTTTTACATGAAAATCTTATTGGTCATATTATGCAAACCATTTCTTTTAGGGGTGACCTACAGCTATGACTATTTTGCTTTTGTGGTGTTCCATAACTTGTAGTCATAGAACATTACCAGCAGAAAGTTAATGGCAGGAAGAAGGAAAGTCGTAGATATGAGTAGTGAAGATAGACACAAATGTTCCTTCAGTAGAAAGATTTCTTCCCCATATCCTTCCATTGTAAGGATTTTGCAAAGGGTGAAGGAGGAATAATAATGCCTTGGAAATAATTTGGAAACATCAGGAAGGACCTGGAGTGGTATTACTTATTTTTTAGAGGACCTAACAGTTGATTTTAGTGTTATGAAAATAGATGCAGATATGATAGTTCTAATGGGCATATGTTTATGGCCTGATAGATGAAAAAGAAAGAGAATAATGGGGGAGATTGAGAGTATCCAACACTATGGACCTGATGGTATAGCTTTTTCCCCTATATGGATTTCATGGTATATATATGTAGCTAACACTTGACATCTATATGGTACAGAGGATATAATTTTGGACCTGGAGTCAGGAAAACCTGAGTTCAAATCCTGCATCAGGCACTTACAGTTGTGTGACCTTCAAGTATTTTAAATTCTTTATACCTCAGTTTCCTTCTCTGTAAAATGAGGATGATAATGATAATATCTACCTGCCTGGGTTGTTGTAAGGATAGAATTAAATAATATTTACAAAACATTTTGTAAACCTTAAAGTGCTAGAAAAGTGTTAGTTACTTTTATTCATGTTACCTCTCCACAAAAACATATACCATATATCAGAACAATTTACTTTTTCGAAATTTGATTTAATTTTATTTTCAGTTCTGAGTCTTCTCTTTTCCACCTCCCATTCTCCTATGCAATGAAAAAGGGAGAAAACCAAAATCTATTACAAATATGTAAAGGAAAACAAATTACTGTATTAGACATGTCCAAAAAAAATGCTGCAGTCTGCTCAGAGTCCATCACTTCTCTGTCTGGACATAGATAGTACATTTTATCAGGAGAGTGGGAGGAACTGTTTGACAGTTCTGGAATCTGGCAATGATATTCCTTGGTATTTTTAGTTTGGGATTCTTTTCAGGAAGCAAATGGTGGATTCTTTCAATGACTATTTTGCCCTCTGGATTCTTCCTAGTTCTACCCCTAAGAACTAAGCAGTTCTTAGGGGAAATTTTATATCTTTGAATGCCTACATGAATAAAATAGAGAAAGAGGAGAGCAATGGATTTGGCATGAAGCTTAAAAAACTAGAGAAAGAACAAATTAAAACTCCCCAAGTAAATACCAAAGTAGAAATAGTGAAAACCAAAGGAGACATTAATAAAATTGAAATTAAGAAAACTATTGAACTAATAAATAAAACTTAAGTTGGTTTTATGAAAAAAACAACAAAACTGATAAACCTTTGCTCAGTTTGATTAACAAAAAGAAAGAAGAAAACCAAATTATCAATATCAAAAATGAAAAGAGTGAACTCACCACCAGTGAAGAGGAAATCAAAACAGTAATTAGAAATTACTTTGTCCAACTTTATGCTCATAAATTCAACAACCTAAATGAGATGGATTATTATTTTAAAAAATAGAAATTGCCCAGATTAACAGAAGAGGAATTTGAATACTTAAATAATCCCATCTCAGCAAAAGAAATTGAACAAGCCATCAATGAGTTCCATAGCAAAAATTTCCAGTGCCAGATAAATTTACAAGTAAATTCTGTCAAACATTTAAAGAAAAATTAATTCCAATATTATATAGACTTTTTGGGGAAATTGCCAAAGGAGGAGTTCTCCCAAACTCTTTTAATGATACAAATATGATTCTGATACCTAAAACAGGAAGAACCAAAACAGAGAAAAAAAAATTGTAGATCAATTTCTCCAATGAATATAGATGCAAAAATTTTAAATGAGATATTAGCAAAAAGAACGCAGCAAATTATCATGAGAATAACATATTCTGATCAGATACGATTTATACCAGGAATGCAGGACTAGTTCAATATTAGCAAAACTTTAGCATTATTCAGCACATCAAGAGCAAAACTTGTAACAGAAACTACATGATTATCTCAATAGATGCAGAAAAAGCTTTTGATAAAACACAGCATCCATTCCTATTGAAAACACCAGAAATCATAGGAATAAATGAACCTTTCCATAAAGTAGTAAGTACTATCTACCTAAAGCCATCAACAAGTATCCTACGCAATGAGGATAAGGTAGATGCATTTCCAATAAGATAAAGGGTGAAACAAAGATATTCACTGTCATCACTATTATTCAATATGGTATTAGAATTGCTAGCTGTATCAATAAGAGAAGAAAAAGAAATTTAAGGAATTAAAATAAGCAAAAAAGAAAGTAAGTCATAACTTTTTGCAGATGATATGATGATGTTCTTAGAAGATCCCAGAGAATCAAGTAAAAAACTACTTGAAATAATAAATAACTGTGGCAAAATTGCAGGTTACAAAATAAACACACACAAATTATCTGAATTTCTATGTATTACTAACAAAGCTCAACAACAAGAGATAGAAAGAGAAATCTCATTTAAAGCTACAGTAAACACTAAAATATCCAGGAGTCTACCTACCAAAACAAACCCAAGGACTATATGAACACAATTACAAAACATGTTTCTCACAAATAAAGTCAGATGAGAATGACGGCGGGTGGAGCCACAATGGCAGAGTGAGAGTAACTACTCACCTAAGCTCTTAGACAAAGTCTATCAGATACCTCTAAAAAGAGAATCTGACCAAATTTTGGAGCTGCAGAATCCAATAGGAGACAGACTGTGGCAGGTTCACAGACCAAGACAGACTGGAAGGTCGACAGGAAGGATCTGTTTCATGGGGTCAGCCCACATCAAACAGCACAACACGTTCCATAGTGATGCAGCTGAGCAGGAAACCCCCGAGCTGCCTGAGGCAGTAGCAGCATGGTGGAGAGGGGAGTGGCAGCCCAGGGTGGGAGACCAGCAGGAGCCGAGCAAGTGACAGCTGTTGAGCCCCAGGTATCAGCTTCAGACACTCCTAAGAGTTTCAGCCCATAGAGTAAACATCTGTAAGTCACCTGCTTGAACTTCCAGGAGTCAAAATGCCAGAGTGACTGGTAAATGCTCTCTCCCCTTCCCCTTATTGACCTCAAAATAATGATAAAATATTTCCCCAGAAAAATCCTGGATCAGTGGGATAAACAGAAGGGGAAAGCAGCCTCGTAGCACCTGAGGCTAGAAAAATCACTAAGGAATATTCCTTTTACTGTGGCAGAGGTGAACTGGAGGAAGAGGAGCCCCAGGGGTGTGGAAACTTGCAATAGGACCCAGGGGTGCCTCAGTACTCCAGGGGAAATTGGAAGACAATAGAATAGTCAGGATCACCAAGTGTTGAGCTTCCCTTTGCTCTAGCTCAGCTGACAAGATCTCCTGTGACCAGACTACCCCTCCCACACACTTAACAAACTAGCCCCAGGACTAATCCAGAGAAACAGAAAACAAAAAGAAAAAAAGGCACCTGCCCTTTGCTGTCTCATATCAGCAGCTAAACACCAGGTTCACCAGCTTCTAAATGAAAGAACTAGAGGCCACAATACACAAACCCTCACCGTCATAAGCAAGAAGCAAAAGAGGAAGGTAAAGACCATAGAAACTTTCTATGGGGACAAGGATCAAAACACGAATACCAAAGAGGTCAGTATTGAGACGATGCTCCCATCTGGAACTTCAGAAGGGACTCTGAGCTGCTTGCATGCACAAACAGTTATCCTAGAAAAGCTGAAGAAGGAAATAGAAGAAAAACTGGCCAATGATTTTAAAAGTATGAAAAAAGAATTCTATGAAGAGAACAGTTTTTTGAAAAGGAAAATTGATCAACTGGAAAGGAAGCACAAAACCTAACTGGGAAAACTGGACAAATGGAAAAGGAAGTACAAAAACTAACTGGAGAAAATAATTCCTTAAAGGGAATAATTGGACAAATGGAAAAGGAGATGTAAAAGTTAACTGAAGAAAACAATTTGATAAAAATTAGAATTGGGCAAGTAGAAATATATGACATCAATAACCAGTCAAACAAAATCTAAAGAATGAGAAGATAGACGAAAATGTAAAATATCTAATTGGACAAACAAAATCTAAAGATTAAAAGATAGAAGAAAATGTAAAATATCTAATTGGAAAAACAACTAACTTGGAAAATAGATCCAGGAATGAAAATTTAAAAATTGTTGGCTTACCAGAAAACCATGATGAAAAAAGTCTGGACAATATCTTCCAAGAAATATTCAAGGAAAACTGCCCAGAAGTCCTAGATCCAGAGGGCAAAATAGTCATCAAAAGAATACACTGTTCACCTCCCAAAAGGGATCTCAAACTCAAAACCCCAAGAAATATTGTTGCCAAATTCCAGAACTATCAAGTGAAGGAGAAAATACTATAGACAGCCAGAAAGAAACCACTGAAATATCAAGGAACTACAGTCAAGATCGCACAGGACCTTGCAGCTTCTACATAAAAAGATCAAAGGAATTGGAGTATGATATCCCATAAGCCAAAGGCAAAGGAGACTACAACCAAGCATCAATTACCCAGCAAAGTTCAGCATAACATTTCAGGCAAGGAGCCGGACATTCAACAAAATAAGGGATTTCCAGACCTTCCTGACAAAAGGGCCAGAACTCAATAGAAAATTCAGTCTTCAAACATGGGTCTCTCCTGGCTCTATTTTCCAGGTCAGTTGTTTTTCCCATGAGATATTTCACATTCTCTTCCATTTTTTCATTCTTTTGGTTTTGTTTGGTGAATTCTTGGTTTCTCATAAAGTCATTAGACTCCATCTGTTCCATTCTAATTTTGAGAGAATTATTATTTTCAGTGAGCTTTTGAGCCTCTTTTTGCATTTGGCTCATTCTGCTTTTGAAAGCATTCTTCTCCTCATTGGCTTTTTGAACCTCCTTTGCCAATTGAGTGAGCCTATTTTTCAAGGTGTTAATTTCCTCAGCATTTTTTTGGGTCTCCTTTACCAAGGTATTGACCCGTTTTTCATACTTTTCTTGCATCTCTGTCATTTCTCTTCCCAGTTTTTCCTCCATCTGTCTAACTTGCTTTTCAAAATCCTTTTTGAGCTCTTCCAAGGCCTGAGTCCATCCGACATCCCCCTGGGGTGTCTGGGGTGCTGAGGCCCCGCCCTCCATGTCTTTCCCTGATGGCGAGAGTATTTCCTCATCAGATCCGAATGTCGGGATCATGGCATCTTTCGAAAAAACTCTCTATAGTCTTGTTTTTCTTCCCTTTTCTAGGCATGTTCCCAGCCAGTTACTTGACTTCTGAGATTCCTGTCCACCCCCGCCTAGATCAGCCCAGCTAGTGCTTGGGCTCTGAGATTCAAATGGGCTTTTCGCTTAGCTAATCAATGTGACCTTTTGTTCTGGTGCTGGGGTGGGGGCAGGGCCGCCTCCCAGGCTCAGCTCCCTCAGGGGCTTTATGCAGAGACTTTCAGTAATAGAGCGGGGTGGGGGCAGGGCCGTCTCCCAGGCTCAGCTCCCTCAGGTTTTATGCAGAGACCTTCCGTAATGAAGATCCTGCCTGCTGCTGGGGGATTCCTGAGTCCTGGGCCGCTCCCGCCTCAGCCGCCGCCCGCTTCCTGCCCCCATCTCTGCTTCCTCCTGAGGGGGCCCGAGTCACGGAGACGCCCTGCTCCCCCTCTTGTCCAGCTCAGGCTTCTCTCTCACTGACCTGTAGCTTCTGTGGGCGGAGGGACTTTCCCGGCTGCCAGAGCTTCCGTCCCTGAAGCCTGCTCGGATCAGCTTCTCTGTGGCTGCGGCCAGGGCAGTGCTGTGGTGGGGTCCGCTTTCCGGAGTGAGACGGACCCTGGGGACGGCTCTCCAGGGCTCTCTGGCACTGAAATGTCTTCCACTCCGTTTCTGTACCCCTTTCACTGGTCCAGAAGTTATGGGGGTCTCTTTTTACATTAATTCTATGGGTTTTGGTTTCGGAGCTCATAAACGTGCGTCCTTCTACTCCACCATCTTGGCTCCGCCCCCCAAACATGGGTCTCAAGAGAGGCACAAAAAGGTAAACAGGGGAAAAGAAAAACTTTTTACTCAGTTTGGGCAAACTGTTTACCTCCCTATAAGGGAAGATGATACTTGTTAATCTTGAAAACTATACATATATTATGAAGTATAAAAGGGATATACATAGATAGAGGGAAAGGATATAAAGTAAATGGTGTGATGATAAAAATGTGATTCAAGCATGTAACAGGAGGTGTGAAAAGGAGGAAGAAGAAAATGATAAATTACATCACAGGAAGAAGTACAAAATTATAATATAGTAGCAGGAACGAGGGGAGGGAGAGGAGCATTACTTGAGAGGTACTCTCATCTGATTTGGTTCAAGGAGGGAACAATAAACTTAAGTGTATAAATCTAACTAGCTCTATAGAAGGGGAAGGGGGAAGAAAGAGAAAGGGAAGTTAAAATGGAGGGAAGAACTAGTAATGGTAAATGGGAGTAAATGGAAGGGGGCTGAAAGAAGGAAGGGAAGAATATGGAGGTGGTGGCAAAAAGTGAAAACTCTATTGAGGAGGGAAGAGAGAAGGGAGAACTAAAACACAAACAGTGAGAAAGAGGATGGAGGGAAAGACACAGATTATAATCACAACTGTGAAGGTGAATGGAGTGAACACTCCCATAAAATAGAGATGGATAGTAGAATGGAATAAAAGCCATAATCTAACAGTATGTTGTTTACAAGGATAGGGGGATACACAAAGGGTAAAGATAAAAGGTTGGAGCAGAATATAATGTGCTTCAGCTGTTGTAAGAAAAGTAGGGTTAGCAATCCTAATCTCAGACAAATCAAAAGCAGAAATAGATCTAATCAAAAGAGATAAAGAAGGAAACTATATCCTGCTAAAAGATAACATACCCAATGAAGCAATATCATTGCTGAACATGTATGCTCCAAATGGTATAGCATCCAAATTCTTAGAGGAGAGACTGAGAGAATTGCAGGAAGAAAGAGACAGCAAAACTATTTTAGTGGGGTACCTCAACCTCTCCCTCTCTGAAACCTCACAATCCAGTGCAGAAAAGCAGAGATAGTCAATGTATCCTTCTCAGATCATAATGCAGTAAAAATTGCATGTAATAAAAGACCAGATAGACCAAAAATTAATTGCAAATGAAATAATCTAATCCTAGAGAAAGAGCAGGCTAAATCACAAATCACAGAAACAATCAACAACTTCATTCAAGAGAATGACAATAATGAGACAACCTATCAAATCTTATGGGATACTACAAAAGCAGTTTTTAGGGGAAGTTTTATATCTTTGAATTTCTACATGAATAAAATAGAGAAAGAGGAGATCAAGGACTTGGAAATGCAGCTGAAAAAGCTAGAAAAAGAACAAATTGAAAATTCCCAAGTAAATACCAAATCAGAAATACTGAAAACCAAAGGAGAGATTAATAAAATTGAAATTAAGAAAAGTATTGAACTAATAACCTCATGCCCCCCTATTACACATTGTTGACCTGAAAGTTTGGTTAAAAAATGCAAACAGGCTAAATTCATATTGTTTGTTCCCTGAAAGCCAGTAGATACATGATCATAGAGCCAGAAGAAAACTTCTGACTGTCTGATACAAGAATAACCAGGCTTAAATACACTTTACCATGAGAAATGAATTCTTAGTTATGTAAGTTGTAAATTCAGTGAGACAAGACAATTAACAAGGTAGAGTCAACTGGAATTTATGAACCCAGGATATTTGAGATTCCTCCATATAGTATATGTCACCGTGATACAAGATAAGAAGAATACCATAACTCTGTTTCCAAGCATCCTGTCATAAACAGGTCTTTAAAGTTGCTGACACAGAAAAAGGCATTTTTAGAGCAAAGAAAAGCAGTCTGATTGATGAGTTCAGGCTTTGGCCCTTATTAAAAGTCCAAAAATGTATTAACATGTATCCCCAAAACTTTGCATAGTGTCTGACACATAATAAATTAATAGAGTAAATTAATATAAGTTTGCTGATTTATTGGCTTGGATTCAGCCTAGGCAATTTACTCTAATAATAGACAATTTACTGTAATAAGAATTACAGGGACTCTGAATTCATCAGAGGGGACTAGATCAGGAACATCAATTTTGATTTATCTACTAGTTTCTTAATGGTTTGGTCTTTAATATTAAAGTCACACATCCATTGAGAATGGATTGTAGAACATGGTATAAGGCATAAGCCTATTTTTTGCCAGAATCTTTCCAGATTTTATCAAATAGAGAGTTCTTTCCAAGCTAATTTATGTTTTCCAGTTTATCAAACAACCGAATTAATGAGTTTCAGTGTTTCTGCTTCTCTGTTCCATTGATTGATCTATTTTAAACTCATACCAAGTGGTTTTGAGGATTGTTGCTTCATAATAGAATTTCCTACATCCCTACTTCTTTTCACTATTTCCCTTGATATTCTAGATTTTTTTTATTTTTCTGAATAAATTTTATTAAAATGTTATAGAGTTCTATAAAATATCTCTCTGATAATTTCTTTGGTATAATATTAATACTGTAAATTAACTTGATTCACATTGTCGTTTTTATTGTATCATCATGGAAGAGGCTCATTCATTTCAGCTATATAAATTGTTCTTTATTTCTTTAGGGATAATTTGTAGTTGAATCTATACAAGTGTTTTGTGTAATGTTGATTTATCAATCCCTGAATAAGACTGCACAATGCTGCAATAATGGCTATGAACCCTTGGGGTGGAGTCCCTTGTCCTACATAATGGTCAAAACAAGGGTCAGTGGTATCTTGGAGCCTTGCTGTTGCTTAAAGGGATAGAGTATATGTGCTATACTTACTCTCTAATCTTCAACTTGATTAGTTCTGACCCAGGATTCACTCTAGTGTTGAACAGATTATCTCCCTCAGTGAAAAGGCATACTAATGCATTGTTGGTGGAGCTATGAAATGGTCTATACTTTCTGGAAACTGATTTGGAATTATACCCCCAAGTTACTAAATCTGTATACCCTTTGACCTAGCTATGCAATGACCAGACTTGTAACCCAAAGAGTTCAAAGAAACAGAAAATGGAAAAATAAGTACAAATTTATTTATAGTATCTCTTTCTATAGTAGCCCAAAAACGGAAACTAAAGGGGACCTTTCTTATAGGGAAAAGGATCAACAAACTATGGAGTATGGATATAATGGAATATTGCTGCTTGATAAGAAATGATGAAATGAACAATTCCAAAAAATAAAACTCCCATGAACTGAATCAGAAGGAGTGAACTAATATGTATGATCACAATATTACAGAGAAAAATGTTAAAGTATTGAAGAATTCTGATTAACACAATAATATACCAAGAGTTTGGAAGACTGAAAATGAATATTCTACACAGCTCATCCCAGAGAGGTAATGAACTTAAAATGCAGAGAGAGAGAAAGAGAGAGAGACATACATTGATAGACATGGCCAACTCAGGAATTTGTTTTGATGGATTATGCATATTTATAAGAAAGGTCTTGTTTTCTTTTGTTTTTTGGTAGTTGTTCAGTAAGAGGCTGAGGGGAAGTGGGAGTAACAGTACAAATTCATGTAAAAATAAATATGTGCATGCATTATGAAAAGGAGTTCAATTGCATTCTTATAACATGGAGCCTCACTGTCTTGATGGGGGACATCCATTCTTATTCTGCTATGTCAGGAAGGACCCAGCAATGTTTCCCTTCATTCTCTACTCTCCAGTCCAGCTCCCATGCTGCATGCCTACCCTTTCTAAAACCCTTTTCCAATACTGATAATGAGACAAAATGATTCTCTCCTGGAGAAGCATTTTATAAAAAGGACCCATATTTCTCCCTATGTCCTTTCTCCTCTTCTCTAGGCCTGAATTTCATTATCACAAAAAATGAAGGTTATAACATTTCATGATATGGTCAAAATCTCTTTAAAGCTTTATTATGGCCCAAAAGAGAAACTTTATGTATTTTACACTTTCCTCAGGGGGAAAAATTCCCAAACCAGAAAGCAATCTCTATGTCATAGAATGCTAATACATTGGATGAATCAAAAGCCCAGACAGCAGCCTTTTCCTTTAACTTTGTTGAGTTTTCCCCATCTTCATGAAGTGACTTTATCCATAGGAATGTTGAAAGGAACAAGGAGACTGCACAGGATCATTGAGTTAGAGTGGAAAGGAACCTTAGAGACCCTCTAGTCTAAGGATGCAGTGTTATAGATGAAGACTCGGGAGCCCAGACAATGAAGTGAAATGCCTTTTCTTTCGCCATTGCAGTCCCTAATATCCAGGACAGTTGTTTGTTCTTCATTCTTTTCAGTTGCAAGTACACAGCATACTTGTCTGTGGTTCAGCCTTTTCAGTTCCAAGTACCCAGAACAGTTTGTAATTCAATATTTTCAGATCCAAGTACCCAGAACTGTTTGTTGTTGACTCTTTTCTGTCCCAATTACCCTGAGCATTTGTTTGGTCAGTCATTTCAGTCCCAATTACTGAGAACTGTTGTTTGTTCTTCCATTTTTTTCAGTCCCAAATATAGAAGAGTTGTTTGTATTTTAATCTTTCCTTCCCAAGTACCCAGAACAGCTCTTTGTTGATCAGTTCTTTCAGTCCGAAGTCCCCAGAACAGTGTTTCATTCAGTCTTTCAGTCCCAAGTACCCAGAATTGTTTTCTTTTTCCTCATTTTTGATGTCTCCTCCTCTTTTAGATTTCTTCAGGATCAAGCCATCAGTAATCTCAAAATTGTGTCATCCCCAAAACGAACCACCTGTGCGTACTGAGTCTGGTCAGCAGATCTTTCTGTTTATTTCCATTGGTGTAATTCCTGAACTTCTTCATGTAGTATTCTGGGGACTATGTTATTAGAGTTCAAATCAAGGGGCTCTACTGCGTTTGATGAAGAGAATAGTTCGTACTTAAATGTTAACTGATCTTTTATATTTTTTCCTCATATTCTACTTAGAATTTCATACTTAAGTGCTCTCAGGATGACGTGATTTAATTGTGTTTAACATTGAGCTCATTGTAAATTTGCTTTGCCTTCATCAAATACCTCATATCTCACTCTTTTTTGAGGTGGCACTGCTTATAATTTTCCATAATATTCCTCTGCAAGAGTTTACAAATGAGTTCCCACTCTACACCATAATTGCCTTCAACAGTTGTATCCTTCCACTTGGCAGAGAGATTAAGTGCTTGAGGGTTGATGTAGTCACCACATTTTTTTACTCTTCTAATTTTAGTTATTGCTTTACATCAGTTAAACTCTCAAGAGGAATGGTGAAAATCTATGATAATGTCTCTTTTCCATCACTTTATCATGTTTTATCATGTGTCTGTTTTCAATCATTTTCAACCTATTTCCTGTTTTAGAAGATATCGATCAGTGGTTTAACATAGGTCATATTGGAGTGGTCTGTTATGTATTTCTTCCATTTTTGTCCTTTCTTCGAGTTTGGTGATGATTTTTATCTTTGTTCTAAGTAATTTATAGTTTGATTGCATACAGATAGCTGATTCAAAAATGGCTCATAGGTGACCGATCATTTCCTGTCAATTAAGATATAATCAATTTCATTTTTCTGGGTGATGTTATTAGGTACTTAGTATGTTCAGAACCTCCTGATAATTCAGCTGTTTATGATACATAGGCATAAAATTCTCCATAGTATGTAAAGTCTTCAGACTCTTATTTCTTGATCCTGAATTATATTTTCAAAAAATTATAGATCTTCTCCCCTGTGAACCCCTTTCATTGAAGCCAGTGAGTGTATATTAATTTCACTGAGAGCATCTCATCAAATTCTCTATAGAATTTGCTTACCTCCTCATCTTTGCAACAGATGCTGGTTCATAAGCTGGAACTATAATCATGGTGATGGTTTTTTTTACTTGTGTTCATTTTGAATACTGCAAGGCAAAGGACTATAAAATATGTCCCATGAAATGGTGTCCCATGGAATGACTTTTTACCTTTTGAATAGATGATGAAACCAACACTACTAAGTGTTTTTCTTTTCTTTCCATAGACAACCTATAAGTCTC
The DNA here is from genome assembly GCA_023548195.1 of Bettongia penicillata ogilbyi. Lineage (NCBI taxonomy): Eukaryota > Metazoa > Chordata > Mammalia > Diprotodontia > Potoroidae > Bettongia > Bettongia penicillata. The sequence goes on from JAJHZJ010000312.1 coordinate 597,010, forward strand.
CCTTCATTAAACTGCAGCTTCTTCTTGTATTCTGGTTTCATTAACGAGGAAATGCCAGTTTTGATATGATTCAATCCCTCTAGTAGTAAAACTAATCAACTAGTTGGTAAAAGATTTCACATTTACAATATACTTAATGTTTATAGATATTCTACCATCTATGTTATTTTTAGTAGTTTTTGTTCCCTTTTCTGCCATTCTGACACCAGTAGGCAGTTAAGTGATGCAGTGAATAGAGTGCTGGGTCTGGAGTCAGGAAAACCTAAGTTCACATCTGGCATCAGATAGTTACTAGCTGTTTGACCCTGGGCAAGTCACTTAAGCTCTATTTGTTTTGAGTTGTCTCAAGTATAAAATAGGGATAATAATAGCATCTCCTTCCCTAGATTGTTGTGAAGAGCAAACTTTTAAAGCAGTTAGCAGAGTACCTGGCCACAGTAGGTGCTTAATAGATGTTTATTTTTTCTGTACTCTGTTACTCTAGAAGGAGAGGAGAGCTCCACGAAGCCAAGAGCTTTTTGTTTTATGGATTGCCAATTTATATATTATTGTATGTGTAACCCATAGAATGATCTAATATTTCATATATATTGGGACACATTGCAAATGGAGATTGAACAGCAGAAGAACAGTCTGGGTTGTCTTCAGGAAACAGGCAGTGCTTTTTAATCATCCCAAGTTTCTTTCTGAAACAAGGGAACTCATCATTTTAGCATCAATATTCTTCTAGCGATGCTATATGACTTCAGGTAATGGAACAACATGGTCTTTGAACCAAAGTCACGGATCACCCAGAGAGCATTGGATAGGCTGCAGTGTATTACCAATAAAGAGGCATATAGGAGATGTTATCAGAGTTATAACCAGAAAATGAGGTAGACCAGTCACATAGATAAAGATAAGTGATAGACAAGCTGAGTGCTCTGTGGGTAACATGCAATGCCCAAAGATCTAAAGGGAGATCCATACCAGGTTGGTGGCATCTACTCTGGAGAATTTATGGGAGGGCCTGAACAAGAGTAGTAGAAGATGATAACGCACAGATGCCCTGTGATCTGTATCCCTGGAGGGGCATGGATGTCAATGAGATCACCAATCATTTGAGGTTTCAAAGAGCAAAAATATCATGGGCTTGTTATGGCCAAAGTACTCATCACCTCATGGTCAGCCTTTTTGTACTCAACTAGTCTACTCATCAGGCAACAAACTCAGCTTGTCACTTGGGCCATACTCAAAACATTTCCAGGATGGTAGAACTTGTCACTTTGTTTTTCATCGACAATGCCATCAATGGCTTCCATGACTCAGGGAAGAAGTAGACCTGGGCTGGTGAGAGTCCAGAGAAGGGTAACTAGAAAGGTGAGGGGACCAGAGAACATGCCATTGGAGGATTTAATAAACTAGGGATATTTAGCCTGGAGAGGAGAAAACTTAAGCAGCATCTTGAGGGAAGTAGCAGTGATCAGGAAGATGTAGATTCAAATTCCACTTCCAACACTAGCTCTGGGACCAGGGGCAAGTCCATGTATTTGTCTGAGCCTCAGTTTCCTCATCTATTAAATGAGTGTAATTATCTTTGTAGCACTTGTCTTAAAGTGTTGTGAGACCCAAAGGAGATAATACAGATAAAGAATTTGAATGGACTATTTTCGTGTCAGTTATTATTATTACGTTACCTGTCCTGGAGCCACTCTCCCAACTCACACTCACACTCGGCAGGTCACATGCTTAGAGCTCTACTACTACGTCTCCCCTCAGGGTCTAGGGTAGCTCTGAATGTCTGGGGAGGGCTTTGTCTTTGTCACCCATGGTTCTAAGCTGATGACAATTAGTCTGCCAGACTTAAGTAGTTTGTAGAAAGGAGTATTTATTAAGATAGTATAGTAAGAGCAGTTGCTAAAAACAGAACCCCAAAAGGCTGACATATTTTCCCACCCGGAAATATATGGGCAAAGAAAAGTGCTTAAGTTAGAAGCTTATAAGTGGCAAAAGCGTAACTTCCTGGTTTCTGGAAGTTTTCCTTTCCTTGGAGTTCTCATAAAATTCTCCTCATGCATTGTGAAAGTTTTTCTGCTGGTTTTCTTGTAGAATCTTGAAGCTTTCTTTCCTTGGTGAGTCTAAGTTTTTGATGTCTCCTGATGGAGACACTGTGTCAGCTGTTCTGGGGATGCATATGAGGCTATAAAGTCCTCTCTGACCCTCTGAATTTCAGAGGATGGGCTTCACTTCAAGTTTTCCTGACTCCAGTTGAAGTACTTCATCCACTAGCAACTCCTAGTTGGCCCCCACCCCAAAGGTATCTGAGTGTAGCATCTTGTCCTCTGCTTTAAGTGGGGTATAATTACTGACTCATTAGGTTTTCTCTTGTGGAAGAAAGATCAGAATCTTGTTTTGATTGGCCTCAAAAGGTAAAACTAGGAAGACATAGGAAGGCAGGTCTGTGCTGGAGGCAAGGATAACCTTCCTGAGGTAGCTAGGTTGCAATGGATTGATGGTCAGGCTTAGATTCAGAAAGACCTGAGTTCACATGAAGCCTCAGATACTTACTAGCTGTGTGACCCTGGGCAAGTAATTGACCTTGTGTTTGCCTCAGTTGCCTCATCTGTAAAATAGGGATAACAATAACATCTCTCTGCCCATACTGTTAAGAGGATATAATAAGCCAACAATCATAAAGTTCTTAGTATGGTACCTGCCAGCAATGAGTGCTTTATATATAAATGTAGATGATTCATTATCATTTTTCACTTATTTAAGTTACAGGCAGCTAGGCTGATAGAGCCCTGGGTCTGGAGTCAGGAAGATTTAAGTTCAAATCCAAGCTCAGGCACTTGGCACAGTTCCTGGCATATGTAAATGTTGTCAATTATTATTGTCATCTATGCAGAGTGGGATCAGGCTATGTCAGAAGGTTCTAGATCACTAGAGTTCTCCAATTAGAAGCTGTATGACAGTTTGGGAGGTCTTATAGAGAGGATATTCATTCTCAGGAATGTTTTCCAACTCTGAGATGGTACAAAATGCATTGACACACTCATCCATGAAGTCACTTCCCTTTTTCTCCAGTCTTGTACTTACTTTCCCCATGTTTTATGTCTTCTAGGCACCTTTCCTCCTAGATATGCAGATCAATGAAGCCTATAATTAGCCAAGAAACATCCTCCAAAGAGAAATCCTAAGTTTGTCTGAAGAAAAATGACCCCAGTGACCAAGGTCAGTCAGCCAATGAACATTCTTTTAAAAGTCAGTCTGGCATTGATTTTCCTTTCCAGGTTTTTTATCCTTCATTTGTAAACCAACCAAGCAAACTGATCAGTCAGAGATATTTAACTAGAGCAGTGCTAGCATCTCATAGAAATACAGAGGATGGATGAATTAGGACCCACCCTTGGCAAAACAGACAGAATTCCTCTTTTGATCTCCCTTCCAGGGATGGTCCTGGCCTCTCTCCTCCCTGACAAGTAGCTCCTTCCCTTTCCTTTTCAGTGCTTTTCAGTTCTATCTGGAGCTTTATGTTAGTGAGGAAAAGTTCAATGATGAGAATCCAAGTATGTCATAGATAGAAGACCCCAGAGAGGGAAATCATCCAGGACAAAGGGGCCATTTTACAGGTAGTAACTTAAGGGTAGTCATGTGGTGTAGCCATAGAGTTCTGGACCTGGAGTCAAGAAGACCTGAGCTCCAATGTGAGCTCAGGCACTTACTGGCTGTGTGACCCTGGGCAAGTCACTTAACCTGTTTGCCTTAATCCACTGGAGAGGGAAATGATGAACCACTCTAGTCTCTTTGCCAAGAAAAGCTTATAGACAATACAGTTCACAAGCTCAAAAAGCGTTGGACAGTACCAAACAATGAACTGTGTGGAGAAGTGAAGGGATTATTGGGTCATAAAAGATGACAGATTTCAAGCAGGAGAGGACCCCAGCAATCAAGCCATCCAACTTCTTCGTGTCTGTACTGTAACTGCAGACACTAACAACAAGTGTGTCACGGCAAATATTTAACAATGAGGTTTTGCTGTTGTCATTCAGTTGTATATAACTCTTTATGACCCTTTTGGGGGTTTTCTTGGCTAAGATACAGGAGTGGGAGTGGTTTACAATTTCCTTCTCTAGTTAATTTTAGAGATGAAAAATGGAGGCAAACAGGATTGTGACTTGTCCAGGGTCACACACAGTGGTTGGATCTAAACATAGTGCTCTATGCAGAGACACCCAGCAGCTGCCCCAAAACTCTCTCTCCTCCCTTGCAGTGCCCAAATGTAGGCCAGACACACTTTTAAATATAATTTGCATTGTTAACATTTTTCTTCATCCCTCTAAGTGAAATCAGGTTTAGTGAAGACCCTTCAGGCATGAATTCCCCCAAACGCCAACCCTTCCTGCCAAAGCTAAAATAACTAAGTATCCCCCTTAGGCAAATAAAATGCTCCAGGATGGAGAACCACCAAAGTTCCTGTCTTGTGAACTGGTGTACCCTTCCTCTTCACCACCCCTTATGCCAGCCCCTTCACTTCCCTTAAGTTCCATATTTGGTAACAAAAACCCTCATTGGTGAGCAAGGATCCTTTCTTTTCCGTGTTCTTTGTCTCTGGAATAGATTCCTGTGCTTAGACTGTACACTTGAGTTCCTAGCCAATGGGAAGAGAGGCTTCTGTGTTAGGCATTATATAATGCTGTACCCTGCTCTGCTCCGGTGCACTCCCTTGCTGACACCACCCATGGTCTCGCGGGAAATACCCCTTCTCATGAGTTTGCAATAAATTCCCTTTTGCCTTCTACCTTGAGAAGCCTCTGAGTTTAATTTGAGTAAGGGTTGATGTATTTCACACACCTCTTCTCGGTCTAAACACAGAAGTGCTACACTCTAAAAATATAATGGTCAGAACTGACTCCAGTATTCTTCAGACTTTAACTGAATTAACCATTATCACAAAGGTAGTAATCCATGGGACAGCCAGGTGCGCTGACAGCATCTGGACTCATCTCCCTGAGTTCAAATCCAGTCTCATGCATTTAGTAGCTATATGACCCTGGGCAAGTCATTTAACCTTATTTGCTTCAGTTCTTCATCTATAAAATGAGCTGGAGAAGGAAATGGCAAACCACTCTAGTATCTTTGCCAAGAAAATCACAAATGAGTGCCTCAAAAAGTTGGACGGGAAAGATAATGGTTCAAGAACAAGAAGTAATCCTCAGAGACAGGATTTCCCTAAATCCTTTGGATGGGGTTCAAACTCTGGGAACCTCTTTGAATTCCCTCTGAATTTTCCCACTTAATCTGACCTTTCATAGTCAGATCTGTTGCCCTTGGCCTAGCCAGGCCTTCCATCATCTGTTACTCTTGATTGCCCCACTTTTTAGATACGTTCACCTCAGAATACTTGTTTGCCTGTGACCAAGAAAAAACACACACAAAAGAGGCAAGAGTAAAACCTAGGTTTAGACTTGCCTCAACTGACTGGCAACATGGAGATGGAGAAGAGGGGCTGACAAAGTCATTCTCCCATAAGTCAATTCATTTGAACTCATCCCAAAGTTCTTCCATATTTTAAGGTGAAATGTGTTTCCCATTAATCTCCCTACATGAATTATTCTTCTGACTCATAGAGCTGCACAGAATCTTGTCCACATGATGAATTTTGAAATATTTGGACATTTGAATTATTTGAAAATTAATAGTATGTTCTCTGCTATGGTTTACCTTTGTAAGGTTAAACGTCCTGTCTTCTTTCAACGCATACTGGTGTGACATTAAATGAACTAACCATTATCACAAAGGTAGTAATAATTCTCAGGGCAACTAGGTGGTGCTGGTGCAAAGGAAAGAGCACCAGAACTGGAGTCAGGTAGATAAATTTTCCTGAGTTCAAATGTGGCCTCAGACACTTAACAGATGTGTGACACTGGGCAAGTCATTTAACCTTGTTTGACTCAGTTTCTTTATCTATAAAATGAGCTGGAGAAGGAAATGGCAAACCACTCTAGTATCTCTGCCAAGAAAATCACAAATGAGATCACACAAAGAATTGGCCAGGACTGAAAATAATTGAACAACAGCAAACATTTCATATTTCCTCCATTTCTTAGTCCTCTGTCCCTCTTGAAGCAATTTTGTATTTACTTCATAGTCTAAGTGACTTGCTCTAGCTCGCTAGAGGAGCTAGGTCTTATTGTTCCAGATTCATTGCTTTTTATCCTGCCCTAAGCTTTTGTGATATTACAGAGAGATTTGTTGATCACATATCAATTACATTACGGTAAGGCTACATTAGGCAAGATTATTGGGTGTTGCCAAAATACAGAAATATAACCATGAAAGACAGATAAATAAAGAATGGCTATTTCCTTTATCAAAAGGGTTTATTTCCACCTCCCCTACTCTTGTCTGAAGCATCCAGGCCCACCAGTCAGTGTACAACATCTAATCCCCAATGAGAATGTAATCTCTGAGGGGCAGGCTTCTTTTGTTGTTGTCTTTGGATACTCATTACCTGGCACATCCTAGTGACTTAATGCATGTTTGCGGAACCAAATTAAACTAACCTGATGCTGTCTCAATGAGTCATAAATCTATTTCCTTTTGCTCAATTCTCTGAATTTTTGGTTTATGGGGTAATAATTGCTAGTTACTTATAATAATAATCTAGATGATAACCTCTTTGAAAGTAGGCCATGTGTCTTCCCTTAACTCTAATCAGTCCAATGAAACATCATAAACAATATGTTAAAAGCTTATTGCCTGATTATGAATTTTAATCCAATCTAAAATTTGAAGAGTTTTTTTTTCTCCAAAGCACAAAAAATTTAAGGCAGATAAGGAACTAGTTAAGGAACTAGTACACAGTAAGTAAAATAAGAGATCATTCACCTCATAAACCTGATATAAACTCTCCTTTAAGTAGTAAAGCAATTACGGGAAAGAGTCAACACAAAGACACAATGAATGAGGACTTAGAGAACTTGTGTAGGAGACTCCTTAAGCTTCTGATGTTGCAGAGGCACCAGTATCTTCTGGTGAGGGCAACCTGCCAGTATTTCTGCCCACTGGCACCTGTCTCCCACTTGTTCCTGTCCCTGACTTTCCTTCTCCCTACTGCTTCCTCTTGTTTTTCTTCCTTTTCTTCCCCTTGTCTCCCCCTCATTTCTTCCTCCCCCTCATCTCTGCCTTCTTCTCTCCCTCCCTTTTCTTTCCCTTCCTTTCTGACCCCTTCAACCCCCAGCAGTTGTTGCTATTGCCACATCATGGGCTTCAGCTGCAATGATCAGTTGAGTACTGCCTACCACTTTTCTGTAAGAGGACACGTTGGTTCTTCCAACTGTCCTCTCTCTGCTTATAGCCTAGGTTCTAAACTTCACCTCTATGAGTGAAAAGGAGTCCACATCTAACTGTGTCCACCATTCATTGCCTTCACTATTGCAAATTTCAAGGTGATCTTGTTTCTATTATTTCTATCACCTTGTCACAATTAAGTCAAGAGCAATTCTCTTCATTACTTTCTCTACCTTTTGAGAAATGAAATTATTAGTAAATCATATCAAGGATTTATTAGATAGATCCAGATAGATCACTGGATAATTTTAGGCAAATTCTTGACCTCTCAGAACTTTTGACACATACCCCTCTTCTGGAAAATACCCCTTTTCTGGAAGTCAGACTTGTTATTTGGTTGTTTGGGGGTTATCTTGGCCCAGATACTAGAGTGGTTTGCTAATTCCTTTTCTAGCTCATTTTACAGATGGGGAAATTGAGACAAATAGGCTTTAGGGACTTGCCCAGAGTCACATAGCTACTGTCTGAGGCTACATTTGATCTCAGGAAAATGAGTCTTCCTGACAGCAAACCCAAGACTCTATCCATTGCACCACCTAGATACCCGCTTTGAGCACAGTTTTTCTAGAAGATGTTTACTCTAGTATGGGGGAAAATATTTCCTAGACAGCTTCTCAATTTCCCAGTTTGCATGCATTTACAGAGATAATGTAGAATTGGGTGAGTTCTGGGAGCCACATTTATTTTTTTATTTTTTATTTATTTATTTAACTTTTTACATTCATTTTCACAAAATTTTGGGTTCCAAATTTTCTCCCCTTTTATCCCTTCCCCCCACCCAAATACCCCAAGCAATCTAATTTTCCCTATCTCCAATCTGCCCTCTCTTCTGTCATCCCTCCCTTCTCTTGTCTCCATCTTCTCTTTTCTCCTGTAGGGCCAGATGACTTTCTATTCCTCATTAACTGTATGTCTTCTTTCCTAGTAGCAACAGCAATACTAGACAGTTGTTCCTAAAATTTTGAGTTCCAAATTCTCCCCATCCCTCCCTCCCCACCCATTCCCTTTGGGAAGGCAAGCAATTCAATATAGGCCATATCTGTGTAATTTTGCAAATGACTTCCCTGATAGTCGTGTTGTGTAAGACTAACTGAATTACCCTCCATCCTACCCTGCCCCTCATTGTTTCTCTTCTGTCTTTTGATCCTTTCCCTCCCCAAGTGTTGACTTCTAATTGCTCCCTCCTCCCTTTGCCCTCCCTTCCATCATCCCCCCCTTGCTTATCTCCTTCTCCCCCACTTTCCTATACTGAAAGATAGGTTTTCATACCAAAATGAGTGTGCATTTTATTCCTTCCTTTAGTCAAATGTGATGAGGGTAAACTAATTGTTTTTTTTTTCTCAGCTCTCCTCTTTTTCCCTCCACTAAAAAGTCTCCTACTTGCCTCTTAAATGACATATAATTACCCCATTCCATTTCACCCTCTTTCCTCCCACTACATTTCTCTCTCACCATTTACCTTAATTTCTTTTAAGCTATGGTCCCATCCTATTCAATTCACTCTGTGCTCTCTGTCTCTGTGAGTGTGTGCATGTGTGTGTGTGTGTGTGTGTGCATGTGTGTACATGTGTGTGTGTGGTCCCACCAACTGCCCAGATACTGAAAAGTTTTAAGAGTTACAAATATTGTCTTTCCATGTAGAAATGTAAACAGTTCACTTCTGGTAAGTCCCTTAAGACTTCTCTTTGCTGTTTACATTTTCATGCTTCTTCTCATTCTTGTGTTTGAAAGTCAAATTTTATTTTCAGCTCTGGTCTTTTCATCAAGAATGATTGAAAGTCCTCTGTTTCATTGAAAGACCATATTTTCCCCTGAAGTATTATACTCAGTTTAGCTGGGTAGGTGATTCTTGGTTTGAGTCCTAGTTCCTTTGACTTCTGGAATATCCTATTCCACGCCCTTCGATCCCTTAATGTAGAAGCTGCTAGATCTTGAGTTATCCTGATTGTATTTCCACAGTACTGAAATTGTTTCTTTCTAGCTGCTTGCAAGATTTTCTCCTTGAGCTGGGAGTTCTGGAATTTGACCACAATGTTCCTAGGAGTTTCTCTTTTTGGATCTCTTTCAGGCGGTGATCGATGGATTCTTTCAATACTTATTTTGCCCTCTGGTTCTAGAATGTCAGGGCAGTTTTCCTTGATAATTTCATGGAAGATGATGTCTAGGCTCTTTTTTTGATCATGACTTTCAGGTAGTCCCATAATTTTTAAATTGTCTCTCCTGGATCTATTTTCCAGGTCAGTTGTTTTTCCCATGAGATATTTTACATTCTCTTCCATTTTTTCATTCTTTTGGTTTTGTTTGATGATTTCTTGGTTTCTCATAAAGTCATTAGACTCCATCTGTTCCATTCTAATTTTGAGAGAACTATTAAATTCAGTGAGCTTTTAAACCTCTTTTTCCATTTGGCTCATTCTGCTTTTGAAAGCATTTTTCTCCTTATTGGCTTTTTGGACCTCTTTTGCCAATTGAGTGAGCCTATTCTTCAAGGTGTTATTTTCTTCAGCATTTTTTGGGGTCTCCTTAACCAAGGTATTGACCCATTTTTCATACTTTTCTTGCATCTCTGTCATTTCTCTTCCCAGTTTTTCCTCCACCTGTCTAACTTGCTTTTCAAAATCCTTTTTGAGCTCTTCCAAGGCCTGAGCCCACCTGACATCCCCCTGGGATGTCTGGGGTACTGAGGCCCCTCCCTCCACATCTTTCCCTGATGGCGAGAATACGTCCTCGTATTCTCCTCCGAATGTTGGGATCATTTGCATTTGTTGGAAAAAACTCTCTATAGTCTTATTTTTCTTCCCTTTTCTAGGCATTTTCCCAGCTAGTTACTTGACTTCTGAGATTCCTGTCCACCCCCGCCTAGATCCGCCCAGCTAGTGCTTGGGGTCTGAGATTCAAATGGGCTTTCCGCAGCAAGCTTTAGTTCTGGTGCTGGGATGGGGGCAGGGCCACCTCCCAGGCTCAGCTTCCTCAGGGGCTTTATGCAGAGGCCTTCAGCAGTGGAGCAGGGTGGGGCAGGGCGGTCTCCCAGGCTCAGCTCCCTCAGGTTGTTTATGCAGAGACCTTCAGTAATGAAGATCCTGCCTGCTGCTGAGGGAGTCCTGGGCAGCCGCTGCTGCCGCTGCCTCTGCTGCCGCCCACGCCTCTGCCTCCGCCGCTTCTTGCCCCCATCTCTGCCGCCGCCGCTTCCTCCCGAGGGGGCCCGAGCCACGGAGACACTGCGCTCCCCCTCTCATCCAGCCCAGCCTTCTCTCTCACTGACCTGTAGCTTCTGTGGGCGGAGGGACTTTCCCGGCTGCCGGAGCTTCTGTCCCTGAAGCCTGCTCGAGTCAGCTTCTCTGGGGCCGTGGCCAGGGCAGCGCTGGGGTCTGGTCTGCTTTCCGGGGCATGACAGACCCTGGGGATGGGTCTCCAGGGTTCTCTGGCACAGAAATCTCTTCCACTCTGGTTCTACACACCTTTCAGTGATCCAGAATTTATGCGGATCTCTTTTTACATTAATTCTATGGGCTGTGGGTTGGAGCTCGTAAATGTGCGTCCTTCTACTCCGCCATCTTGGATCCACCCCTGGGAGCCACATTTTAAAGACATGCTCAAACTGGAGCCTACTCAGAAAAGGATGGTGATGAACTCTGGAAATCATGTCACACTGATTGGGTGCTTGGGTACATGTGTTTGAACCCCAATTCTAAAAATCACATTTCTCCTTAGCCTGAAAACAATATCCCAGGCAGTTTCTCCCTAGCCAATGGACACAGACTACCCTAACAAAACTTTTATCTCTTTTCCTGATATAGTAGTCAGACTCATCTATATAATTTATTAGTCTGAACCAGCTTTCTGCTGATTGAACTGGCTGTGTACTGGGTCATGTAATATTTATTATTCACTAACGAATCATATGTGTCCTAGACTTAGACATACTTATACTCCCTTATATCTATCTTGTCCAACAAGACATTAATGAGATTAGCCTGGATTTCCTTGGTCAACCCTCACCCTTAGTTCACTTAGTGAAAGTTCAGGCTTAAAACCGTACCTCTACGTAGCTCCCCCTTGGGCTATTTCCCAGTGAACTCTGGTTAAAATACCTTCTCAGTAGATACCAAAAGTGCATGTTCCTTTAAGAACTAACCACTCCTGAGGGGCGGACCTAAGAAGGATGCATCTGTTCCAACTCTACCCCCAGAGCCCATAAAATACCTGTAAAAATGACTACACAAATTCTAGAGCAGCAGAAGTCACAAAAATGATGGAGTGAAAGAGATTTCCAGCCAAAGACAGCAGGAAAGGTCTACCCCACTGAGCTCAAAGCTGAGCACAGCCCAACCTTGGCCCCACATCCCCACATAGACAGAACTAGACAGGTTTCAGGGTGCAGAATCACAGGCAGCAGCTGTGGTTCCCAGATTTCTCAACTCACAAATTCCAAAGATGGCTTCAAAGTTCAGTGGAAATCTCTCTCACATGGGTGAGAAGGGAGCAGGCCCCAGGGCAGCAGCAGCCACTACAGCAGCAGCATCCATTTTTGGAGCCCTCAGCCTAAAGACCCTGGGGGAACTGAGTGGCTGATCAGGGCCTCAGTTCTGAGTAGCCTTCCTGGGGTGAGGAGGAACACTGGCATGATGGAGCTCTGGAGAGGGATCCTACTCACAGACCCTGGGCAGAAAAACTTGCTCTTGCACCCAGGCCAGAGTGCAGGCCTGGAGAGGAGTAAACTCCTCTCCCTCAAGTATGTCACCTTGGAGGAACTGAGAACTTATTGATCCCTAAAGTATACCCTCCACTTGACAAAGGACTCAAAAGTCAAGTAACTGGCTGGGAAAATACCCTGAAGAGGGAAAAAAATCTAAGACTATAGAAGGTTACTTTCTTGGTGAACAGGCATTTTCTTCCATCCTTTCAGATGAGGAAGAACAAAGCATAACATCAGAGGCAGACATAAAAGTCAAGGCTTCTACATCCAAAACCTCCAAAATAAATATGCAATTGTGTCAGGACATGGAAGAGCTCAAAAAGGATTCTGAAAATCAAGTAAGAGAACTGGAGGAAAAATTGGGGAGAGAAATGAGAGAGATGCAAGAAAATCATGAACAGCAAGTCAACAACTTGCTAAAGGAGACCCAAAAAAAGGCTGAAGAAGAAGGCTGAAGAAAATTACACTTTTAAAAATAGAAGAACCAAAATGGAAAAAGAGGCCCCAAAAACCAATGAGGAGAAGAATGCTTTAAAAAGCAGAATTAGTCAAATGGGAAAGGAAACTCAAAGACTCACTGAAGAAAATAGCTCTTTAAAAATTAGAATGGAGCAGATTGAAGCTAATGACTTTATGAGAAATCATGAAATTACAAGAGAATGAAAAAATAGAAGACAATGCGAAATATCTCACTGGAAAAACAACTGTCTTGGAAAATAGATCCAGGAGAGACAATTTAAAATTATGGGACTACTAGAAAGTCATGATCAAAAAAAGAACCTAGGCATCATCTATAATGAAATGTTAAAAATTGTTTTTGCATGCCACAAGGAAATAAGAAATACAGGTAATAGGGTATAGAAATCTATCTTGTCCTACAAGAAAATAGAGAAGATAGGGATAAGGGAAGAGAGGGGTGTGATAGAAGGGAGGGCAGATTGAGGGAAGGGGTAATCAGAATGCATGGTGTCTTGGGGTGGGAGGAGTGGAGAGATGGGGAGAAAATTTGGAACTCAAAATCTTATGGAAATGAATGTTAAAAACTAAAAGTAAATAAAAGCAAAAAAAACCACAACTAACCACTCCCTAATCCCACCCTGAATCCCCTAGTTAGCGTATTTGGTACATGTTTTACTATACAATATCCTATATAAACTTTACCTCTTCCCCTTTAAGATTGAAGATTCCCTAAGAACTCTTGCCTGCCGAAAAAGCATAATAAATCTTTACCTTGTTCTCAAGAATGCTTCAATCCATGATTTCTTTCCCAGATGGCCCATGCAGGTAACTCCAGTCTGTACCTCCATCTCTCTAGCCCTCATCAACACCAGTATGGGTTAGAAGAAGTCAGGATTTTTAACCTCAGGAAGGTAAGCCATAGCAGATAGTATCCTATTGATCTTCAAATATTTCAAATATCTGAATGTTTCAAAAGCCATCATTTGGACTAGAAATTAGAATTTTGTGTTGCTCTATGAGACAGAACAAAAATTCATGCAGGGAGGTTATTGGGAAACACATTTAAACTTAAAATAAGGAAGAACTTTCTGATGAGTTAAAATGGAGTGCCTTTTGGAATGACTTTGTCAGCCCCTCTTCTCCACCTCCATGTTTTGTTTTTTCATGGTGACAGGAAAACAAATATTCAGTGTGAATATATTCAAAATTGGAAGCGACCCTATGATTTTGGGATATCTGGAGATTCTGCAACCAACGAGAGGAGTGATGGGTTACACAGATTAGAAGAAGAAATAGTTAGAATCAAATGTAAAGTCCTCAGGTTGGCATCTAAAGTCCTCCAGGGCCTGGCCTCCTCTTACCTTTCCTTACCTTCTCATTTCCTTCCCCAAATTCTACCATCCAGCTATATACCAGCCTATTTGTTGTTCCTCAAACATATTTTCCCACCTCCCTGTTTTTGTACAAGCTGTGCCCCATGCCTGGATGTTGTCCTTCCTCACTTCCTCACTCTTAGTTTCTGTAGCTTCCTTCAGCCCTGCCTCACTGAAATCCAATTCACTTGAAATTCAAGACATCACCCTCCTGATATCAATGGTCCTCTGAGAACAAAGGACCAACATTAACAGCAAGTGTCAATTCCAACAACATCTTCTGTAGGAATCAAGTCCATTCCCCTCTGAGAGCTATCTCCGATGTCCCCTGCTGAGAACTAAGTCAGTACAAATATTGATTCCTATTAAGTGGTCTGGTTTTATGCATCAAATGAACAATATTTGAGGTAATAATTAGATAAACTGTGGTAATCGATTCTTACCAGATGGAAACAATGGGAATATACTGTGTGAATTAGCCTATTGTATTAGTGGTGCAAAGCTGGAGTTAGTTGTATTTTCACATTTTCTCATCTATTTGGATTTGAATTCCTTGTGGTCAGAAGCTAGTTTTATCTTTCTTTATAGCCTCAGAGCCTAGCATAGTGTTTGGCATACAGCAAGCACTTAATAAATGTGCATTAATTGATTCCCCAATGAAGAAGCCACTTTCTCCTTGGGTTTTTTTTGGGGGGTGGGGGAGTTGGGGTTGGTACTTCATAGATCATTATTTCTGAAAGAGATCTTGGACACCACCATCTTGTCAATTTTACAAGTGAGGAAGCTGAAGCAGGAGAAGTTCATGTAAATAAGTAGATGGAAGAAACACAGATTTCTAAATGGAAGGCACCAGGGAGGAAACTGAGGCTGAGCAAGGTAAAATAATTCACTCCTGTCACACAGGAAGTGGGTCCTTGGATTTTAGCCAGATTCTCTGACTTCCAATCCATCCCACTTACATGGTGTTGGTGGTGAACTGGGACTTTGAAGAGTTGCAAATGGACCCATGCTTCAGGACAGTCAGTCTTAGCACAGCATCAGGAATCCTGCTCTAATGAACCCCTCACCAAGCACTGAATACTGACTTAACTATCCCCTGCTAAAGTTCACGAGCATGGGTCTTCGCCAACAAAGACCCTGATTTCTGTTCTCCACCCCCAAAGTTCTAATATCATTCAGATAATTGTAAAGGAAGCAGCTTCACTCTACACTCCCTTGTCTCCTGACTGTGATTCACCCCTTGGAAGGTGCTGAATGGCTGTAATCTCCACACTGCCTATGAAGCAACAATACCAGACATTTTACAAAACGCTCATCCTGGCGAGGTTCCAGATGAGAGAAAGGGAGCGCTCACCTGAAACAAGAAGTCAGGGCTTAGTCAGCAAGAATGAATGACTGTAAGTCAGTGAAGTCAATCTATTTAGTGAGATAAAAATGGTTATTTTCCTTTCAAATATCACTTTTATACATTTAAATTTTAAAATTATATTTTTTTCCACCAAACTCAAATAAACATACTTAAAAGGGGGCAAAATCTTAAGCAAAACTCCTAGCCTTTCTCATGGCAGAACCAAACAAATCAACAGAATTCTTTTTTTAAAGCGACTTTGAGGAGTGAGTTCTTTGCTGCCTTCTTGAGTAAACAGAGTTTGTAAATCCTATAGGCAAATTACACAGTATTACTTTTTCCATACCTGAGATTTAGTAAGTATGTTGGGGAGATAGTTTTTCTATATACCATTTATGAAAATGTTTCTGTGTCTTCCCTTGGATCCTCATTCAAATTGCCAACACTTTATTTTTTTTTAAAGGATTCCTTGTTTTCTTTATTAAGGAGATGACTATGAAGAGGGTACTTGATGCTGTTTGAATGGTTGTTGTCCTTTGTCTTTGAAGAGGATGAAAATGACATCGCCATTGAAAAGTGAAATTTCAGTGTATTCAACTGCGCCAATATGAGCTTAGAATGCTCTACCACAGGTTGGGCACAAATAGTCCGTTTTAATATTTGGGGTGGATATCCCAAATTTGCACATCCTGCATTTACTTTGTGCTGTCTCAATTCTGCTTTGCTGATAGAGCACAGCACCCTTTCTGATGCGGACACGCCATGCTGAGCGGTCCTGTGCCAGTGTTCCCATGTTGCACGGTCAAATCCAAAGTTCTTGAGAGAGACCTTGAGAGTGTCTTGTGTCACTTCTTCTATCGCTTCTTCTGACCACCATGTGATTAATTGCCCCATGAGAGTTCTCCATTGTCTTTTCAGCAAGTGTACATTTTGCATTCCAACAACATGGCCAGCCCATCCGAGTTGCACTCTCTGAAGCATAGTTTGAATGCTTGGCAGTTCAGCCTGAGCAAAGATTTCAGTGTCTGATACCTCATCCTGCCAGGTGACTCTCAGAATCTTCTTAAGACTGTTCAAATGCAAATGATTCTGGCATGGCACTGGTAGACTATCCATTTTTCACAAGCGTATAACAATGAGGTCAGCACAATAGCTCTGTAGACCTTCAGTTTGGTAGTGAGTCTATGACCTCTTTTCTCCCAAACTTTTCTTTGGAAACTCCCAAACACTGAGCTAGCTCTGGCAATGCATGTATCAACCTCATTGTCAATGTGTACATCCCTGGCAAGTACATTACCAAGGTAAGTGAACTTATCCACAGCATTCAGAATTTCTCCATTCGTTGTAACTGATGGTTCCACTTCTGGATGGTGTGGTGGTGGCTGATGGAATCTATGGTTATTGTCTCTTTATGCTTTTTGCTCATGATGTTTCCCAATTTCTTGGCTTTTAAAGTAAAGTTCTCCTGCTGGAGCATAGGAGGCACTGATCCAAGGTTCTTGCACTGGGGGCCAGGGACCTGTTCACTGGCTTTGTGTGCTAGGGCCTCAGGTGATAGCAGCTGGAGGCTATAGGGGATTGGTAGCTTACCTGGTGTTGAGCTGGGGTCAGCAATACTGGAACTCTCATGGAGAACTGGGGGAGGGGGGAAGTCTGTCCACTATAGGATGCCTTCACATTTGGGCTTTTTTAAAGCACTGGAAGGTTTGGTTGCTGGAGGATGCCTGTCTGCTGGTGCACATGGTGGTTTTCCAAACTGGGGTCTACTGGTTCCCTTTCCTATGCCTTGCAGGGCACTCAGAGGTCCTGGGGCCGGCACTTGCCTGCTCCACCACCCTGGGGCTCAAGATTTCCCTCTGGTTTGATGAGGCAAGGCTTGCTTCTGGCTTACTGGGATGCCTCCCATCCTGTATTGTTTTGCCAAAGCAAGAGGAACGTTTCCCATTAATCCCTCAAGCTTCACTGGCTACGAGGTTGCTGCACCCCTTTCTGTTGAGTCAGCTCTTCTAGGAATTTTCCTGGGGCAATATTTTCTGTGTTTTTAGAGGTTGATAAGGGAGAATGAGAGTGCCTTACTGCTTACTCTGCCAACTTGGCTCCTGAAAGACCCTCTGCAATTCTCATTTGAAAGGAGCTATTCTCATCATGCTACTAAAAGTGGACAGAGGAAACAGAGGATTACAAGATGGTGCATTTAGAGCCAGAAGGGAACTTCAGTGGTCATGTAGTCTTATCCCCTCATTTTGGAGATGAATGCAAACGGAAGTCCAGAGAGAAACATTGTTACTTATCTAAAGCCCCATCTCTAGGATGTGGGGTTGAAGTGGGTTGTGGTCCATGAGGTTTCCATGGTATTATAGATACTGAAGTGATTTACAATTTCCTTCTCCAAACGATTAAGGCAAATAAAGGTTCAGTGACTTAGCTAGCAAGTGTTGTAATTGGATTTGAATTCAGTTCTTCTTGACTCCAGGCCCAGGGTTCTATCCACTGAACCACCTAGTTGCCTCCAAGGCACACTGAAGATGTCACATGCCCAAGGTCATGTACTGAGTGTCTAAGGCCAGATTAGAACTCAAGAGCTCTATGCATTGTGCAATCTAGTTGCCTCTAAATCGGGCAGATTATACATTTTTATGGTGCCTACTACATTCCAGGCACTCTTAAACTCTTCACAGATATAATCTCATTTGATAACCCATTAAGATGTTTTCCCATTTCACAATTAAGGAAACTGACACAAATAGGGTTAAGTGACTTGTCTAAGGTCACATAGCTAGTAAGTGTCTGAAGTCAAACTTGAACTCAGGGCTTCCTGAGTCAATCCTAACCCACAGTACCATCATGTTACCTCACACATGGCAGAAACAAAATGAAAACCCAGTTCATTAAGACTAAATCCTGAATTGCCCAGTTCTCCCTTTGTATTTTTGATCATTCTGTGACAGAAGCAGAGAGACAATTAACTGGAAGTCCTAGGCTCACAGGTTTAGTGCTCAAAAGGACCTTAGATGTAGTCTAGTCCAATCACTTCATCACATTCCAGATGAGGAGACTTGAAGCCCAGAGATTTAGTCACTTGTCCAGTCAATGCCCTTAGTGCACAGCAGAGGCTGGACTGAAGAGCCCAGTGCCTCTGATCCCACATGGAGCTTTCCCTCAAACAAGACCTGTCCCATCAGACAAATCACTTTGATGTAATGAGATTCTTCATCTGTAAAACACCAGATTGGAGGTGATCATTCCCAAGGACTCTTGGAGCTCTGAAATTGATGATGTTTGATATGCTTTCCCCTACTAATGGCAGAATGCTCTTGATCCCACTAACGATTATTTCTTAGCTTGGGGACCTCATCAAGTCATTTTCTCACCGTCTCCTGGCCTCAGTTTCCCTCTGTCAAATGGGGATAAGAGCATCTACCTCACAGAGTATTGTTGAGTCGTTTCAGTCCAGTCCTACTCTACATGACCACATTTGGATTTTCTTGCAACGATACTGGAGTGGTTTGCTATTTCCTTCTCTAGTTCATTTTACAGATGAGGAACTGAGGCAAACAGGGTTAAGTGACTTGCCAAGGGTTGCTCAGCTAGTGTCTGTGAGGTTGGATTAGAATTCAGATCCTCCTGACTCCAGGCCCAAGCTCTGTCTACTGCACTACCTAGCTGCCCCTCACAGGGTGATAAGGATCAAATAAGTTAACATTATGTCCTCATTTCTCACCTGGGTGAATGACTTTGGGGCTTCTGGCTTTTCTACCATGCTCCTAAATCAAATGCCTTCCCTGGCACTTTTCCCAAGCCTTTTTCACCTTATTTTTGTCTTGTCCTCCCAAATTATGATTGTAAGCTCCTTGAAGGGAGGGCCTGCCTTTCTTCTTATTTGTATCCACATCACTTAGACTGGCCCATAGTAGATACTTCTTGTTTACTGATTAACTGAATGTAAGAAACTTTTTAAAAGAACTTTGGCAACCTTTGAAAGTACTATATCAATATTAAGAATCTAAGATTCATTCCAATAATAAAAAAAATTGTCATTTCATTCAAAGGCCTTAAGTTGGTGATAGAAAAGATGAAAAAAAATCATGTTTAATACCATCTTTGATTATAAAATTATACTTAGGTCATCTTGTAAAACTCTTTGAACTTAAAAATGACTTATGTCAGCTCTTGGTCACTTTAGGCCTATATATCTATTTCTACATTTAAATAAGAAACAGATTTGAGTGTCAGAGAACAAACCTATGCATTGATTAACAATGGCTCCTGAAAATTGCCATATAATTTCCCATACTTTGATTTTCAAAGGACTGAAGTAATGTCAAAGCCACATACAGTGATCTGTATTTCAATCAGTATGTTGCAATGTCAACCGCAGAAACCATCTATAGACCTAGGACCAAAAATTAGAAACCTAACTTTCTTCTCCCTGCTACAAAATTTAAACACATCAAAGGAAATCAGCTCTCCGAAAGTTCCCATATAGCAAATGAAAGTTTATTTTAAAATGTAAAGCACGAGGTATACAATTTTCAAATGAAAATTTATGTTTTTGAATTAAGCAATATTACAAGCCATTTACAACAAAGTAGTGTTTATATTTCCCAGAGGTGAAAAATCTCAGAAGAAACTCAAATTACACTTTGGATACTGGTTGATTGTAGTGTTTTAGCCCAAACGACACAGGGCAGGTCCCATCACTCTGGGAAGTGATCCTCCTTCAATCACATCACATTTCAGGATAACTGGCTAATGTTGCTATTCCACAGTTATTATTCTCATACCTGGCCATCAAAATGTACCCCTTGTTGCCCCAATCTGTACTCCAGCTGAAAAGGAAGTTAAGTATTAAGTTTCAGAGCACCATTCAAAAACAGATTATTACTGTAGGGGCATAAAATCCTGACACTGAATGTGACTGAATTCAGAAAGTGAGCTGGACCTTTCAGAAAGCAATGAAAATAACTGCTTTGTTTTGGTGTAGTTGATTAATTGTGGCCAGCTCTTCATGACTCCATTTTAAGGTTTTCTTGGCAAAGATAGTGAATGGGTTTGCCATTTTCTTCTGTGGCTCATTTCCCAGATGAAGAAACTGAGGTTAAGTGACTTGTCACAGCTAGGAAGTGTCTGAGGTCCTATTTGAACACAAGTCCCCCTGACTCCAGAGCTACAGCTCTCTATATACTGGGCTACCTGGATGCCCTATTTACGATAATCATTCACTTAATAAGCACTTTCAGGTTTTCCAAGTGAAATGCTTTTCCCACAGCACTTTGCGAGTCAGTCTAACAATAACTCTATTAGGACAGGAAAACAAACGAGGCAACAGGAAATCTTTTATAGTATTAAGTCATCAGTGGTCATGAAAACTATGAAGAACCCCTGGGGAACTCTTAATCTACTCTATATATACTAAATATAATTCCACCCATGAAGATCCTTCTCCTAGGAACTCCACACTTCTTCCTCCTCTCCCTTTCTTCAAAATGAAATCACCAGAAACTGACAACCAGCAGGTCAATGACATTTTGGAAAAGATATTGATTTACCTGTTCTTGACAATCCAGTATTTCCTCCCATTCTTTTTAGCAATGCCATAGCCCACAACTAGCACACCATGATTTATGTCTTCACTACTGCATTCTGGTTCGTAATAGATACCTGGGATAGTCAAGTGAAATACGAACTTGAGAAATACTAACTAGTGAATGACAATAATATGGTTAAGGGCATTCTTACAGAAATAAAGAACAAATGCTTACCATCCCGATATAACTGGAAGGAAAACTGTCCTGCATCAATAGCAACACAGATGGGACCCACAGTTGCCACAGCCACTTTAAGAGCCTTTTCATCCCCTGAAGGAATGTCCACAAATCCAGTGATATTAGCAACAGCAGTTTCTGGCTTAAACCGACAGTCACCATCCTTTTAAAATGAAACAGATAAAAGGTCTGGTCTAATGTTATCAGTGGCAATGCCCAGATGAATTTAAACATGACGGTTACAAAATTAATAAACCTATTGGCATATGCTCTCCCATCAGTTTATCAAGGGAACAGATCAAGAATAATGCTGGACGTGGGTGAGTAAAGGATGATTTGAAAGTCACACTGAAAGAAGGTAGCACAGTGTAATCCAGAGGACTGGTAACACATCACTCCTAAGTCAATAGGCATCCTGCATGGATTCTAATGTATGGCTCAATGGACCCCATCTCTGTATGGTTTAGATACCACTGGCAAAAAACAGAGAAGTAATTAACTCTAAGAGCCCACTAATTGCAGCACAGCCCAATGAGACCAAGTTTGGATTCTAGCTTTCCTCTTATAAGCTGTGTGATCATGAGACTGAGGTAGAGAGGTTCTCAGAAAAATCAGGATAATGGCTCCCCCAGAGAGGGCTGTTGAGGAGCAAATGAGATCAAGTGAATGACATACTTTAAACCCTCAGGATGATGGAAATGTTAGCAGCTATTATGCAAGATTACACTCAACCGTCACTTAATTCTCTGCACCTCAGGAGGTACTCATGGGAGTAGGGGTCAGTTGAGGCCTAAGGTAGGGTACAAAGGCCAGAATGGATTTGCGGTCTGGGATCCTGGGATCCAATCCAGACCTTGTCACTTATTATTATGTTTGTGATCTTGAACAAGCCATTGTAAAATAAAGATATCTGATCAAGTGATCTGTGAAGTGTCTAATACCACACAGTCTACATGCATCCTAAGGTTTCTCAGTGGTTGACTGTACGCATAGGGAAGGTAACTCACTTTAAGTGATAATGTATTTTGGATCCAGCTGTAGATTTTGTTTAGGTAGGAATGTGGGATTGAAGTCTTCAGGCTTTGCAAATCTCCTCAACTCCCATCCCCCAAACTGAGACTCTCCTTTCAAATACAGCTAAACCAAAATAAGGGAAATTCAATAATTGTATTTACCTTGCCTTCATAGGGATAGGATTCCTCTGTATCAATGCCTCCATTTTTCTTCACATATTCAAAGGCATGATCCATGAAACCACCGTCACAGCCCTTGTCACCCTCAGCCATAGAACAGTCAACCAAATTCTGTTCACTAAGTGAAACAAGTTTTCCTGTCTTACGGAACCACTGGCCTTCCAGGGAACCAGTTGCACTAAATGCCCAGCAAGAACCACATACACCCTGAAAAAGGCAAAAGGAAGCACTGGTTGGTTTCCAAGATAATCTTAGCCATCTTTATGACAGATCTAAGCAGTTTCAAATATGGAAATGAATTCAGTCACAGATCTGAGATTGAATGAAGTCCATTATTATCATAATCATAAGCTTTTATAAATCACAAGTTTCACTTAGTTTTATCTGAGTTATCTATGGATCAAGCTAAAGCAACTTTTAATACCTGATCCTTAACTGGAGTTACATAACCTCTCTCTCTCCAGTCTACATGATGAGGGATGTGTTCCAAGAGTAGTTCATGAAATACAGTTCCATTCGTCTTCCCTTGAAATCCCTTTTGTGTAAAGCCAGTCATCACTTGTCTGAATTCCTCATTGGTCTAAAATAAGAGAAAAGTGGTTTATATTGAGAATATTGGGAGCAAAAGATAACTGACTACTCAGTACTGACATCAGATTGTTACAACACACCCACCATGTCTGCAAATTTGTTCATTTCCATCCGGAAACTCTGTTTGCCAGCACTGTACTCCAGATTGTGCATTTCAACAGTTCTCAAATTCTTCTCCCATATCTCTCTCCTCTGATTATCTTCATTCTGGAAGCAAGTACAAATATGTGACATTCAATAAGTTTCTACCTATATTTTTACACATTCAGGTGAAACTATCCTCAGACCAAATCCACTGATTTAATAACTCAAGTAGCACCCAGTTGGGATGGTGACCACATCCAAATATTGCTGTCCCAGAAGGGTTTCCAAGCTCTGGTTCTACAGACAACCCTACTTGTATAGAACTTCTGTGAGAAAAGCAGCAAACTTGAGCAAATAAAGCTACTGTCTCGATAACCACTGGTTTCTGGGGAAAGGCCATTTCACTATTCCACCTTGGACATGTTGTACTCAAACACATTTGGGGAAAAAGGAGTTTAAAGGTTACCCCTCCATAGGTCCTTCTGTATTGTGACTTCCATTGTTCCCATTTAGCATCTAAAGTCTGGTCAAATTGTGGAGCAGCAGCTGCTATCCCCAAGCACAGGGAAACTAAACACAAGTAGAAATTCATGTTCCAAACCTTAAGAGGAAAAAAGAAAGAAAGACATATAAAATGTGTAAGATTAAAATTAAAAAATTCAAGCTCTTATTTCTTTGGAAAAATATACACAATCTTTCCAGTGAAAAAACAAAACTCATCTCACCAAATATTCATATATTGTCTAGTAATGCATTAAGCATTGCGTGGGAGTGGAGTTCGGTGACGGTACATACAATAGATGTAATGCTGATCCAGAGTTTTTCGGAGGGTTTAGACATAAATACAAAAACATGAAAACCAGAGACAATGCTCAACTAAATGCTAACACTAATAGTACAAGAATTAAAACTGACATCCATTTCAAAAGCAGTAGCTGTTTTTAAAATATGAAATGTCCCCCTATATTATGTGGCAGTGGTTCCCTAAAGGGAAGCCAAGGTAAACATGGCCATAGTGGGTTAGAGGCAGGTGGCACCTTGGACAGGTGCTGGATCTATGGTCAGGAAGACCTAAGCTGAAATCCTGCCTCAGATACTTAGTTGTAGCTGTGGGGCTGTAGGGAAATCACTTAATCGCTCTTAGCCTCAGTTTCTGTATCTGTAAAATGGGGATAACAATAGCATCTACCTCACAAGGTTGTTAGGATAAAATGAGATAATTGTTGTAAAGTGCTTTGGAAATCTTAAAGTATTAACTATTTTATCATTATTATTATCATGGTTAACCACTCAGAGGCTGAGGTTAAACCACATCCCACTCCTTGACTGTCAACCTACAAGGCCTTTTTCTAATATAATTACTCTAATAATTTCCTACTTGGCCTTCTCTCTCATGTTCCCAACCTCCCCCAACCAAAGGCAACTGTGATGAAACTATTACCAACCAGCAGCCCATGGAAAAATGGAGGAAGAAAGGAGGTTGTAGCTAGAGCAGAGACTAATAAAAGACTCCATCTTTCTTCCTCTGAGTCCCACAGGATGAGGTAAAAGAGTATGGGATACACAGGTTTTATTACCTTATCTTTGTCCTCTAACCCACCCACTTACAAACCCTTCCTTCCAAAGTTCTAAACCTCAGTCTCACCTTGAACTCTCCCTCCTGTCCAATCAATTGCCAAAGGATCTCACGCATTTGTCTTCACAATAGCCTACTTTATGACTTAACCATCTTGCCAATGGATTTTTCAATAGCCTTCTAACTCATCTCCCTGACCCAAGTCTTCCTCCACTCCATCCTATCCTCACACACAGCAGTTCACATCATTCCAAAGAGATAATTTGGAATTATCTTATCATCTCTACTATACTCCAGTGTTTCTACTGCCCCCAGGATCATATTATTTCATTTTAATCTGATACTTTAAAAAGCTTCCATTTGTCTTTATTAGCACAACAAGTACAAATCTTTTCCCTGATGTGGGGGGTGGGAGGGGTCCTAGGATTACAATAAGGCCTTATTGTGGGCAGGGACTATCTTTTGACTCTATAACCCCAGGACATAGCACAATGCCTGGGACATAATAGTACTAAATCAATGTTTTTCTTAAAGCCACTACACAAACTTTCTAAGCCTCTCACTAAACATAATTACTAAATGGCCTGTCTCCAGAACTCAAAACAGCTCTATTTCTTAGGAGTATGACCAAGGAACATACAAGATTCAATCCTGACCACTGCCACTTACTATCATATGGGCATATATGCACCTCAAGGCCTCAGTTTCCCTCAGGTCCCTTCCAGTTCTAAATCTCTGATCCTATATAGCCTAAAGGTAAGGCTTTACAGGGAATGACAGAGGGAGTAACCCTTTTCTGCCTTCCCTACAGCTCAGGGAGATAGCCACCTCCAGACTTTCAGATCTTATCAACCTCAGATCTGAAGGCCTTGCAGGCCAAAATCCATCTTTTACAAATACAGGAGTAAAGAAGCAAGTCATACAAACTCTGGACATCAAAAATTCATGCATGCAAAAACTTCTGGCCTGCCTCTGTGCTAAGAAGCTCAACCTCTCTACACCAGGAAATGAGGTCAGGTGGAGGTGACCCCGTGAGCCAGAACCCCCAACAACACCAGGCAGGCAAAAGGGATTTGGCTCCAGGCCAGGAGCCCCACTTCTCTCCACCATCCCCATTCTCAGCTCCCGCGATATGGTCTGGGGGATTTTCAGGAAACTTTGTAAGGAATCTTTCAATTCAGGCCTGGAGGAGCCTTTTTCCTCCTATGAGCAGAACCAGACACACAGAAACAAGCCAGTACATTTTCACTTTCCCAGGCCCCCACCCCAGCTAAGTAAGTCTGCGCGGTTTGCAACTAAAGGAAATCCAGAAGAGTTCCATATTAACGGGATGAAGAAACTAGGGAAAGGGAGGGAGAACAGTTCCAGATCAGATCCGGGAAGAAATATATAGTTCATCCCGGGGCTGGCCATTCCTTATCCCCAAATCCATTCAAAAGCTGACCCTCCTCCTGATCATGTCCTCTCCCCCTAAGTGCGAGCCCAAAACACCCCAGACCGCCTAAGGTGGGGCTCAGCTCGCTGTGCTTCCATAACAGTAATGGTAATCAGAATAAAGGCAAACATCCCTTTAACGCTCCGTAAGGTGGGCAGTGGGCTTTCCAGATGCTCCCCCATCTGAGCTTCCTAACAGCCTTCCTGGGAAGTAGATGCTGGGAACTGGTCCTGGTTTCAGGAGACTCCGGGAAAGGTGACATCCTTACATACTCAACCACCCCAGTTCAGGCAGAACTCACACCCCAGGCCGAGCTCTGCTCACCCAATCCCTTCTGCCAGCAGCAACAGTAACTACAAACTCTTCCTCAACCTCCCCTTCCCAAGCCCAGGCTCTCTCCTCTTTTCTCCCTCCCCTTCCCAGGGTCCCCTGGAGCCTAAGGAGTTCGTCCCTTTCCGAGCCCCTCCCTCGAACCCGGGAGTTGCTGCTTGCCCAGCCCTCACCTGAGCGTCTCAGCAGCGGCGGGACTGGGGAGAGTCGGACCCCAAAGAATACCTGGGGGTCCTGGGGGGAGATTGCTCAGCCCTGGGTCTGGTGCCTCCTCTTTTAAGCGAGTGCCCAGGGCTAAACCTGCCTGGTCCTACCTCCTATCGCAGCCAGGGGCTGGGCCGGGATGAAGAGGTGGGGACCCAGGTGAGTAGGAGACTCTGGCACGTGATGCTTCTGGTGTCTCCACCTGGCCGGTTTAGCTGTTGCCTTAGGGTTGGAAATGCAAAGGAGTGGGGAGATGGGATGGGAGGGCTTTGGTGATCCTGGAGGCTGCTTTATCTTTCTTTGCTGATAGAAGGTGAAGAGTCAGGGCTTCTCCCCAAGGGCCCGAGTTGGGAAGTGGGTGGGAGGGAAAAAGGAATAGCCTTGTCTGCAAGCACGACAGAGATCAGTGGTTTGGCCAAGAGGAGCCGGGTAAACCATTTGTATATTCACTAATTCATTGATTTCAACGTTTAGAGAATAATTATAGAGGTAGAGCTGGAGAGAATCTTCCAACGCTGCACTTTGTGGGTGAAGAAACCAAGATTCAGGGTCCAAATGGCTTGTTCAAGGTCAAATAGCAAATGGCAGCCCTATGATTCAGACCCAGGCCCTCTCACTTCAAATTCTGAGATTTTCTCCATGAAGACTCTAAGCCAGGACATTTATAAGATAGGGACCTGAGTCTCCAGGAAGCTAAATTGTGGAAGTGAGTGATAGTTTTGGGCAGAAAAACATAATATGCTCTAATTAATGAGAGATGGACTAGAAAAGTGCAACCAAATTGACCACTTCGTGAAGTTGGGGTTTGGGTGTCAGGTTGGGTCAGAGGTGGGCTTCCTTGTAGAGATGACATTGGAATTGAGGCCAGAGCAAGAGAAGGTTTCAATTGGTCATGTGTTGGGGACAGCATTTTAGGCAGAAGAAAATGTGCATTCATCCTTCATTGATGAAGAAGACCATGCCATCACAGAAATAATGACATGGCTTGCATTTGACTTTGTGATGAGTGAGGGAGGGCAGGTCACCAGCCTCACTTCTCCTCCAGAGCCATCTGAATCTGACTGTCTCTCCTAGTGTTCACAAAAGTGCTAGTCTCTCCTTTATCCTCAAACCTACACATGATTCCTGCGTATTTCTTCCTTTTGTGGCTAAACTCCTTGGGAATTCCATCTATAGTTGGTGCCTCCATTTCCTTTCCTCTCAATCAGTTCTTACTGCTAGCAGCCTGGCATGAGACCTCATCATCCAACTGAAACTGTTCTCTCCAAAGTTCATATTGTGAAAGAAGAATCAGAACAAAAGGGGAAAAGCACAAGAAAGAAAAAAAACAAAAAAATAGTTTAAATAGTCTGCTTCTTTCTGCATTCAGATTCCCTAGTTCTTTCTCTGGATATGGATGGCATTTTCTATCATGCTTCTTTTGGAATTGTCTTAAATTCTTGCATTGCTGAGAAGAGCCAAGTCTATCAAAGTCGGTCAACACACAATGTTGCTGTTACTGTGCACAATGTTCTGGTTCTTCTCACTTCATTCAGTATCAGTTCATATAAGTAAAGACAATTTTAAACATTCATTCAAAAAATTTTGAGTTCCACATTTTCTCTCCCTCCTTCTCTTCCCCCCTCCTTGAGACAGTAAACAAGTCTATGTAGATTGTACACATTCAATCAAGACCCCTCCCCCCAACTAAATAAAAATACAGACAAATAACTCCAGTGGTTCCCTGTTGCCTCTAGGCTAAAACATAAATTATCCTGTTTAGCTTTTAAAGCCCTTCAGAACCTGGCTCCAGCCTCCTTTCCAGTCTCACTGGATATTAAATCATCATCCTGTATTCAGATTCAGCCAACCAGGCATTCCCTCTGATTCTCTCATATGTCCCTATGCCTTTACAATGGCCATTCTGCCATACCTGGAATACAGTTTCTCATCATGCCCCAGGGACTCACAAATGGATTAAATTATTCAGACTTTGAGATTCTATATTTCTGTGCTTGTATAAAAAATTGTGGACGCTAACCTGGAGGTAAGAATTGAAACCATGAGAAAGAGCTCAACAAGCAAAAGGGTGGAGAGATAGAGAGATAGATGTCCAAAGAGACAGACAGAAAGAGAGACAGTGAGAGACAGAGAAGAAGAAGAAGAAAAAGAAGAAGAAGAAGAAGAAGAAGAAGAAGAAGAAGAAGAAGAAGAAGAAGAAGAAGAAGAAGAAGAAGAAGAAGAAGGAGAAGAAGAAAGGAATAAAGAGAATAGAAAAGAACTCTTTGGGTCCCTCCTCACCTCTTCTCTCTCTCCCCTTCCCTCACTTTCTCTCTGTCTCTGTCTCTCTCTGTCTCTGTCTCTCTCTCTCTCTCTCTTCCTCTCTGTCTCTCCTCCTCCCTCCCTCTCTTTCACCATCTCTCTCTCTCCTTGTCTGTATGTTGAGGCATCATCCTGAGGCCTACAGCGATCCTGGAAGGGAGAGACAGATGCCCACAATTCAGGAAAACCTGGACCCCACCAAAGATAAAGCCCGATCCCTCCTGGAATCCCTAGATTCCTTCAGGTCTCAGTTGACATCCCACTTTCCGTAATAACTTTCCATTCCTCCTTAATCTTAGTGCCTTCCTTTTAGACAACACCCAATTTATCCTGCCTATATCCTTTCTGTATATACTTGTTTGCATATGGTCTCCTCCATTAGACTGTGAACTCCTTCTGAGAAAGGATTTTTTTTCTGGTTTTTCTTTATATCCCCAGCACTCAGCTTAGCATCTAGAACATAGCAGGTACTTAATAAATGTTAAATGACTAACAAACTGACCTTCACGAAGAAGCCAAGGGAGATGGCGTGTGGTCCAGGGGTTCAAATGCTGGGAGAAGGTCAAGAAGGATAGTGAAATGAATCCTCATCTGGCTCATTTGGGAGATCCCTCCAATGATGAATACTGCCACCACCCATCCCTTCCCAGCTTGTGGATATCTTTCCAGAAGTTTAATAGAGAAGGTCTGCCAAACATTCTGGAGATACTCCTCACTTTCTGAGCACCTGTCATTCTTTCCCTTCCCATGTGACCATCCCACCCTCTCTTCCTCTCCTACATTTCTTCATTGACCTCTTTGAGGCTTGTTCTTCTTCAGAGTTCCTCATTAGCTGTACGTACCAGACTTCTCAAACCCACCCTAGACCTCTCCATTGCCCTCTGGGGGATGCTTGTTTTTAAATTCTTTGGACCCAGTTCTTCCATGTCCTGCTCCCTGCATACTGTAACACTAGGAGAATGTTGATATTTAAAAAAATGACTTTCATTTCCATGGGGAGCTTGGTGTCATCAGAGAAGCTCTGCATTTTGCCAAAGTAAACAAACACTTAATCAATTCCTGTTGATTGATTAATTCCAGAAATGGAGGAGAGGCACCACAAAGGTATTGAGAAGAGAGGTATAATAGAGTGTACAAGGAAGGACAGGAAGGTCACTTTGCCTAGTTAGTAGAGTATGAAAAGAGATAATGCATAATAAGGCTGAATAAGTAATAATAAAAATACAAATTAATATGATTTCAATGGTTGTAAAGGGCTTTACTTGTATTATCTAATTTGAATCTCACTGCTTTAACCCCATTTGACAGATGAGGAAACTGAGGCTGAAAGAAGCTAAGTAGCTTGTCCATGGTCACACAGTGAGATCTTCTTACATTCTGTCTGACACACCACTAAGCTTTATGCCTGAGCCAGATTGTAAGGGATTTTGTTTAATACCAAATAGAGAACTTTGTATTCGATCTTAGAGGGGGTTATAAGGAGTCAATGGTACTTTCTGAGAAAAGTGACTTGGTCAGGCCTGTGGTTTGGAAATGTCACTTTGGTAGTTAGAGAAAAAGATATTTTTATCAGGAAAATCAAATAGGAGACTACTTGCTGTAGTTTATTTGAGAGGTAAAAAATAGAATTATGGATGGTAGTCCCATTAGAAGAGAGAAGGGAATTGACTTGAGTAGTAGGTGGGTAGAATGGATGGGATTTATTAACTATGGAAGCATATTAATATTATGATAATGAATAATAAAGTAACTAGCCTTTATTTAGTGCTTTTAAGGTTTGCAAAGTGCTTTTCCAATGCTATCTCATTGTATCCTCACTAGAAGGGAAGGGCTGGTATCCTCATTTAATAGATAAGGAAATTAAGGCAGGGGATATGTGATGATTTGCCAGATGTCACACAGGTAGTAAGGATCTCAGGTAGGATTTGGACTTACGTCTTATTGACTCCAGGTGAATTGCATTACCCATTGGCCCATATAGTCGTTGCTCCTTTTCATTTTCTCTAGAAATATTAAGAAAGTATATTTTTCTCTACAGCCTTTTCCATACACCTAAGAAAAGTTCCTTGGAAAAGTGGGGAGAACAGATCCAGATCAAAGGAAAAAGGACCCTTCCTGACCTGAGTGAATTAAGGGTATTAAGCAGAAATCTAATGAAGGTTATATAGATAAAGACAATGCCTTCCCTTCCCTACTTCCCATGTGACCTCACAGTGACCTGAGGGCAATCTCCTCCCACTATCTCTGGAAGATATGGTTGCTCAATTCTGTAAGGTTACCCTAGGCTTTATTTAAGATGTCCTTTCCATGTCTGACACTCCTAAAAAATGCCTGAAATTATCTTGGGGGAAAGAGTCATGTCAGAAGCCCTTTTGATTATGATGAGGAGGAGGAATAAGAATGGAAGGCGGAGGAGGAGAAGGAGGACTAGGAGGAGGATGCCAGCTTAGATATCTCTCAACAGCCTTGGATGAAGTTAAAGTTAAATAGAACTTTCTACCAGATTGATACCTAAATGCATAGTATTGTATTAGTATTAATTTTTTCTTTCCTTCAGAATTGATTGGTTATGAAGATTGAGGAATGACTCTATGATTGCTAACCTGGATGCCTAGAAAGATAGGGTGGAGTGTGTGTTCATCCTTCATTGCCAAAGAAGATCATGCCATCAGAGGAATGATAACATGACTTGTGCTTGACTTTATTTTGAGTGAGGGAGGGTTGTGTAGGTCACAAGCATCACTTCTCCTCCTGAGACATCTGAATCCAGGGACCAGATACTCATCAGGATGACTGCAGATGACCCAGGATGAGGCAACGGGGGTTAAGTGACTTGCCTAAGGTCACACAATTAGTGTCAAGTGTCTGAGGTGAGATTTGAATTCAGGTCCTTCTGACTCCTGCACTGATGCTCTATCCATTGTATCATCTAGCTGCCCCCTGGATAGAGTGGTACCCTAAACAGAAATAGGGAAGTGAGGAAGAATAGTGGGTTTTCTGGGAAAGGTATTGAGTTCCCTTTCACATGGCTTGAGCTTGTGATTGTGAGAGAAACATTTCCTAGAGCCCTCTTTGTAGGCCCTTTCTCCTAAGGTCGTTTCCTTCAAAAGCATTGAAATTGTACTTGAGACTTAATTGGCCTAGGAGACTAAGGTTGAATAGAAAAGCCATTTCATGACAAGTTGGGGGCTCTCTCTGAGGCTTCTTTCTAGTAGTCATACTAGTAGTATTACCAACACTAAAAAACATATGTTCAGCTGAATCCATAATGTATCTTTGATGAATATTTTTTCCCTCCACTAGGGGAGGAAAATTATAGAAGGTATGCTGGAATCAATATCTTAAATCCCTACTCCCATGAAAATTAGTGTAGTCTTTTCCTTAAAAGGTGTTAAAAATGTCCTTGAGATGTCTTTGTCTCAGGGAATGAAAGACTCAAGCTACTGACATACCTGACTTCCTGATGGGCTGAGTACAAACCAAAGAGTAGCTTCACCCCCTCATTGTTGGTCAGTAGACAGATTACAACTGTAACGCAGAGGCTAGGGAACTCTGTTCAGCTGAATCAGCTTGTAGGGGGGTATTTGATGCATATTCCTCCTGTGTTTTATATGGTGAAGGAAATCTTTTGTTAACCATTGACTTTAATATGGAATAAGACACTCAAAGGTGATTCAATGGTTAACAAAAGATTTCTTTTTCCATATATAAAAACAAACCTGAACCAGTTGTCAAGGGACTGGTCCAAGTGAGGTCTAGGTCAAAAGAGAGAGATTATGAAAAAGTCATTTCATCCCAATACTGATTCTGGACTACCTAACCTGGCCTTTTACAAGATATTTACAGGATATTCTGTTTAAAATGTCCATTAGGAAGTTGGGGGTGGGTGGGAATTGAAGCTCAGGAGAGGGACTAGAACAGGGTGTATAGATCTAGGAGTCATCTGCATAGAGATGATATGTAAACCTATAGGAATTAGGAACTAATGATGTCACTTAGAAGCAATGAGAAAGAGGGAAAAAGATTTCTAATTATTGTTTTAATTTCCTCCTCATTGGAATTTTTGCAGCTAGTGTCTGGGATAAAGGCCTCATTTCTAGAATATATAGAGAATTGAGTCAAATGAACAAAAATACAAGTCATTCCTCAATTGATAAATGGTCAAAAGATATGAAAAGGCAGTTTCCAGAGGAAGAAATTAAAGATATCTATAGCCATATGAAAAAATGCTCTAAATCACTATTGATTAGCGAGATGCAAATCAAAACAATGCTGAGCTATCACATCACACAAATCAGATTGGCAAGCATGACAGAACAGGAAGGTGATAAATGGAGAAGATGTGGGAGAGTTGGAACACTAATTCATTGTTGGTGGAGCTGTGAGCTGATCCAACCATTCTGGAGAGCAATTTGAAACTATGCACAAAGGGCTACAAAAATATGCATGCTCTTTGACCCAGCAATATCGCCTCTAGGACTGTATCCCCAAAAGATCATAAAAAATGGGAAAAGGTAGCACATAAACAAAAGTATTTATACCAGCACTCTTCGTGATGGTCAAAAACTGGAAACTGAGGGGATGCCCATCAATTGAGGAATGGCTGAATAAATTACGGTATATAAATGTAAAGGAATACTATTCTACTATAAGAAGTTACGAACCGGAAGACTTCAGAGAGCCCTGCAAAGATTTATATGATTTGATGCTGAGCGAAAGGAGTAGAACTAGGAGAACTTTGAGCACAGCAATGACCACAGTGTGTGAGAGTTTTTTCTGGTAGACTTGGAACTTCATTGTAATGCAAGGACTTAAAAAAATTCCAGTGGTCTTTTAAAGCAAAATGCCTTCCACATCCAGAGAAAGAACTATGGTATTCAATCACAGAATGTAGCAGATCATTTTCTTTTGTATTACATTTTGGTTTGTTATATGATTTCTCCCATTAATTTTAATTATTCTATACAGCACAACTATGGTGAAAATGTATTTAATAGGAATGTATGTGTAGAACCTATATAAAGTTGTATGCCATCTCAGGGAGGGAGGGGGAAGGTAGGCGAAAAAAAAATCTAAGTTATATGATAGTGATTGTAGAACACTGAAAATAAATAAAATTAATTTTAAAAAATTACTTTAAAAAATAGGTAAAGAGGGAGTCCTTCCAAATTCATTCCTGTACATGAACATAGTTTTAATACCTATGTATTAAAGTAAAAAAGTAAATTGTATGTATCAAAATGTATTATTTTATATTAATATTAATTAATATAATTGTATAATATATTATATAATATATAATTATATTATATTATTATATATTTTAAAAATGTATTAAAGTAAAAAAAGTAAAGTAAAAAAGAGAAAGTAAATTATAGACTAATTTCCCTAATGAATGTTGATGCAAAATTTTTCAGTAAAATGCCAAGGAGAAAAAAAAAGAAAGAAGGGAAGAGGACCCTGAACAGAAAAGACTAAACTAACATGGGCAGGAGTGAGCAATTATTATATTGGTTCCAATTTACCATCTAAGAGTTAGCAAAACATTTATAGAAAATTTTTACCATTAACTTGATTTTTAGCCTCTAGCTCATGACACAGTCATGGGAACCCTGAATAACCAAACGTCCACCATTGGGCATTCACCATAAATGAAAATTCTCTAGTACTGCAATGAAGTGTATTACAACCCATCCAAAAGAAAAATTCAAATGACTTAATTGTAGAATACAGTGAGCTGTGACCAGAGGCATCATCTTCCTTATTTATCTTTCTTGTCCAAGTCATTTAATATAGATGATGATTATCTCTGCTCCCAGCTCAGGTGTGGAGTGAAAATTGTACTTGGAAAATTCTTTTTTCTAGGCCCCAAGTTTAGTTACGTACATTTCAGCTGTTTTGTTCACATGCTTTTTAAGTCACAGAAACAGAATCGAAGAATGGGAAGAGATCTCAGTGGCTAACTAATCTAACCCACCCTTGGAAAGGAATCACCATTATAATGTTCTTCGTGTCCTTGACAAGTGGTCAGTCAACTTCTTTCTTCTGCTTGAAGACCTCCATTAAGACTCAGCCTACAACCTCGGAGGCACACTATTTCCCTTTTGGGCAGCTCTAATTGTTAGATATCATTGTCAACCTAAGATTATTAGTTATTTAGAGAGAGACGAATTTTGACTATTTTCCTTTTTGTGTCATTTCATGAGAGGCCTTAAAAATCAAAGAGTAACTTTTAAAAACAAAAAGTTTAAAAGTATAACATGATGGAAAAAATAGACAACTCTCACCATTTCAATCTCTGCCCATACTTTAGCCCTCATTGACATTAACTTCTTTTTGCCAGATGTGACATGGTTTCTAATCTCTCCATCTTGAAACTTTATTCCCCACTGGCTTCTTTAACCCTAGACATAGAGCAATAAATGATTAATATAGAGTCAAAATCCAGGAGAAGTAAGAAGAGAGTGATAAAGCACTTGGTTGTCTTTGATGAGTTCAAGTCACTAAACTCTAACAAACTGGATATTATGATACTGAACCAATAAGCAGATGAAGTTGCTGAGGTTATAGCTTCAAAAAATTCCATAGCAAAGCATTCCTCTTACCTGTCAGTCAAGAGGTGGTAGGCAATGGGTGTAGAATGAGGCATACGTTTTCAAACATGGCTAATACATTGACTTGTTTTGCCTGACTATATATTTGTTACAGGGAAGGATGGAGGGAGAGACTCATTGGAAAATTATAGTTTTTTTAAAATGAGAGAGAGAGAGAGACAGAGAGGTAGAGAGAGAGAGGGAGAGAGACAGAGACAGAGAGAGAGACAGGGAGAGAGAGAGTCAGAGAGAGAGAGGGAGAGAGACACAGAGAGAGGGAGAGACAGAGAGAGAGAGAAAGAGAGGGAGAGGAAGAGGGGGAGAGAGACAGAGACAGAGAGAGAGGAGAGAGACAGAGAGAGAGAGACAGACAGAGAGAAAAGAGAGAGAGAGAGAGAGAGAGAGAGAGGAGAGAGAGAGAGAGAGAGAGAGAGCGAGAGAGAGAGAGAGAGAGAGAGAGAGAGAGAAAGAGATACATTTATGGACATGGCCAACTTGAGAATTTGTTTCACTGCATTATGCATATTTATAAGGAAGACCTTATTTTTCTTCTTTTGGTAGTTGCTCAGTAAGGGTCTGGAGAGAAGTGGGAACAGCAGTACAAATGCATGTAAAAATGAATACATGCAGTTACTATGACAAGGAGTTCAACTGAATTCTTCTACCCTGGAACCTCACTGTCTTGATAGGGACTTCCTCTCTTAGCCTGCTATTTCAGGAAGGACCCAGCAATGTTTCATGTCACTCTTTACTCTCCAGCCCAGCTCCCATGCTGCATACCTACCCTTTCTAACACCATTTTCCAATAATAATAATTAGAATCAAAGTGATTCTCTCCAGAGAAGCATTTTTTAGAAAGGACCCATGCAACATTTCTCCCTATATCCTTTCTCCTCATCTTCTAAATTCTTAGATCTGTGTCTGACCAAGACTATGCTATTAGAAAAACAGTAATTGATGTGAAGTCAAGTCTTCCCTGGATCTGAGTTTCATTATCTCTAAACTGAAGGTTACAATATATCATGATATGGTCTAAATCTCTTTAAACCTTTACTACAGCCTGAAAGTGAAAATTTCACTTTCCTCAGGAGCAAACAAACCCCAAACAAGAAAACATTCTCTGTGTCATAGAATCCTGATGCACTGGACTAATAAAAGTCCCAGACAGGGACCTTATCCTTTAAGTTTCTTTGAGTTTTCCCCATTTTCATGAAGTGATGTGATCAGTAGGAATGTTGAAAGGACCAAGGAGACAGAACAGCATCATAGATTTAGAGCTAAAAGGAACCTTAGAGAGCCTGTACTCTAACCCTGTCATGTTATAGGTGAACATACTGAGACCTGGAGAATGAAGGTGATGGGATCCTAACAGAGTTGCAGAAGTATCAATATTCTAACTTCATTGTAAGCCCTCTTGATCCAGGCCCACTCTATCTACCTATCTACCCCCCCCCTCCCAATGTCCTAACTTCTCCATATATGCCTCACTGCTCACTAGAATAACAGGTGAGTCCATGAACTCACAATTGTCACAGAAATAGCAGGCAGGGAAACCCAACCACTGCCTCTACCCAACCACTGCCCCCAACCCAGTCCCACAGAAACAGGGTAGTTCTTTTACTATAATCACATCATTCATCTTGACCAGATAGGACTAGTCAGTTGGAGGACAGCCTGGCCAGAATTTTTAACAACCAAACCATTGAAGGGATCCCTTCCCTTAACATACCCTTCCTGCCTTTGTAATATTCATAATTTCTATTATATAATTGCATCTTTTTCTTATAAAAATCCATCTTGCTTTCTCTGAAGTTGCTAGCTCCTCTTGGAACTTAGCCCACTTTGTGAGAGGCATCAATCTCAATAAATGCCTATACTTGGATCAGAGGTGGTCTGACTGAATTCTTTGAGATGGCCAAGAAGAGAGCAGGATGTCCCCATAACTTGGGCCTCCTCAGGTGGCAGCAGTAGAGGCACCAGTAGATGGGCTCCCAAAGCAGACAGTAACCTGCATCCATTGCTGAAGGTCTCAGCATAAACTCCCTGAGCCCTGTGTGGTGGTGCTGCCCCCTCCTGAGCAGCTGTTCTTAATCTCACACTGAATAGCAGCCCTGCCCTCACCTATAGCCCCTGAAACTTTGGAGCACCTCATCTGAATTTCAGCCCCCAGTGCTAGCTTGCAAAACTGGAGATTTTGGTGATTGTAGAGAGAAAACTCAGAAGTCAAGTAACTGGCTGGCAAAGTGCCAAAAAAAGGGGAAGAAAATAAGACCATAGAAGGTTACTTTCTTGGAGAACAGGTGTCTCCCCGCATCCTTTTGGATGAGAAAGAACAAGGCGTACTGTCAGAGGAAGTCAAGGCCTCTGCCTCCAGGGCCTCCAAAGGGAACTTAAATTGGGCTCAGGAAATAGAAGACCTTAAAAAACAAGTTAACAGCTTACTAAAAGAGCTGAGGAAATTACTAAATTACTAATTACTAAAATTTCTGAGGAAAATAACAGTTTTAAAAAGAGGCTAACTCAACTGGAAAAAAAGAGGTCCAAAAAGCCAATGAGGAGAAGGAGGTTTTCAAAAGCAGAATTAGCCAGATGGAGGAGAAGATTCAAAAGCTCACTAAATAAAATAATTTGTTGAAAGAGAGAAGTGAGTTCAGGGAAATTAATGACTATGAATTAAACCAAGCAGTTAGTAAACAAAACCAAAAATTTGAAAAAATAGAAGATAATGTAAAACATCTCATTGGAAAAACAACCTGAAAACAGATCCAGGAGAAACAATTTAAAAATTATGGGACTACCTGAAAGCCATGATCAAAAAAAGAGCCTAGACATTATCTTCTATGAAATTATCAAGGAAAACTGCGGCAAAATAAATATTGAAAGAATCCACTCATCACCTCCTGAAGGAGACCCAAACAGAGAAACTCCTAGGAATATTGTGGTCAAATTTCAGAGTTCCCAGATCAAGGAGAAAATACTGCAAGTAGCTAGAAAGAAACAGGATAACACAGGATCTGGCAGCTTCAACATTAAGGGATCGAAGGGCTTGGAATGGGATATTTCAAAGGTGAAAGGAACTGGAACTGAAACCAAGAATCACTTACCCAGCAAATCTGAGTATAATACTTAAAGGGAATAAATGGTCATTCAATGATATAGAGGATTTTCAATCATTCATACTGAGGAAAAGACCAGATCTGTATAGAAAATTTGACTTCCCAAGACAAGAATCAAGAGAAGCATGAAAAGGTAAACAGGAAAGAAAAATCATAAAAGACTTGAAAGCTGAACTGTTTACATTACTACATGGAAAGAAAATATTTGTAACTCTTGAATATTTTCTCAGTATTTGGGTAAATAGAGAGACTGTACATACACACATACACACACACACATACACATATATAGATAGAGATTTCAGGGTGTGTTGAATCAGAAGAGATGATATCCACACACAAAAAAGTAAATAAAATAAAATAAAATAAAAATTAAGGGGTGAAGGAGGAAAATACCAGGAAGAGAAAGGGAGAAATGGAATGGGGCAGGCTATAACTCATAAATGAGATAAGAAAAATAATGTTCAATGGAGGAGAAAAGGGAGAAGGGGAGGGAGGAAAAATGAAGCTCCTCTCTCCACATGTGGCTGAAGGAGGGAATAACATGCTCACTAAATTTGATATGAAAATTTATATCACATTACAGGAAAGTAGGAGAGGAGGTGACAAGTGGAGTGAGGGGAATGTTAGAAGGGAGGAAAAATGAGAGAAAGGAGTCATTAGAAATAAACACTTTCAAGTAGGGAAAGGTCAATTGTGGGGGAAGAAGAATAAGGGGGGATAGAGTAGGACAGAGGGCAATATAATTAGTAATACATAATACATAGTAATACATATAATTAGTAATACATAACATGATTATTATGGAAGTCTTTTGCACAACAACACATATTTATTCTATATTGAATTACTTGCCTTCTCAGTGGGGCTGGGAGGGGGGGAGGGAGGGAGAGAAGTTGGAATTCAAAGTATTAGCAATGAATGTTGAGAATTTTTATTGCATATAATCAGGAAATAAGAAAGACAGGGAATGGGGTATAGAAATTTATCTTGCCCTGCAAGAAAAGAGAGAGATGGGGATAAGGGAAGGGTGGGGTGTGATAGAAGGGAGGGTACATTGAGGTATTAGGAAGCAGGGGGAAGGGAGTGATGGGGAGAAAAATTGGACATATTACAAAGTGAGGTAAAATAAATTAGTATTAAAACAATTGGCTGAATTAATTACTGAGAATAAATCAATGACATCTCACTCACCTTGGGGAAAAGAATTTTAGTCTAAATTTCCTAGAGGATGGTAACCTCAGGTAAAATTTGGCATTGATGGAAAAGTTAAGGTTTTTATGGTAAATCTGATTTTATGATTGCTATTTAATCAGGAACTAGAACAGGTATAGAAAGGCATGTAAGCCACTTAAGACTTGCCTCAAAATATGTTCCTTAGCCAAAGTGAAATTATAATCATATTTGAAATCTGGTTATTGAAACTTGCCATTTTTAGATGCTACGGGATATTAAGTGACTGTTCTTCTGAGTCTAACTCCAAGTATGGACAGCAAGCAAGGTGGTCTGAGCCTCCAATCCATGATGCCGGTAAGCCTGTGAGATGCTGGTATGAACTGCAAAAGATGATCTCGTGGGAAGGGTGGCAAAGCGGCTGTTCAGTCTGTGCTGAGGTAGGATTCTCCTGACTCAATTTCCCCACTGACACCTGGCAGACTTTAAGCCTGATTGAATGCAAGATGACAATCTACTCCTGCCTGGAATTGACATGAAGTTGGGGAGATATTGTATCCCTGCAATGTCCCTACTCTTGGTGGCAATTTCCTACAGTCAAAAGGTTTGTAAGCTTAATACCTGATCTATTAAATTATAGATTACTGGAAGAGGAACATCTAAGGTTAAGTCTAAAATTAAGCTATTAGGCATAGCTCTTTAGACCAACAACAATAAGTTAGGGTCCTTTAATTCTTAGTAATACTGTAGAGACAATTAAGTCAAGAGCTTGTGAAGTTAGGAACATAAATATTATTTATGTCTCAGTTAATGTTTAAAAAAAATTCTTTTGTGGTCCATATTGTAAATGCTTTTAAAAAAAGTTTAAATTGTTTTATGTGTTATAAACTGTGTTAAAATGAAAAATAAAATTAAAAGAAAGGAAATTAACTCATTTGGATTTGAGGTTAGTAAATGGGGAAATAAGTCCATTCATAACAAGGAAGACATTAATCACAACTTTGGTTTAAACATCGTAGTTATTTAAATTATTATAACCACATATTGAAGCTCAGAGGTATGATACAAAGAGGATCTAGAGTCAAAAAACCTTGTTTGTCCAAGTTCAGGCTGGGATACTTACTAGCTATGTGAAATTGGGCAAGTCATAGAACCTTTCAGCCTCTCTTTCCTCATCTATAAAATGGAACAATAATGCCTGTACTACTAACCTCACAGCATTGTTATGAGGCTCTAATGGAATACACTTTACAAACTATAAAACATCATGAAAATACAAGCTCTTAAAATAGTCTTTCTGCGTCATTAAAAAAATAAAAGGAGTTGGACTAACCCAAACATCTCCTGTAAAGTCCCCTTATTCCCCCTGTGGCCTTCTGCAATGCTAGAGAAGGCTGAGATGGATTTTTCTCTTCCACAGGACTTGCCAGTGTTTACAGCTGTTTTCAAGTAGCTGGAATATTTCCGTAAGCACTCCTCAGGCATCCTGCAGGCTTCCTTCAAGGACTCATCCACCTCCAAATACATTGGTTCAATTGAAGGATCACTCTTGAAATACTCTATGATTAAATCATGTGGTCAGAGAAAGTCAAACACCAACCAAATCAAAGGAATAACTGACCTGGATGGTGCTCCCCTGTCCCAAGATCACTCTTTTTACAGAGCTGAAGGGAAAGGGATTTCACATTTGGCTTCTCAGGTTCTCCTCATGCTTATTATTCTTCAAATTGAATTTAGCCAGTTCCCAGTAAGAGTGAACATTCAATCCCCCAAAGTGGTTTCATTGTTGAATTCTCATTGCATGTTTTCATTGGGCTAGGACCAATGATCATACTTTCCATCATGACAACTTGGGGTAGCTATGGTTTTTCCAGTAGTAATGTATGCCTATGAGAATTGCATTGGAAGGAAAGCCCCAGTGCCCGAGAAATGATGCTATCCAATTGTGGTGCTGGAGAAGATTTTTGAGGACAGCAAGGAGATCAAATGAGTCAAGACCAAAAGGAATTAATTTAGATGGTTTACTGGAAGCACAAATAAAAAAACTGAAGTTTGACCACTCTGGCCACATAATGAAAAGATGAGACTCATTGGAAAAGAACTTGATATTAGGAGAAAACTGAAGGCAAAAGGAGAAGGGGGTGACATAGAATAAGATGGATAGTGTCATGGAAACCACTCCAGTATCTTTGCCAAGAAAATCCCAAATGGCATTAGGAAGAATTTGACACAGCTGAAGAGACTGAACTACTCTGCAATTTCTGATCATTTGACCTGGTCAGAGCTATAGTTTATATTTGCACGAGTGTGAAGAAAGAATTTGCTGAGCAAATCTTGTAACTGTAACATGCCTACTTGGCGGATTAAAAAGGGAAATTATTTTAAAGATATCAACGTTTTATTAAAAAGCAATCTGCTAAAACTATTGGAAAGGAATTATCTTATGAAAACTATTGCCTCTCTGGTGATACTTTGTCTGCAATAGAGAAGGCACAGAATAGAAGGGTGGATAGAGAGGTAAGTCTAAGAGCAGGAAGGCTAGATTCGAATCCAGCCCCAACATGAACTATCTCAGTGACCTCTTAACCTCTCACTGCTCTAGGAAACACATTGATGATAAAGATAATAATAACAACAGTGGCTATTGTAGTGCTTGCTGTGTGCCAGGCACTGTGCTTAGGGCTTGACAATTATTATCTCATTTGGTCCTCACAACCACCCTGAGAGGCAGGTGCTATTATTATCCCTATTCGACAAATGAGGAAACTGAGGCAAGTGGAGTTAAGTGACTTGTCCAGGATCACACAGTATCTGAGGTCAGATTTGAACTCGGTTCTTCCTGAGAGCTAGAGGGGCAGCTAGGTGATGCAGTGGATCGATTGCTGAGCCTGGAGTCAGAAAGACTCATTTTCTTGAGTTAAATCTGTCTTCAGACACTTTCTAGTTGTGTGACCTTGAGTCAGTCACCTAACTCTGTTTGCCTCAGTTCTTCATCTATAAAATGATCTGGAGAAGGAAATGGCAAACCACTTTAAGAAAATCCCAAACGGGATGACAAAGAGTTGGGCATGACTGAAAATCAACTGCGCAACAACCTCCTGACTCCAGAACTCGTGCTCTAACCTCTGTCCCCAACCTAGGAGTTGTTGAGATGCCAATCTGCATTGCCAGAAGGAATTTCTTCCAGCATGAATTCCTCATACCATAGATCCACTCCCTGTCCTTATCATTCCCACCAAAGCTCAAGCTATTTAAAAGTAATATAATGACAAGAATAAGTACCAAGGAATGGAAAGTGCTGTATAAATAGACGACGTTTTTGGGTTCAGATCTGTCACTTACTACCTGTATGATCTTGGATAGGGCGTTCATTTTTTGTAGCCTCAAGTTTCATGTCTGTAAAATAAACGGACTGGACCAGATGACCATTGAAGTCCCTTATGTCTCTCTGTGATCCCAGGATGCTTTACAAAGCATTGGATGACCTTTCTAATATACATCAGAAGCAAATGAAGATAAATTATATATGTCGAGTCAGTTCTCCTCAGTACTCAAAGTTACACCTGGGTGGTTCTGTGGAATACATTATAGAAGTTAAAAATACTCCTGAGTTTTGTCAGTTCAGTTAGGAATAAAAAGAACTCAGTAGAGAACTTACTAATTGTCAGAGCTCTGAACAGGCAGCTAGGTGGTATAGTGGACAGAGTGTTGGGCCTGGAGGTAGCTTCAGTTTAAATCTAGTTTCAAACATTGACCATGTGTGTGACCCTGAGGAGACTTCACTGTTTTCCTCAGTGCTTCACCTGTAAAAATGAGTTGGAGAAGGAAATGCAAATCATTCTAATATCTTTGCCAAGAGAACCCTAAATAGGGTCATGAAGAGTCACACACAACTGAAAAATGACTAAACAGCAACAGTAGAGTCATAGATGGTATAAATGCCATTGAGATCTTCATTCTGGTAAAACATTTGACATGATGATGAGATGGCATAATATCCTAATACATTCCTTTTTTGGCCAACCCCAATTCATAGTATTTCCAGTTATTTGCTACTATAAAAAGTGTGACTAGAAATATTGGGGAAGTCCATTGGGCTGTTTCTTTTTGCCATACATTGTGTCTAGCAGTAGAATCTCTGGGTCAAAGAGTATGGGAGTTATAATCACATAGTTCCAAATTACTTTTCAAGAGGGTTGGACCAACTCCAACCACTAACAGTGTATAAATCAGTCAATTACTCAGTCAAGCATCTATTTAAAAACCAGAGATAGAAAGAAAGGCAAAGGTATTGCCCCTGCTCTCAAGGAGCTCACAATCAAATTGAGGGGACAACATATAAACAACTATGTACATATGAGATGTACTCAGAGAGGATAGGAGGTGATACCTGAGGGAAGACTGAAAGAGTTGAGAGGTAGAGAGTGCTGGGAAAGGTTTTCTGCTGAAGTAGGATTTGAGCTCTGTCTTAAAGGGAATCTGAGGTGG
Organism: Bettongia penicillata ogilbyi; assembly: GCA_023548195.1. Taxonomy (NCBI): domain Eukaryota; kingdom Metazoa; phylum Chordata; class Mammalia; order Diprotodontia; family Potoroidae; genus Bettongia; species Bettongia penicillata. Next base: position 641,067 of record JAJHZJ010000312.1, read on the forward strand.
ATGTATAGAGGAAGGGAGGGAAAGGAGAGAGAATATTCCATGCATGGAAAATAGTCAGTGCAAAAGAGTTGGGGGATGAAGTAGGCCAGTGTAGCTGGATCATAGAGTGACTATAAGAGATTATGATGTAAGAGGATTGGAGAGATAGGTAGGGGCCAGGCTATGAAGGTCTTTCAGTGACAAAGAGAGGACTTTTATATTTTATTTTGGGAAAAATAGGAAGTTGAGTTCACTGAATAAGGAGGTAACATGATCAGACTTATGCCATGTTGGTTGTTGGAAGAGGTGGAGATTTGAGATAGGTAGATTAATTGGAAGGTGTGTTAAAATTGTATCTTGTTCTGGTTCCCTTTACCTCCTTTGCCTACTTCTAGTCAGTATAGTAAGCAAATTTTTTTAAGTGGCCAGCATAACTTGCAATAGGACCGATATAGTGGACAGAGCACCAGAAAGACCCGTGTCTTTCAAATCCAGCTTCAAACACTTACTAATTGTGCGACCCTGGGTAAGCAATTTAACCCTGTTTGGCTCAGTTTCCTCATCATAAAATGAGCTGGAGAAGGAAATGGCAAAATGCTATAGTATCTTTGCCAAGAAAACCCCAAATGGAGTCAGAAAGAGTCAGACATGACCGAAAAATGACTGAACAGCAAAAATAAAGTGGTATATCAGCAAGTAAGATTGCAAAGAACCCAGAAATCATGTAGAAATCATCCCAAAGATCCAAGAAGGATAATTTTTGAAATTGTATCATATATTACCCCCAAATCAGAGCCTGGTAACATGTGCTGAATCAGAGGAAGTCACCTAGGATTTGTTCTTAGGGGTTTTAGTTGTATGATATATAAATCTCAAATTGCAGACATCCACAGTAAGACCAGCAGAACACAGAATGGTGCTGATAATGATAAAATGTAATTGATAAATTAACTTTAAAGTTTCACTGATATTTTTGAGATGATTTGGATATGTTGATGGACTAACCCCAAGGTAGTCCAGATGAGAGTCTGTCCCCTTGCCAAAACCCTGGAGAAACGAGATCATTCGATCTTGAACCCCTGGCCCCCAAGGACTCTTCCACCTCCATTGGGTCAGTGCTGCCAAATGATTCCCACTCTAATTCCTGGCTGTGTGAAAGATTCTCTCTGTGCCTCCCCCACCCCTATCTGCCTGCCTTACTCCACCACCCTATCACAGGTCCCACTATATCTGCCTCTGGACTTCTTTGCATTGCTTGACTCTTTATTTTGTGTTCTGTTTGCCTCTATACCCTCTGTGACCTATGCATATGTGATTGCAGCCTCACTTCCCATTCCCATTATGGTCTTTCCTGGTGAGAATCCAAAGAACATGGAGTGACTACCCCATTGCATAATGTAATTATTGATTCAGAAGGCTAGTCCAGGACAAAGGTGATAAAAGCTTGCAATATGGTGGTGGCCATGTGAATGGAGACAAAAGATTGTACACATACACACACACACACAGAAATAACAATAATAATAGTAAAGTTGGGAAGAGGGGTGTATTCCAGGGAAAAGACAATGAGTTCTTTTTTGGACATGTTAAATTTGAGATGTCTATGGGACATCTAGTTTGAGATGTATAAAAAGCAGTGATTTGTGACTGGAGTCAGGTCTAGAGGTAGATCTGGGAATTATCTGCCTAGAGATAGTCATTTCAACCTTGGAAGTAAATGATTACCTCAAATTCCAAATCATCCCAATATCAAAGGAGATGTGTGTTCATCCTTCATTACCAAAAAAGACCATGCCATCAGAGAAATGATGACATAACTTTCACTTGATTTTGTTTTGTGTCACCAGCAGGTCAATAGCCTCACTTCTCCTCCAGAGCCATCTGAATCCAGTGACCTGATATTCATCAGGATGACTGGAGATGACCCAGGATGAGGCAATTGGGGTTAAGTGACTTGCCCAAGGTCACACAACTAGTGAGTGTCAAGTGTCTGAGATGAAATTTGAACTCAGTTTCTCCTGAGTGCTGCACTGGTGCTCTATTTACTGCACCACCTAGCTGCCCCATCAAAGGAGATATTATGGAGAGAAAAGACAAGAGGATCCAAGAGAGATCCCTAAGAGATACCCATGGTTGGTGATCATGATTTGGAGGATGATCTAGCAAAGGAGACTGAGAAGGAGGAGTAATATGGGTAATCAGAGAACCAGAAGAAGGCAGGGTCTAGAAAACTGAATAGAGTACCACCCCAGGGGAATGAGATCAACAGAGTCAAATGCTGCAGATAGGTCAAGAAAGATGAAGATTTAGAACAGGCATCAGTAATTTGGCAATTAATATATCATTGGTGACTTTCAAGATGGAAGTTTCAGTTAAATGACTGGGGTAGAAAACAGATGGCAAAGAGTTTCAAAGTCAATGAGAGGAGTGGAAGTGGATATCTGTTTAGTACAGATGACTCTCACAAGGAAGTTAGCTTAGAAGGTGGAGTGATATTGGAGGACAGCTAGCGAGGAGATATTGGGGTCATGAGGGAGACATAAGGATGTGTTTGTAGGTGAGATGAAAGATATCAATAGATATGGAAAGATTGTAAATGAGAGGATGAGAGCGGATGATGATTGGAGCAATCTGCTGGAGAAGACATATCACATTAGTGAGGAGAAGGGCCTCCTTTTTCTCAGAGATAGGAATAAAGGTGGTTTTACTGAAGGAAAATAGAGGTCTGATGGGTGTGAGATCAAGAGAAAAGGAGAATAGAGAGCTCTTGAATAAAGGCCTCTTTTTTTCAGTGAATTATGAAGTGAGGTCTTTTGCAAAATTGGGGAGGGCAAGGGATACGGTGAAAGATGATGAAAGATGGAAAGGTTGACCATTTGTCCTCAAGTCCTTCCACATCCCTTCCAACATCTGCTGTTTCCATCATCTTTTACCATCTTTGCCAGTATTCAGGGTATAAGTAAAGCATTGGTGCTTTTAAAAAAAAAAAACTGTTTCTTTTATTAAAAGTAATGTGGAGCCTTCTTTCATGTGGCTATTAATATTCTTTTGAGAACTATTTGTTTATATATATTAGAAAATGGTTTTTACCTGAACATTTCTGTTAGTTGCTTATATAATTTGGATATCAGAATTTTATCAAAGCATTTCATAGAAAAGATTTTTTTTTTTTGCCAAACTGCTTCTCTTCTAGTGCTAGTTACATTATTTTGGTTTATGCAAAAGTGTTTCAATTTTATGTTGTAGAAGTTTTCCATTTCACTTTTGGTAATTGAGCCTAGCTAGATTGTTCAATGAATAGAGGACTGGGACTGGAGTCAGGAAGAGCTGAATTAAAATCTGGTCTCAGACGCTCACTAGCTATGTGACCCTGGGCAAACCATTTAATCAATTCCAATGTCTTCCTCATGTCACCTCCTCTATTCAGTAAACTCTAGTGTTTTCCTCTTGCCTCCAGGAGCAAATACAAGTTGCTCTTTTTGGCATTCAAAGCCTTTTATAGCTTAGCTCTATCCTATCTTTCCAGTCTCCTTATACCTTACTCCCCATCAGGTACTCTTCAGTTCAATAACACTGACCACGAACAAGATGCTGGATTTTTAACAATATAATTAAGTTTTTTTCTCCCCTAATATTCAAAGTTTCCTGTATTTATAGTAGAAATCCAATTTACTCACAATGAAAGATTGTTTTTGGTTACATTGCTACAGTATTTTTGCCAGAATTTTATTTGAATTTTTTTTAAATCAAGAATGTTGATTTTATTGGTCTATAGTTTTCTTTCTTTGCTTTATCATTCCCTAGTTTACTTATCAGGACTTCATCTGTTTCATAAAAAGAATTTGGTAGGATGTTTTGTTTTTCAATTTTTGAGAATAATTTCATAGTGTATGTAGGTACTAGTTATTGTTTAAAAGTGCATAGAATTCTACTAATCAATCAGTATCAGGTATTTTTAATTTGGTAGTTTATAATTCATTCAGTTTCCTTTTCTGAAATTGAATTATTTAAGATCTCTTTTTGGTGTTTGACTGACATGAGTATTTTATATTTTTATAGATTATTTTCTCTTTCTTAGGAATTCTTAGTTTTATTGGCAGATTCTACCACTCCTAACGAGAAGAGCTAACATTTAGATATTGCCTAATATCTGCCAAGCTCTGTGTCAAATACTTTATAATTATCATCTCATTTGAGACTCACAATAACCTTCACAAATAGGTGCTGTTGCTATACTCATTTTCAGATGAGGAAACTGAGGCAAAGTGACTTGACCAGATCATACAGCCTGCAAGTATCTGAGGCTGGATTTGAATTCAGGTCTTCCTGACTTCAGGTCCAAAGCTCTGTCTACAACCCCACCTTCCTGCTCAACCTATATGATATAACTCTCAATTCAGGCTAAATTCACATTTCTTTTTATGAACCATATTATTCTGTTGTGATCTGTGGTCTTCTAAAGCCCCCAGTTGGTTTTTTTTTTTCAGATTAACTACTCTGTAGTACTTTCAAAGTTTAATTTTGAACCTGATTATAAGAGTTAAATTTCACCTTAATTCAGTGAGCCCAATATCATCTTTTAACAGGAGTATCTGAAAGTTGCAAAAATGTTTTGCAACAACATACCTAGTAAGTTAAAATCAGCAGATCTGAAAGAGTCCTCCTTTCATTTAAAAAACAACGAACGTAAAAAATTATTTTTATATGTAATTGGAAAAAGTAAAATATCATTTGGAAAAAAAGAGCCCCCCTTCTGTAGGAAATCCCTTCTCTATTTGGACTGTTTGTTAGATGTCCTCCACAACAATTGCAAATACCTTCAGCGATCATACATGTCCCTGTTTTGTATCTCTCTGGACAATATTAATTGAATTTGTTAAACAAAAGTATCTCATCCATCTTTTTGATATATACATCAAGATACTATAACCCTAAAGGTGCCAGTATTCTGTAATTACAAATGGCATCTAATGTTTCTAAATTGCATGTTTGTAAATTTTTTGTAGCATCTGTAAATTTGAGCTTCCCATGAGCCCTGTGGGATAGGTACTATAGGAATTTTTATCCCACTTTACAAATCACAAAGCTCAAACTGAGAAGTGAAGGAATTTGCCCATGTTCACACAATGTCAAAGGCAGGATTTGAAGTTATATCTTCTAGATTCCAATTCTAGGGCTTTAACTATGTTTCACCAAAGTTTGAATTGGTTGTGCGCTATTCTAAAGAAAAAAAGTTTCAGGCCATCCAAAAGGAAAAACACATATGGTAGGCATGAGTAGACTGCTGTATCACCAACCAAGAATTGTACAGGAAAAACAGCATAAAATATTTTATCGAAGAGATGCATAACACACTTTTGGGCTACCCTCATACCCCAAATTGCACTTGCAAAATTGGGTTTCCCCAGGGGGATGACTTCCCCAGGTTCAAGATATTCTATGAATCAGCAATCCTAAAGCTCATGAGATGCCACTGGGGTGTTTACTCTGACTCTGATTAGCCAGAGAGGGTGCCATGTTTCCGTTAAGCAGAATTATCATTGGTTTTCAATTTATTTCCTTTAAATGACTGCATCCCCCTCCCCCTCCCACATTGTGACAGTCGTGTTTCCTGTTCTTTTGGTTCTGCTTATTTCCCTTTATATGAAGTTTCTAGAAAATGTCCCATGTTTCTCTGAATTCCTCATATTTCTCATTTGTCAGTGTCCGTAAGTTTGTTACATTCATTTTCCATAGTCTTTTTTTATAGTCATTCCCCTGTCTATGAGATTCATTTTTTCTAACTCTTTGCTATCACAAAGTGCAGCTTTGCACATATTTATACACAAACACACACGTATGTGTTTTTGTGTGTATATATGTATACGCACATATATGATAATATATAACACTCCAGGAGGCTGAGGAGGCTTGTCTAACCTTTGGTATTAAGATGATGGAAATGATTGACTCAACAGAAACAAGGGGCATATAAATAATAACATAGGGAATCATAAGCATATAATAATAACAAATTTCGTTAGCTGCTAAAGATACAGCTGTAAGAGGGCAAAAATATGTTTACAGACCCTGTAAGTTAAAATCAGCAGATCTACTCCTCTCTCTTCTCCCCAAGAGACCCCTCCCAGATCCCAATCATAGCAGTCAGTAAAATGTGAGATTGTAGCCTAGATAGAGGAGCAATGACCCCTCACTTCTTTCACGCCCACACAGAAAGGGGGTCAGCCACACCTGGGGTTGCTCTTGCAATAGTAGACTGAGTCCACGTGTCTTAAGGCACTTATTTTAGAATCTTGCTTTTTTCCTGCCTCTGGTGTCCTCCACATTCACTCCCTGCCTTTTTATGTACAAATTTGGTTGATTTAACCTATCTAGTTAAAACCCTTGGGGAAAGGAGTCTTATCTATACAACAATCTGATCCCAGTAGGGGTTGTAGTAGGGCCTGACCAGAGCATATCACAGTAATCAAACTTTATTTTTGAGTCTTTTACTTCCTTGTGTATATGCATAGTAGTAATTTCACTGGGTCAAAGAGTTTGGACATCTGTCATTTTTCTTTGAACAATGCCAAATTGATATCCACAATGATCAGACCAATTTGCAGGTTTGCCCAGAGTGTTTTAGTCTGACCTGTCTTTCCACAGTGCCTCTAGCACTGATTTTCATACTTTGATCACTGATGGAGGCTTAGCAGTTATACCTGTCAATGCTTTCAGTATCCTGGTCTCTAGTTCCTTTGGGACTAATAACCTGAACTCATCAGAGGAACCTGGTTGCTCTCTTACTGTCTCCATGCTTGCATTTTAAAAAATTTATTTAATATTTAATCTTTCCCCAGTCACATGTAAACAGCAATTTTTAACATGTATTTTTAAAAGTTTGAGTTCCAAATTCTCTCCATTCCTTCCTCCCCACACCCCCTGAATGATAAGGCAAGAAATTCCATATAGATTACACATGTGTAATGCAAAACGTATCCAAAGCAGTCATGTTGTGAAAGACACCGTAAGACAAAAAAAAAAATACACCGCTAACTAACTACGTTAATTGTTGCCCCCTCACTGTGTTTTGAAGGTATTTCTGACCCCACCTATCATATCAAAGAAATCAAATGAGCATTGATATTCCATCATTGCTTCATCCTTTGAGACTTAAAGGTTAAGGATATTCATGAATATCCTTAAAAAAATAAAACAATTCATGCTTTCAGTTTAATGAGCAAGTTCTTTGGTTATCCCATTCAGATCTTTAAGGACACAGAATGTTTCATTTTTGTCTTTCTGTTTCCCAGTACTTTATGTATTGCAGATGCTAAATAAATGTTTGTTAATAGAATTTATCAGTTTATAGATGATAATTTTTTTTCTACTCCTTGCATTCAGCCAGGGCACATTGGGTACGTTTGCATAGATGTGGCCAAGCACACTCCTGAGATTTCAGGCTTGGGAGCTAATGGAAAATATCCACATTTATTGAATGAACAAGGGTGTGGGCATGTATTGTTAATTAAGCATGTATCAAAGAGTTTAATCTAATCAGCCAGCTGGCTAATAAGCAAGAGTCTCACACATTCCAAACATCCTATCCTTCCATGTAGTAACTGTATCCTCCCTAAAATGATTACATTTGTCATCACTATCACTGCCCATCAATCTACCTTCTACTGAAGAGTAAGCTTTTATTCAGTACCTATTATGTGCCAGGCACTGTGCTAAGTACTTTACTCGAATACTATCTCATTGGATCCTCACCACAACTCTGAGAAGTAAGTGCTATTATTATCTCTGTTTTATGCTTGAAGAAACTGAGGTAGGTAGAGGCTAAGTGACTTGATGACTTAGGGTCACAGAGAGTAAAATGAGGCAGAATTTGAACACAGACATTCCTGGCTCCAGACCCAGTGCTCTCTTCACCATACCACCTAGCTGTCTTAGGCATCATTATAACATTTGTCACGGTTACCAGTAAATATAGCCAAGCTAAGCAAATTCATACAGTTTCCCCATGTCTCATTTTATGTTTCTATTCCACCTTCTCTCTGTCAAGAGGTGGGAAGCACATTTCATTAGCAGTCTTTTCAAATCATGACCATTCACTATATTAATCAGAGTTCTTAATTCTTTAAACTCTACTTTCCTTACATTATTATAGTCATGGTACATGCTCTAGATAAATGATAGGAATTGTCATCCATACATATCTTTGGTCTCCTTGATAATATCTTCTATTTCTTGCACATAATTCATCATTAGTGGTAAGTTGCCAATATGTATGCACACTGACAGGTCTCTCCATTGCCCTTTAGGTGACTCATAATTTTCATTCATCAGAGAGGGAGCACATGCATCTCATCCATTCTCATTTAGTGGTTTTTGAACCTTTAGGGAGTTCCCGACAATCGTGTAAGGTATTTATTCTAAAAATTTTTAAATAATGCCATAAGCAGGAAATAATTTCAAAATATTATGAGTGGACTATTAAATTATCCTGGGAATTCACAATCCATTTTTGTTATTGTTGAAAAGTATTTGTGGCAAATGTAGGGAACTGGGAAATGTTATCTCCACGTAGTGGATATGAAATTGGACTTGGAGTCTGAAAGATATGGGTTCAAATCCCACCTCAGATAATTACTATCTTGTGTAATAATTGTGTGATCTGGGGCAAGTCACTTAACATTTCTGGGTCTTGTTTGGACTCTATAGTCTCAATGGTCCTTTTAGTTTGTGATATTTTATTCCTTGTCTCATTTTCTGCTGTACACATTGTGGCATAAAGTCAATGAAATCATCAGAATAATATTGGCATTCAAAAGATGGGCCTTTGTTTCAGAGGAAGTCTGTGGGCATCAAAGCAGATACACAATTTCTCAAGAGCAACTTTGCGGGGGGTCTCTTCTTTCTAACCAGCTCTGGGACCAGATTATTGTCCCTCTGCCATATTTGTTCGCGTATTTTATGCCTCCATCTATCTATATTATGTATATATATATATATATGTATACACACATACATAATATATATATGTATATATATATATATATATATATATATGTCCAAATACATGTATTCATTTGGCTATCAATCTAGCTGCACACATTAATCTTTATAATGGGTATTCTTCATTTACTTTTTTTTTCCTGTGTGGATCATTAGGTTGAACTTGTGTGCGATTGGAAAACTCACTAAGGAAAGTTTGTCTTCTTTTGTAAGGAAGTAAAATACCCCTTGAACACAGGGGTATGGGGTGAATCTCACCACCTACAAGGAATCCCCCTTTCATTTGAACTCTGCACTGGACATCCTCCATGACAATGGAATATACCTTGAGGGAGCAGACATTTTCCTGGCTTATGCTCTGTTGGGTGTTGATAACAAAATAAATATTGAACCGTTATCTCTGTTGCTGAATTTTTAAGGAATTTTGTGTGGTTTTGACATGTATGAGAGACACATTGTTGGAGGAGAGCCATTAAGGCAGCATCTTGCTTTACCAAAAACTATACACAAAAGGGATCTTGTATTTTTATGCTTTTCAGGCAATTATGAGACTGTAAAGATGTGGTCTGTTATAGAATGTAATTTGTAAAAACCTATCATCATATCATATTTTAGTCATGATACAAGTGTATTGTTCTCTTAAATATTTCGTAGATATGAGCAAGTTGGAACATATGGGGATCGTGATTGTCATCCTGACCACATGAAATACCATCAGTGATTCTTTCTTCTTTTCTTTGTTCATTTTTGATGGCTGCTTCTCTTTTAGATTTCTTCAGGATCCGGCCATCAGTAATCTCAAAATTGCATCATGCCCAAAGTGAACCACCTGTGCATACTGAGTCTGGTCAGCAGACCTTTCTGTGTTTATTTCCATTGGTGTGATTCCTGAACTTCTTCATGTAGCATTCTGGGAACTATATTGTTAGAGTTCAAATCAAGCAAGTCTACTATGTTTGATGAAGAGAATAGTTTGTACTGAAATGTTACTGATCTTTTAGATTTTTTCCTCATATTTTACTTAGAGTTTCATCCCCAAATGCTCTCAGGATGAGATGGTTTAATGTGTTTAACATTAAGCTCACTGTAATTTTTTCTTTATCCATATCTCATGTCTCACTCTTTTATGAGGCAATGCTACTTACAATCTTCCATAAAATTCCTCTGCAAGAGTTTACAAAGGAGTTGCCACTCTACACCATAATTGCCCTCAGCAACTTGGCAGAGAGGTCAAGAGCTTGATGGTTGATGTTGTCTCCAGATTCTTTTACTCTTCTCATTTTGGTTATTTGATTATTTGGGTATTGCTTTACATCAGTTAAACTTCCAAAAGAAATGACGAAAGGTATGATTATGTCTCTATCCCATCACTTTATCATGTTTTATCCTGTATCTATTTTCAATCATTCACAATCCATTTCCCATTTTGGAAGATATCAGTAACAATGGTTTAACATAGGTCATGTTGGAGTGGTTTTAACTGTCTGTTATATATTTCTCCCCTTTTTGTCCTTTCTTCTAGTTTGATGTTGATTTTTATCTATGTTCTAAGTAGGTGATAGTTTCGTTGTATACAGACAGCTGATTCAGAAATGACATAGGTACATGACCAGTCATTTTTTGTCAATTAAGATACAATCAATTTCATTTTTCTGGGTGCTGTTATTAGGTACTTAGGGTGTTCGGCACCTCTTGACTGTTCTTGAATCAGGTGTTTATGATATACAGGCATAAGATTCTCCATAGTCTGCAAAACCTTCAGACTCTTATTTCTTGATGCTGAGTCATATTTTCCAAAATTTTTTTCCATCTTCTCCCCTGTAGACACCCACACATTGAAAAAGAAAGGGATGAAGCTATTTGTCAGGGAGGAGAGAGGCCCAGAACCATCCCTGGAAGGGATTTCCCTTTCTTTTTCAATGCTTTTAGGTTCTATCTGGAGCTTTCTGTTAGTGAGGAAAAGGACGATGATGAGAATCCAAGTACGTGATAGGTAGAAGGCCACAGGGAAGGAAATCATCCAGGACAAAGGGGCCATTTTACAGGTAGTAACTTGAGGGTGGCCAGGTGATGCAGGCCATAGAGTTCTGGACCTGGTGTCAGGAAGACCTGAGATCTAATGTGACCTCAGGTATTTACTGACTGTGTGACCCTGGGCAAGTCACTTAACTTCTGTTTGCCTTAATCCACTGGAGAGGGAAACAGCAAACCACTCTAGTCTCTTTGTCAACAAAACCTAACAAACAATGTGATTCTAAAGCTCCAGAAGAGTTGGATACTATTGAACACTAAATTGGGTGGAGAAGTTAAGGGATCATAGGTTTATAAAAGATGATAGATTTCTGGTTCTAATGCCCTACCTACAGTATCACCTATCTGCTGCCCAAACAACTAACCGCCCCCCCCCCACAAATGTATGCCAGACATACTTTTAAGCATAATTTGCATTGTTAACATTTTTCCTCATCAGTCTCCTCAGTCTAGAAATCTACAAGACAATATATCAAGCCCTGTGGAGCACAGAGGTATAAATGCTCACTCTGAAAATATAATGGTTAGAACTGACTCCAGCATTCTTCAGACTTTAAATGAATTGACCATTATCACAAAGGTAGTAATCCCCAGAGCAGCTGGGTGGCTGAGAGCATCTGGACTGATCTCTCTGAGTTCAAATCTAGGCTCAGGAATTTACTAGTCATGTGACTCTGGGCAAGTCATTTAACCTTGTTTGCTTCGGTTCCTCATTTATAAAGTAAGTTGTAGAAGGGAATAGCAAACAACTCTAGTATCTCTGGGAAGAAAATCACAAATGAGATTACAGAAAGTGTTGGACAGAAATGAAAATGGTAGAAGAAGAGGAGGAGGAAGAAGAAGAAGAAGGAGGAGGAGGAGGAGGAATAATCCTCAGAGACAGGAATTCCCTAAGTCCTTTGACTCCAGATCTAGTCCTTTTTCTACTCTACCTTGTCAGTGTCATGCGGGGAATAAATAGCAAAGTCAAGGCTGGCACTGAGGTCTCCTAACTCCAATACTTCTCCCACTATATCTTGTTGAACCTGGTTATTGCATCAGTGTAAAGACAATGGGGAACTACCAAAGTATGGGACTCTATAGTTTAGAGATCAATATCTATGTAAACTATCCATCTGAAAACAACTCTTTGCATTAAGTTCAATGCCTTGTACCTGATTAATAAATGTTTGCTAACCTCTCTTCTTTACTTTTGCCTCTTAAAATTCTTAGCTTCCTTCAGTTAAATTTATCTTATTTTCAGATCTTCATTCTTTCCCAGTTGAGAAAACAAGATGAAAAAAAGAAAACCAAACAATCAACCCTGTTACTAAAATGCATACACAGGCCATGCAAAGTCCTTCATTGATCACATGAAAAAAAGAAGTCTCAGTCTACACTCCGAGTCTGTCACCTCTGTACCAAGAGGTGAGCATCTTTGGGTCTTCTGGAACTGTGTGCTGGGCCTTGTGTTGATCAAAAGTTTCCAGGTCTACCAAAGTCGTTTGTCTTTATCACATTGATGCAATTGTGTAAATCATTCTCCTGGTTCTCTCACTTCATTCTGCATCATTTCATGTGTCATTACAGGTTTTATTGAAACCATCCCCTTCATTACCTTTGCTGTTGTTTAGTGATTCCAGCCATGTCTGCTGTCGCTGGCTCTTCATGACCCCATTGGAGGTTTTCTTGGCAAAGATACTGGAGTGACTTGTCATTTTCTTCTCTAGCTCATTTTTGCAGATGAGGAAGCAGAGGCCGACGGGGTTAAGTGATTTGCCCAGGCTCACCGAGCTAGTAAGTGTCTGAGGCTAGATTTGAACTCAGGAATATGAGTCTTTCTGACTTTCGTCTTGGCACATAGCTGCCCTGGTGGATCATATTGTCCCTGGGGATTTCTTGGCAAAGATACTCGAGTGTTTATCCAGATTCTTTCAAATCTAAGTCCAGGTGAGTGAGAAAAACCTTTCTTGATTTCCACCTTACCAAACCATTCCTCTTATTGGCTGCAGGACCTCTAGATGTTCTAAAATCATAAAGCCACAATTTTAGATATGTTCACCTCAGAATACTTGTTTTCCCATGACCAAGAACAAACAAACACCAAAGAGCGAAGGGTAAAATCTAGGTTTAGACTTTTCTTAACTGCCTGGCAACATGGAAGTGGAGAAGAGGGGCTGACAAAGCCATGCAGTCACAAGGTGATCCATTCCAACTCATCGCCAAGTTCTTCGTTATTATAAGCTGAAATGTATCTCCCAATAATCTCCTTGCATGAATTCTTCTACCTCGTAGAGCTACACAGAATCTTGTCCACATGAAGGTTTTTGAAATATTTGAAAATTAATAGTATGTTCTCTGCTGTGGCCTGCCTTCATGAGGTTAAACGTCCTGACTTCTTTCAACCCATACTGGTGTGACATTAGATGAACCATTATCACAAAGGTAGTAATAATCCTCAGGGCAGCTAGGTGGTGCTGGTGCAGTGGAGAGAGCACCAGAACTGGAGTCAGGAAGATAAACTTTCCTGAGTTCAAATCTGGTCTCAGACAATAGCCAGTCACCTTGTTTGCCTCATTTTCCTCATCTGTAAAATGAGCTGGAGAAGGACATGGCAAACCAATCCAGGATCCCTGCCAAAAAACTCCCAAATGACATTACACAAAGCGTTGTACAGGAATGAAAAGGCTTGAACAACAGCAAACAGGCTAAACCTCACCCATTTCTTTGTCCTCTGTCCCTCTGAAGCTATTTTGTATTTACTTCATAGCCTAAGTGACTTGTCCAAAGTCCCACAGGTAGTAGCAAGAGGAGCTAGGTCTCATTCTTCCAGATTCATTGCTCTTTACCCTGCCCTAAGCTTTTGTGACTGTAATTATAGATTTGTTGATCATATATTATTTACATTATGGTAAAGCTACATTAGCAAGGCAAGATTGTTGGGGGTTGCCAGAATTCAGAAATACAACCATGCAAGATGGATAAATAAAGAATGGTTATTTACCCTATAGAAAGGATTTATTTCCAGCTCCCCTCCACTTATCCACATAGACCAGTCAGTACACAACTTCTAATTCCCAAGGAGAATGTCAGTTCTGAGGGGTAGGCCTGTTTCAGCATTGTCTTTGGGTGCTCATTATCTGGCACAACCCCTGGTACATCCTAGTGACTCAATACATCTTTACTGAGCCAAATTAAACTAACCTGATGCTGTCTCAATAAATCATAAATCTATTTCCTTTTGCTCGGTTCTCTTAATTTTTGGCTTATGGGGTAATAATTGCTTGTTACTTATAATAATAATCTAGATGATGCCCTCTTTGAGAGTAGTCCTTGTGTCTTCCCTTAACTCTAATCAATTCAATGAAATATCATAAACAATATGCTGAAAACTTATTGACTGATTATAAATTTATTTATCCAATCTAAGATTTAAGTTGTTTTTTCTTCTCCAGACCATAAAAAATTTAGGAACTAGTAGAGTAAGAAAAAAAGAGAACATTGACTGATAAATCTGGCACAATCTCTCCTATTGGTAGACAAACAACTAGGAGGAAGACTTAACCCACAAAGACACAATGAATGGGGACTTAGGCAATACGAAGCTGTTGTAGGAGCCCCTTAAGCTTCTGATGTTGCAGAGACACCTGTGTCTTCTTCTGAGGGCAACATGCTGGCATTGCCGCCCACTGGCATCTGTCTCCCACTTGCTCCTGCCCCTGACTTTCCCTGCTCCTTACTTTTCTTTTTCCCTCATCCTTTTCTTGTCTCCTCCACCCTCAGTCCTTCCCCTCATGTCCCCCATCATCTCTCCTTCCTCTTGTCTCCTCCTCCCTCCTTCCCTCCCCTCGTCTTCACCTTCCTCTCTTCCTCCCTTATCATTCCCTTCCTCTCCCTCCCCTCTTCCCCCGACCCAAGCAGTTGTTGCTCTTGCCTCCTCATGGGCTTCAGCTGCAATGATCAGTTGAGTGCTCCCTACCATTTTCCTGTAAGAGAACACACTGGTTCTCCCAACTGTCCTCTCTCTGCTTGTAGCCTAGAGCCTAAACTTCACCTCTCCTAGTGAAAAGGAGCCCACATCTGACTGTGTGCACCATTCATTGCCTTCATTATTGCAAATTCCAAGGTGACCTTGTTTCCATTATTTCTATCATCTTGTCACAATTAAGGTGAGAGTAGTTCCCTTTAATACTTTCTCTACCTTTGAGAAATGAAATTATTAGTAAGTAATATCAAGGATTTATTAGATAAACTTTCCTGAATAAAATTCGCCTTTAGTACATCTCTCACTATTTCAACTCTTCTATTACTCTGGGTCTCAGGTCACTTCTATTGACTGCATTTTAGAAACATTTTCTCTGTCTTCTCTTTGAACTGGTAGACTACAAATCTATCCCACATCCCTTCCATTTCTCCCTTGCTGTGGATGTTGCATCATTTCAGCTGTGTCTGAATGTTTCTTGTCCCATTGGAGGTTTTCTTGGCAATTCTACAGCTCACTGGATAACTTTAGGCAAGTTTGACTTCTCAGTGTCTTTGACAAATACCCCAGACCTCCTTATGGAAGACCAGAGTTCTTGTGGTTCAGTTGTTTTGTGGTTTTCTTGGCTGAGATTCTGGAATGATTTGCTGTTCACTTTCCACCTCATTTTACAGATGAGGAAACTGTGCCCAGGGTTATACAACCAGTAAGTGCCTGAGGCCAGATTGGAGCTCAGGTCATCCTGCCTCCAGGTACAGAACTCTATGGCCTGCACCACCTGGCTACCCTCAATTACTACCTGTAAAATGGCCCCTTTGTCCTGGTTGATTCCCCTCCTTGTGGCCTTCTGTCCGTGACATACTTGGATTCTCATCATTGTCCCTTTCCACACTAAGAGAAAGCTCCAGATAGAATCTAAAAGCACTGAAAAGGAAAGGTAAGGAGTTGTTTGTCATGGAGGAGAGAGGCCCAAGACAATCCCAGGAAGGAGGATCAGAACAGGAATTCTACCCCTTTGGCCAAGGGTGGGCCCCAATTCATCCATCCTCTATTTCTATGAGAAACTAGCACTACTATAGTAAAACACCTCTGACTCATCAATTTGCTTGGTTGGTTTATAAATAAAGGATAAAAATCTGGAAAGGAAAATTAATGCCAGACTGGCTTTTAAGAGAATGTTCACTGGCTCACATACCTGACTGGCCTGGGTCATGGGGTTCATTCTTCTTCAGAAAGGACATTTAGGATTTCCATTTAGAGAATGTTTCATTGCTAATGATAGGTAGGCTTCATTGATCTAGGAGGAAATGTGTCTGGAGGACATAAAACTTAGGAAAAACAAGTACAAAACTGGAGAAAAAAGAAGTGACTTCATGGGTCAGTGTGTCAATTGATTTTACACCATCTCAGAGTTGGAAAACATGCCTGAGAATGAATATCCTCTCTGTAAAACTTTTCAAATTGTTATACAGACTTTAATTGGAGAACTCTGGTAATCTAGAACCTTCTGAAGCAGCCTGGTTCCACTCTGTGTAGGTTACAATAATGAAAATAATTGTAAATAACATTTATATGCGCCAGGAAGTGTGCCAAGTGCCTGAGACTGAATTTGAACTCATCTTCCTGACTCCAGGCCCAGTGCTCTGTCTACTGAAAACTTAGCTACCTGTAACTTAAGCATTAAAAATAATAATGAATCACATACATTTATATATAAAGCACTTATTTCTGCTGGGCACCATGCTGAGAATTTTATGCTTATTGTTTTATTACACCCTCCCAACAACCCTGGCAGATAGATGCTATTGTTACCCTTATTTTACAGATGAGGAAACTGAGGAAAACAGAATTTCAATTACTTGCCCAGGGCCACACAGCTAGTAAGTAACTGAGACTTCATCTGAACTCAGGTGTTCCTGAGTCTAAGCTTGACCCTCAATCCATTGCCACCTAGCTATCCCAGGAAGGTTTTCCTTGCCTCAAGCCCAGATCTGTCTTCCTGTGTCTTCCTAGGTTTATCCTTTGAGATCAATCAAAACGAGATTTTAATCTTTCTTCCATAAGACAAAACTTCATGAAAGAATCAATTATAACCCACTTTCAACAGAGGACAAGATGGTACACTCAGATACCTTTGGGATGGGGGCCAGTTAGGTATTGCTAATGGATAGGGCATCAGATCTGGAGTCAGAAAGACCTGAGTTCAAATCTAATCTCTGAACTTCAGAGGGTCAGAGAGGACTTTAAATCTCCCACATGCATCTCCAGAACAGATAACACAGTGTCTCCATTAGGAACCATGAACCATTTAGACCCACTAAGGAAAGGCAGCTTCAAAATTCTACAAGAAGACCAGCAGAAAAACATTCACAATGCATGAGGGGAATTTTATGACTACTCCAAGGAGAGAAAAAGACTTCCAGAACCCAGGAAGTATGAGTTACCCTTTTGCCACATGTACACTTCTAACTTAAGCCCACTTTTCTTTGCCTATGTATTTCTGGGTGGGAAAATGCGTCAGCCTTTTGGGGTTCTGTTTTGTTCCAACTGCTACTACTATGCTATGTTAGTAAATGCCCCTTTCTATAAACTATGTAAGTCTGGCAGACTAATTGATATCAGCTTAGAATCATAGATGAAAAAGACAAACTCCTTTTCAGACCCTCAGAGCTACCCCTAGACCATGAGGGGAGACATAGTAGGAGAGCTCTTAGCATGTGACCTGCCAAGTGTGAGTGTGAGCTGGGAGAGTGGCTCCAGGACAGGTAATGTAATATCAATAGCTGATAAGTAAATAGTCCATTCAAATTCTTTATGTTATCTTGCTTGAGCCTCACAACAATACTTTAAGACAAGTGCTACAAAGATAATTACATTCATTTTATAGATGAGGAAACTGAGGCTCAGACAAATACATGGACTTGCCCCTGGTCTCAGAACTAGTGTTGGAAGTGGAATGTGAATTCACATCTTCCTGACCACATGCTGCCTCTCTCTTCTTGAGATACTGCTTAAGTTTTCTCCTCTCTAGGCGAAATATCCCTAGTTTATTAAATACTCCAATGGCATATTCTCTGGTCCCATTGATGGGGGTGCTTAGGTGCATTTTCTTGAACCCCATTTCTAAAATCACATTTCTCCCTCATTTCTCCATACCCCAAGGATGCAGCCTGCCCCAACAACAACCGTTTTCTCCCTTCCTACTACAGTAGTCAGCTGCGCCTATAGAATTTATTAGCTTGATCCAGCTGTGTACTGGCTGAACTGGCTATGTACTGTGTCATAACAGTATTTACTACTTACTGACAAACCACATGTATCCTAAAATTAGAAATATGTATACTTTCTTATATTTATCATCCCTAACAAGACATTAATGACAGCAGCCTGATATTCCCTAGTCAGTCCTGACTGCTAGTTGACGCTAAAAGCACATCTCCATGCTGCCTCACCTTGGGCTATTTCCCAAAGAACTCTAGGTAAAATACCTGCACAGTACATACCAAAAAGGCATGTTCCTTTAAGAACTAGCCAGTCCTTAACCACTCCCTAATCCTGCCCTGAATCACTCAATTAGAATATTTGACACATTTTACTATAGAATATTCTATATAAACTTTACCTGTACCCCTCTAAATTTGCAGCTTCCCTAAGAACTCTTGCCAGCTGAAAAGCATAATAAATCTTTACCTTGATCTCAAAATGCCTGAGTCTGAGAATTCATTCCAGGAGACCTCCCACTGGTATTCTTGTCTTTGGGGGATTTTGGAATTTCATCTATCCTGTACCCCTTTCCAACCTTCATCACCCACACTATTCTAGTCACCTCTCTCTGAACTCTCACCAGCCTGCTTCTACTACTTCCATGCAGCATGGAGGCCCTTGAGGACATTATTAGTAAAGAGCGAACTCTCAAGTTCTAGCAAACTAGACAACCTTTGAGTCTGACCCAAATGAGAAGCTGAGTTTCTTGCCTGATGACTAGACTAGTTGAGTACAGAAAGGCTGACCATGAGGTGATGAGCATTTTGGCCATGGCAACTCCATGACATTTCTGCCCTTTGAAACCTCAAATGATTGGTGATCTTATTGACATGCATGCCCACTTCAAGGATACAGATCACAGGGCATCTGTGCTTTCTCATCTGCTACACTTGTTCATGCCTTCCCATAAATTCTCCAGAGTGGATCCTAGCAATGTGGTGTGAGCCGCCCTCTAGATCTCTTGGCATTGCATAATACCAACAGAATACTTAGCTTGTCCATCTCTTACCTTTAGCTATGTTACTGGTCTACTTCATTTTCTGGTTATAACTTTCTGATAACATCTTCTATATGCCTCTTTGTTGGTGATACATTGCAGGCTGTCAAGTGTCTCGGGATAACCCTTTCTAAAATAAATACATCAAAAATAACATGGGCATGAACCAAACTAAGACCGTAGATTTTGAAGCTAAAAAGTCACCTGTAAGTCAATAGTTGAAAGTGTGGTGTGTGAACTCCTGAGAGTCCCTTTCTTTCTGGATGAGGTCATAACTTTTCATAATAATTATAACACATTTATGCCTATTAAACCACTCATCTTTTTTCAACTATGTATCTTGATGAGCCAAATTTTCTTCAACTAAGATAACATATCACAACAGGTCGAATGCAGAAACAGGTGTGAGCATTGAGCAGTCTTTTATTAAGCCAGGCATTACAAAGATTTGTAAATTACTTCAAACTTAGCAATCTTGATTCATAGTAGCATAAATAGTGATATATATATATATATATATATATATATATATATATATATATATATCCACATAAGCAACACCTCCTTAGGGTCCACGATATTTCTAAGAGCATAAAATATTTAAGAGTAAAATTGTATGCTTTATAAAACTCATAAAGTTCCTGAGACCAAATCAATTATGTCTAAGACAAGTGAAATGCAAAATAAATTGGAGATAATCAAGCGAAGGAAGGCACTAGAATTAAGGGGCCTCTGGAAAGGCTTCCTGTAGAAGGTTGGATTATTTTCTGGGACTTGAAGGAAACCAAGGAAAGCAGGGAGCAGAAATGAGAGGAGAGGCGGTTCTAGGAACGGAGGACAGGAAGGAAAAAGCCAGGGAATCAGAAGATGGTATGCCATTTGTGAGGAAAAGCAAGAAGACCAGTGTCAGTGGCTGGAAGAAGAATGGGTGGTAAAGATGGTGAGTGTAAGGTGTAAGAAGACTGGAAAGGGTGAGGGAAAGGGGGAAAAGGGGAATGATGGGCTATGAAAGCAAATGGTGCCCTGAACATTCCAGTATGGTGAAGGGCCTAAGCCACCATCCAACAGCCCCCTTACTCAGAAAATCCTCAGGAATAGGAGGATGGGTATTAAAGCTTCAGGATATTATTACTGAACTTTCCCAAGGCAAGGTAATACCATTGCTTTTGACTATAAATGCCTTTGAAAATATTTATGTATTTTATGCAAATTGAATGTTTCACAGTTGTGTTGAGGAGCAAAAGAGAAGCTGAATTTCATGGTCTAAGTCAAGTTAACAATTTGTAAACTAGCAGAAGTAGTTGGGAGGGGAAGGGGAGGAAATGGAAAACTCTGTATTTAGACTCAGGTCATGTTATAGTCCAAGCTCTCTCTCCAGTGTCCTGCTAGTTCAGGTGCAGGATGACAGAGGCATCTGGATATCCCTGAACACTGAGTAAACCTACTTTTCTCAATATTACAGTAATTAGAGGGATTATATACATATAGACAGAGGGCACAGGGTGAATTGAATATGAAAAGATGATATGAAGAAAAAACAAAATTAAAGGATGAGAGAGGACTATATTGGGAGAAAGAGAAAGGAAGAAATTGAATGGAGTAAATTTCTCTCACAAAGAAGAGTCAAGAAATGCTTTTTCAATGGAGGGGAAGAGAAGGGCAGTGAGAAGGAAAGAATGAACCTTACTCTCATTGGACTTGGCTTAAGGAGGGAATAACATGCACACTCAATTTCATGTGAAAATGTATCTTACACTACAGGAAAGTAGGGATGTAGGGGTTAAGTGGGGAGTGGGGAGATGATAGAAGGGAGGGCAATAGAAGAATGGGGTAATTAGAAGTAAACATTTTTTGGGGAAGGGACAGGGTCAAAAGAAAGAACAGAATAAATGGGGGAAAGACATGATCAGTTGACCTATAAGATAAAGGTATAAGACTATGGTTTTTAATCTACATTATGACCATCTTCTGTTTTATGGGAGATTTTATCTCATTTGTATTCAAGGTTATGATTGCTATCTGTGTCTTTCTCTCCATCCTACTTTACATCATTTTTATGCTTTTCTTTCTCCTTTTTCCATTTTCCTCCTCACCACAATCTTCCTTTTCACCAAGATTTCCTCAATCTGCCCTCCAACCTCTGCTCCTTCCTTTTCTTTCCCCTGTCCCCTTCTACTTCTTATAGGGTAAGTTACATTTCTATACCTGAGTATGTTATTCCCACATGTGATACAGTTTACCCTTTTCTGTATCCTCCTTTCCTCTTCTCCCAGTACAATCCCTTGCCAGTACTTAAAGAGATTTTTTTTATCATCACATCAAAGTCAGCTTATACTCATGCCCTCTCTCTATGTATACCCCTTTTAAAAGTTATGATAAAGATACATTTCTCAAGAATTACAAGTATCATCTTCCCACATAGGTAGGTACACTGTTTACTCTTATTGAATGTTGTTTTTCTTTGTTTACCTTTTTATGCCTCTCTTGAGTTATATTTGAAGATCAAATTTTCTGTTGAGCTCTGGTCTTTTCATCAGGAAGGTTTGGAAGTCCCCTCTTCCATCTCTTCCTCTGAAGGATTATGTTAAGTTTTACTGGGTAGACAGTCAATTCAAGCTCCTTCACTTTACAGAATATCCTATTCCAAGGTCTCCAATCTTTTAATGTAGATGCTGCAAATTCCTGCATAATCCTGACTGTGGTTCCATGATATTTAATCTTTTATTGTCTCCTTGATCTGATAAATCTGTCATGTCCAGGAACATGGTGATGAGCTTTTATTTAAATGAAGAATCTTATAGAGATGCAAATATTCTGTTAAGCAACACAAGTACTTGACTCTAAGCTTTAACAGTATAGTTGAGCCTTTTTAAAAAGAAAAATCAGAGTACAACAGCAATAAAACTAAAGAAATATAAACTGGAGACAAAACTGGCAAACAGGACAAGAAAAAACCTGGCATCAAAAATACGTAAGGAAATAATAAAATTTTACAACAGCAATTCCCAGGTCATAACAGACAGATGGTGAAAGGATACAAATAGAATTTTAAAAAGAGAAAACATAAAAATAATTACATCTCTTGATCTGATAATCACATGTTTAGAAATATGGTCTTAGATTGTTACTATAAAAAAGAAGTTATGTTTCTTAGCTTTTTATAAAAATTATTTTTAATTTACAGAATGAAGCAAGACTTCCCATAACATAAAAAGATGACTATGTACGAAACTGTGAATCTACTATTGCAACTTGCTATTGTTTTCAAATAGACAACAGCATTAACATGTAAATTTCTCTTTTTCTTCCCTCCTCCTCCACACTAGAGATGGCCACTATTAGACTCAAATACATGTATTTGTGCACGTATATATGTTTATATACACATATACAATACACATATGTGTGTATATATCTATTTATGTACATGTGTACATACATATACATGGTATAAAATTTTTCCATTCATATATATATTTATCAGTTCTTCCTCTGGATGCAGATAATGTCTTTCTTCATATGTCCTTTAGCATTAATTTGGGAATTGATAATAGTCACAATATTTGCTCAAAGTCATTCTTAAAACAATATTACTATTACTGTATTCATTGTTTTCTTGGTTCTGCTCATTTTTCTCTTCATTATTTCATGCAGATTGTTCCATGTTTTTCTAAACAAACTTGTTCTTACTTTCTTAAAGTACAGTAATATTCTATCACAGATTACTCAGTAGTAACTCTTTCTCTTTTACCCAGGAACCCTTAGGGTTTTCGCCTCCCAGGTTGATTTTTTGGTTATTTTTTTCTTTTCTTAAAAGGGGCCATCCCTTAAGTAACTGACTAAAGAGGTCTGTTCATGGAATGGGTGTATCTCACTCAAAGAGACCTTAGCCTAAAACGACCACGGTCCCACTTTGCATCCTGGACCATCTCCAGTCATCCTGATGAATACAAGGGCACTGAACCTAGATGGCTCTGGAGGAGAAAGTGATGCAAGTGACCTTGCACAGCCCCCCCTCACTCAAATCAAAGTCAACTGCAAGCCATGTCATCATCTTGATGTCATGGTCCTCTTTGAGAATGAAGGACAAACACAACAACCCAATACCACAACTTGTTCAACCATTCCCAAACTGATAGGCATCTCTGCAAATCCAGTTCTTTGACACAACAAAGAGAGCTGCAATAAATATTTTAGAACACAGAAATTCCTGTTCTTTTTCCCTAATAATCTTTGAAAATAGAGCAAGTAGCTATTCATGATTGCAAAAAAAATGGAAGCAGTATATATAATGCTGAATATAAATTGTACATTCATGAAATTGAATATTAAATATAATTAAGATGACAAGTGTGAAAGAATACAAAGAAATATTTTTGCAGTTGGAGATGTAGAAAAACCTTTACAGAATAATGCGAAGCAAAAAAAGCATGAAGAGAGGAGCAGAGGGCTAACGATGCTAATTATGACCAAATGAAAGGAAAAGTCAATGAGAATGAATGGCCAAAAATAAAAAAAGATTCCTGATGGAAACTCAGAATGACAAAAAAAAAGCCTTTTTTTGGTAATTAAAAGTATAACACAGAACCATTTATTTTAAAATGTATGTAGGACAGCCTTTAAATTATTTTACTTGATGATATCCAAGACATTTAAAATTATTTTCCTACTCCTTTATTTAGAGTGAAAGCCATCTCTTAATTCTTTCTGCCTCTGTGAGGCAGCTCAGTAGTACAGCGGATAGAACTTTAGGCCTGGATTCAGGGAGACGCACGTACAAATTTGGTCACCAGCTATGTAACTCTCAGCAAGTCACTTAACTTCTGTTGGCCTCAGTTTCCTCAATTGACATATGGATAAATAGTAAATAATGAATGAGGATAATAATAGCATTTTCCTCCCTGGATTGTTGTAATGAGATAAATTATATTGTATAAAGTTTGGCACATAGTAGATACTACATAAATGTTTATTCCTTCCCTTCCTGTTGGGGTGGGGAGAGAGAGGGAAGAAACCTAAGTGAGGAGCAGCAATCCTGAAATAGACATTCTTGTGAGGTCTAGTCCTTAGCACAGCTTGGTCTTGATGTACCCTGGTCCAGAGGGGGTGGGGTGAGAAATATTTAGCTCTAACATAGAAGTCACTGGTTTGTCTAGCTAAGAGTGGCTTCACTGGGTTCTGGAACAGAGGGATAGCACTAAGGACCCAACATAGTAACAACGGAAGTAGGCAGTAGAGCACCAAGGATCTCAAAGGAATGGGCATCAGAATGGGCAGTGAGAGAGACAGGCCCATGCTAGACCATCACTTACTGCAATATGGAACTGATGAGCCACTTAGACATTGTTGCCAATCCAGTATTCAGGAGTCAATAGCAGATTCCTTCCCAGGGAGGGAGGGCTTATATATAGGTGTTTGTAACCTGGTTAATCTTAACCATGAACTGTATTTGTGTGTGTGTGTGTGTGTGTGTGTGTGTGTGTGTGTGTGTGTGTACCAGTAGCTAGGTGGTAGGTTAGTTAGAGCACTAGA
Source organism: Bettongia penicillata ogilbyi (assembly GCA_023548195.1). Classification (NCBI taxonomy): domain Eukaryota; kingdom Metazoa; phylum Chordata; class Mammalia; order Diprotodontia; family Potoroidae; genus Bettongia; species Bettongia penicillata. Next base: position 665,831 of record JAJHZJ010000312.1, read on the forward strand.
AATGGACTCATGTTCCTCAGTTCAAATCTAGCCTCAGACACTTGCTAACTGTGTGACCCTGGACAAGTCACTTAATCCTATTTGCCTCCATTTTCTCATCTGTAAAAATGAGCCTGAGAAGGAAATGGCAAAATACTCCAGTATCTTTGGCAAGAAAACTCCGAATGGGGTCCCAAAGAGTCAGATGCTACTGAACAGTAACAATGACTGGTAGACATTTTGTAGCAGTCCCTGACTATTTAAACCTGCCCCTATGGGATAACAGTGCTGAGTAAGAGCTCATAAAGGTCCCAGAAAGTAAATGGTCTGCTGTCCTTTGACTCGGAATGGAATTTGGGGATTTGCCCAAAATAAAAAAGCTCTGAGATCTCACTCGCTGGTTAAGCAACACTTCCTTTTTAACAATCTCTATTTCAATGAGTGCTAGTCACATGACCTTGGCATAATGCTGCTGGTACTTTCTAGGATAGCTGACACATGTTTGAATATGGCAAACAACATTTTCTCTTAGCTTACAATGAATTAGCAAGTAAACAGTGCCAAGTAACCAGAGGTTAATGCATAAGAACAAATCCAGCCTCTGTGAAGAGGCTGTGAGGTTGCCACTCTCCTAAACCCCAAAAGTCCCTCCAGACATAGTACTGATCTCAACCTAGAAGTTCCATACTCAGGACCTTTTAAAAGACTGTGGAAAAATTATCCCCTTCCTACACCTTCCAGTACAGACTTTCAAGAAAAGTAAACAACCATGTCACAGAACAGAAAAGTTAGGATTTCTTAGACTTCTTTAGTCACCACACTGTGGACTGCTTACTTCTCCCGTGCTGTGGATGGAGCTGCTGAGCAATATACCTTAAATCCTCTTTATTTGCAAATGGGTTCAGCTGGTCCTGCACATCGAATACAAACTGCTGAAGAGACATCTGCTGGTTGGGCCCATTCACTGTTCTCCAGGAGAGCAGAGTGGAGATGATCTCACACAGGCGTGTCATCGGAGGGCAAACGTAATGAACATCCATTTGTGTAACTAATCATTCTCTACACACTGAATGGATGCTTTCTTTTATTTTAAAGTGGTTTCTTCTAGGATTTACATTTTACTGTTATTTACAGTCAAATGTGATTTGGATACATATTCTTGTTACACTTGATCATTTTTTTGAAAATAGAAAAAATATGTTATTATAATTAGACATCTGACGGTTGCTCATACTGCTCACAGGATCCACAATGACTTCAGCTCATAAATGGTTAATTGGAGCTTTTCCTTTTGGGCTCTGGAAAATTTCACTCACCTTTTTCCCATTTTTGTAGAACTGAAATGCTGGCAATCATTTCACTCACCCTCTGCAGCAACATCCTAACAGTCATCGAGGTCCACTGGTATGAAGATCACATCTGGGTGCTTTTCACCAAGTGAATGAAAGAAAGCCTTGATCATTTTGCATGGTCCACCCCATGTGGCCGAGACATCAACTCCTACTAATTTTTCTCCAGCCTCTTTCAGTTGTTGAGTCAAGGTTTTCCTTGCTCTCGATCTGTTTCTCCATCTCTGTGGGCCATCCGGGCAGCTCTTGGGAGGATCGGGCTGTTGGCCAGGCGAGGCGAGGGCAGAGCAGGCGGCGGTTCGGGAAGTCGAGGCAGCGCTGAAGGCTCAGGCGGCGTCGAAAGCGGGGCCAGAGACCGCTCAGGGGAGCTTGTCTGGGCGGGGGTGGGGTTTTGTGTGATGGAGATTTGATTGAATTGAAGAGTTTGGCTAACTTGAGTTCCAGTGATTTGAACTTGCTGGGTCCCGGTGACACTGAAGCTTGGGCTGCTTTGTTGTGTGGGAGATTCAAGAAAGTCTATTTTTAAGTTTTTTAAATTGATCCTTTGTTTTGATATGTTCCCGATCCCAGAGAGCCATTCCTTTCATCGGACAATGTTTTTAAAGACAAAATGAGAGGAAGAGGGAAAAAAATATCAGAAGATCCACTCAGTACATTGAAGGTGCACTTTCAGTGATAATTATTTTTATCCAAATTTACTTTTGGGGGGGCTGTAAAGGAATTATTTTGGGGGGTTTTTCTGCAGTTTTCAATGGCAACTCTAATCATATTCCAATCATCTGTCTTTTTATATCTATCAAATATTCTGCTGAGAATTTTCATTTCTACCACTTAATGTAGATGAACAGCAGTTCCCTGAATATCTCTTAAGACCTTGTAGGCACAGAAATAGAAATGCATGCAGATGTAGAGTCATTCATATGATAAATGTCAATCGAGCAGGTGATCTTCACTCATTTGGTCACTGACAGAAAAAATGATAACTTTGTGGGCAATGAAACAAGAAAGATGGGTGGGTAGGTGTGGTTCTCTAAACAATAAAGGTAAGTTTCTGCAAAATGAAGACCAGCGCTTCTTGGAGGATGATATTTCAATTATATGTTTCAAAATATTTGGTATTCATTGTTCAGTCATCCATAGAAAATGAAACTTGTAGAGTTTGATAATGTCTTGGATTTTAATAAGGGCCAGAGCTTGAATTAAGAAGAGCCTGGATCTAACAGTCTCTTTGTTCTCTGAAGTAAACTCAGAGAATACCTCTTCCTATGTCAACAAAGCCAGATGGGGCTGATTTAGCATTCCTTCCGAGACCCTTAACCCAAGACGTTATCTTGAATGATGGGAAATTTTCCATATCTTAATATTTTGTGGATATATACTATGTTATGACATGTTAGTGGCAAAAAACCCCAAAAAACACAGATATCCTGGGTCGCAATTTCAATTGAAACTTTGTCAACTCTGTTATCTTATTGTATTTACAACTTATGCAATTAAGAAATTCCTCTCCCATGGTCTAGTTAATCAGTCATGGAGACCATAAATCTGAAGGACACAGACCGCCCTAGATTGTCCTAAAACAGCTCCACATCTAGATTCAGCCAAATCGTTCTCCATAGAGAGAATATACAACAAAATAAACTATACTCTTTTTTGCCTCTCCAGGCCCAGGACACCCTCTTTACCTCCCCTCTCCCGTGCGCCCCCACTAGTTGAATTCACATTTTTCACTTAAAGGTTAACTAAAATGCCTCCTCTTAAAAGTATCTCCCCTTAGGCTAATGTAGCATTCTATCTTGCAGCTTCCTCATGTTCTTGGTGGTTTTGTGTATTGTTATTGTCTTTTCTTCTCATCACCAAGAGTTTAAGGACCTTAGAATTTCTAAAGCCTTTATCTCTTCCAGTGCTTAAGCAAATACTCTGCACACACATACATAAATGATTATAGAATGCACATGGGAAAAGGAATTTGATTTTTCCTTTACTAGTACTGTTTTAGGTCTACTAAGGTATGTTCCTTAAAAGATACAAACTTTAAAAACAATTAAGCAGGAAACCTAAACTTATTGGGGAGTTTGTCAGTTCATTTGTTTGGAGTTCACTGAGAGGCTTACTCTTGCCACCTGTATAACCAGAAGGAGGTATTATGAAAAGTAGATAGAGACTAATATTTAATGGCGTCCTGTTGCTCTTATGTGAACTGGGGTGCTCAGTGTATGAGCTGTGAGTTCTTCCAGGTAAGAGTTGTGTTGACCGAGTCAATCAATCCAATCAACTCTACCTCACTTAAAATAAGGATCAATATGAAATGCCCTGATATGTCATGAGGTAAGTAGGTTCTCTATTGAGTCAAAGGCTTTAGGCTAAGTGTATAAATCAATTTATCAGTTTTAGTTGTCCTTGAAACTGATTAGATGAACTTCAGTGATGGTACACAGGAAGGATGTTTGGATTGAATGAAGAAATATGGTCATACCTGATAGGTTGGATGGATTTGAATTCAGGTCTTCTTGAATCCAGCCCTAACCCTCTTATCACAGCACCACCTCACTACCTCATACATGGCAGAAACAAAACAAAAACCCAGGTCACTGAGATTCTAAATCCTGAATTATCCAGTTCTCCCATAATATTTTTCCTATTCTGTGACAGAAGCAAAGGGACAATTAATAGGAAGTCCTAAGATCACAGGGCTAGAGCTCAAAAGGTCCTTAGAAGTAGTTTAGTCTAATCACTTCATCACACTCCAAATGAGGAGACTTGAAACCCAGAGATTTAGTCACTTGTCCAATCAATGCCCTTAGTTAACAGTAGAGGGTGGACTGAAGAGCCCGGAGTCTCTGATTCCACATGGAGCATTCTCTCAACCAAGGCCTCTCCTATCAGACAAGTCTCTTTGGGCAGTGGCTCTACTGAGTCTAATGAGATTCCTCATACGTAAAGCACCCAATGAGAACTGATCATTCCTAAGGACTCTTGGAGCTCTGAAATTGATGATGCTTTGTTCTCTCTTCTCTTTATAGCAAAATGCTCTTGATTCCAGACCTCAAGCATCCTCAAGCAACATCCTTAGTCAAGGCCATTCAGCAAATGACAGGCAGCATCCCATCCCTCAACTGCCTGGTGAGTCACCCAATCTCTGATATCTGGTGTCCTTAGAGTGAGAAGAAAGGCTGCTGGACAAAGGAGGCTTGTGGTTAGAGAATCTTCAGAGATGATCAGTGAAGCTGTTGAGACCAAGCAGGTTTCAATAGTGGGGCATTTGTTTTTCTATTTTCTACTGTTTTTAATTAAATTTATTTTTTATTAATGGAAATGTATTTTCTATCAATTCCCACCCTCCATCCCAATGGGAAAAAAAAGACAAACAACTTTCTTTTAACAAACATAAGTGCAAATCAAATTCCCTCATTGTTTGTGTCCAAAAGAATATTTCATTCTGCACCCTGAGTCCATCACCTCTCTTTGAAGAGATGGATATCATGCTTAATCTTTGGTCGTCTGGAATCATGGGCATTGCATTGATCAGAGTTCTTATAGCTTACAGAGTTGTTTGTGCTTAAAATATTGTTGTTATTGTATAAAGCATTCTAAAGAATCAATCAACCAACCAGTATTTATTAAGTGCCTACTGTGTCAGGAACTGGGTTAAGTGCTGCAGATATAAAGAAAACAGACCCTTCTCTTAAGATGAGGACAATCCAATAGTGGAGACCACCTGCAAAAGACCATAGACAAACAAGATATAGATGGGGAGAGTCTTAAAGGGAAGATACTAAGATTAAAGAGTACTGGGAAAAGTTTCTTGAAAAAGTAGGGCCTGGTTGGACTTGGAGGAACCCAAGGAAGTTATGAGGTGGAAATGAGGAAGGAGAACATTCCAGGCACATGGGGACAACCATTGAGAATACTCTGCATACAGAGTGAAGAAAGAAATGAATTCCCAGGACATGTGGATACTGAGGGGATTTGGATACTGTTGGATTTTGGTTGGCCAGGGGCATAAAGCTAATGCAAGCTATGAGTTTGTGACTCTGCATCGCGGAGGAAGGCAACAGCTGCCCTTGCCCAAATATCTTTGAAGGTAGAGGAGTCACCCTTAGCACTGAGGAATCCCACAAGACCCTTAGTACAAACATGAGAACAAAAGCAAGGCACAGACTGTTAAAAAAAAAAAATAGTGTCCAGAGTGACACTATTCGCAGAATGAACAGAATTTTCCAAAGAAAACTATAAAATGTTCCCAAAGGATTTGTGCTTAAATTATATTGGAGAAAAGAAGAGGATAATTAAGGGGAGATTACTACTCTAGAGAGACAGGATATGTAAATAATGGACCACAGAGAGAGAGACTGAGTGACTCAGCTATGATTTTTCATTGTTTTTCCCTTCCAAGGAAAATAATCTGTACATTGGTGAGGACAAAACAAAAATGGCTAATAAGACATTTATACTGAAGATAAGCATGGAGAAAAAGAGATAAGAAACAAAAGGAAAAAGACCTACATGTACAAAAATATTTAGAGTGAGGGGAAGAATATCAGTTAGGGAATAGTGGAGTAAGTTGTGGTACATAACTGTGATGGAAAGATGTGAAAATGAGCGTCTCAGAAATACCTGGAAAGACTTACATAGGTTGATGCAAAGTGAAATATAATGGGTGCAAAATAACAGACATACTGTAGTAGGATCAGCTGTGAATGACTTAGCTATTCTCAGCAATACAATGATTTATTAACCCTGTGAAAGACAGGATGAAAAATCTTATCCATCCTCAGAGAAAGAACTGATGGTGTCTGAATGCAGATTAAAGCAACTTTTTTTTTCCCACTTTATTTTCTCAAGTTTTTTTCCTATGTTTTCCTTCACAACATGACTGTTATGAATATGTTTTATATGACTGCACATGTATATCCTCTATGGAATTTTTTGACTTCTCTATTAGGAGAGGTGGAGAGGAAGAAAGGGGGAGAATTTGAAACTCAAAGTTTTAAAACTACATGTTAAATGTTGTTTACATGTAACTGGGGAAAAATTAAATACTAAATAAATACTAAAAAAGAGATAAGCATGGAGACAGTAAGAGAACAACTACTTCCTCTAATGAGTTCAGGTTATTATGCCCAAAGGAACTAATAGCCCATGATTCTGAAAGCACTGGCAGGTATAATTGCTAAGCCACCATCAGTGATCTTTGTTCATTACCCATTAATGATAAAAGCACATCAACAAGTATTTCTAAAAAGAAGAAATATGAAGTATAAATGACCATTTGAAAACATGTTTCAAATCAGTAGAATAAGAGAAATACAAATTAAAAGAAATGCTAGAGATTTAACCTCATACCCTGTAAATTCCCAAAATATGGAATATCAGTGCTACAGGGACTGTGGAAAGACAGGTCACACTAAGACACTCTGGGTAAACCTGCAAACTGTTCAAACCAGTCTGGATATCAATTTGGCATTATTAAAAGAAAAATGACAAATGTCCATACTCTTTGACGTAATGAGGTTACTACTAGGCATATGCACAAGGAAATCAAAGACTCAAAAATAAAGTTTGATTACTGTGATGTGCTCTGGACAGGCCCTGCTACAACCCCTACTGGGATCATATTATTATATAGATAAGACCACTTCCCCTGAGAGTTTTTAACTAGAAGGGTTAAGTCAGCCAGTTTTGTATAAATAAAAAGTCAGGGAGTGAATGTGGAGGAGACAAGAGTCAGGACAAAGTAAGTTTGTAAAATGAGTGCCTTAAGTCATGTAGATCCAGTCTACCAGTGCAAGAGCAATCCCAGCTGTGGCTGATCCCTTTTCAGTGTGAGCATAAAAGAAGGGAGGGGGTCATTGCTCCTCTGTCTAGGCTAGAATTTCACCTTTTATTGACTGCTATGATTGGGATCTGAGAGGGGTCTCATTGTGGAAGGAAGAGACAGGAGAAGATCTGCTGGCTTTAACTGTTACTGAATCTGTTGTTGCAAAACTTATTTTTGTCCTCTCACAGCTGTATCCTTACCAGCTAAGTAAGTGTTTTTTATCATATGCTTATGATTTCCCTATGTTATTATTTACATGACCTTTGTTTCTGTAGAGTCAATCATTTCCATCATCTTAATACTCAAGATTAGACAAGCCTCCTCAACCTCTTGGAATATTATGGATTATCATCTCTCTATCTATAAACACTTAAAACTACACTTTGTGATAGCAAAGAACTAGAAAAAATGAATCTCATTGACTGAGGAATGTTATTTAAAAAGGTCTATAGCAAAGGAATGTAATAAACTATTACTGGACGGTAAGAAATGACAAATATGAGGAATTCAGAGAAACATGGGACAATTTCTATGAAATTAATACAAAGGGAAATAAGCACAACCAAAAGAACAAGAAATATAATTACTGTCACAATTTTGGGGGTGGGGGAGGAGAAAGGAATCACTAAAAGGAAATAAAGTAAACCAACAATGATTCTTGTTAACAGAATCATGACTCCCTAGGAGATAATCACAATCGAGGTACACACCACAGTGACATCTCATGGGCTTTAGGATTGCTGATCCATAGAATATATTAAACCTGGGGAAGTCATCCTCCTAGTGAAGCACAAATTGCAAATGCAATTTGGGCTATGAGGGTAGCCCAAAGGTGTGTGATGCATCTCTTTAATAAAATATTTTATGTTGTTTTTTTCTGTACAATCCTTGGTTGGTAATACAGCAGTCTACTCATGCTTACCATATGTCTTTTCCTTTTGGTTGACCTGAAACATTTCTTCTTTAGAATGTCACAAAACCAATTCGAACTTTTGTGTTATATGGTAACTAAAGCCCTAGACTTGGAATATGGAAGATAGAACTTCAAATTTTGCCTGAGCTTTGCAAGTAATAGAGAGTAATTAATCTGAAAAAAAAAATCCGAGGGCTTGAAAGGACCACAGATCACAACAGAATGAAATGGCATGTAAAAGGAAATGTGATTTTCCTCAATTAGCCTCAGTTGAGAGATGCACTGCATGGGATGAGCAGAGAGGTGGGGCTATGGACAGAGCTTTATGCCTGAAGTCACACAGACATGAGGTCAAATCCAGCCTCAGATACTTGTAAGCTATATGACCTTGGCAAGTCACTTTCTCTCAGTTTGTTCATCTGTAAAATGAGGAAAATAATGGCACCTATCTGTCAAGGTTCTTGTGAGTCACAAATAAGATGCTAACCATAAAGCATTTAACACAAAGCTTGGCACATAGTACACAATATATAAATGTTAACTATTCTTATTAGGAGTAGTAGAAGTATACCAGTAAGACTAAGAGTCTCAAAGAAAGAGAAGATGATCTATAAAAACAGAAGATACTCATATCAATAGAAAACCAAAAAGAGATCTTAAATCATTCAATTTCAGAAAAGGAAACTGAATGAATTATAAAGGAACTACCAAATTAAAAATCCCTGATATAGATAGATTAGTAGAATTCTATCCACTTTCAAGAATAAAATTAATGGGGGGAGGAGCCAAGATGACGGAGTAGAAAGACTCACGTATGCTAGCTCCGAATCCACAGCCCATAAATTTCCTGTAAGATGAACTTCCCACAAATTCTGGATCACTGCAAGTTGCACAGAAACACAGTGGAAGAGATTTCCATTCCAGAGAGCCCTGGAGAGCGGTCCCCAGGGATCCGTCGCACCCCAGAAAGTAGAGCCCACTCCTGTGCTGCCCTGGCCACGAGCCCAGAGGAACAGATCTGAGCAGGCTTCAGGGGCGGAATCTCCGGCGGCCGGGAAGGTCCCTCCGCCCACAGATGCTACAGGTCAGTGAGAGAGACGTCTAGGCTGGCTGAGAGGGGAGCGGGGTATCTCCGTGGCTCGGGCCCCCTCGGGAGGCAGCGGCAGCGGAGAGCGGCAGAGGCAGCAGCAGGGGCAGCAGCAGGGGCAGCAGCGGGGGCAGCGGCAGAGGCAGCAGTGGTGGCCCGGGACTCCCAGAGCAGCAGGCAGAAGTTCAGGTCTCTGCATAAACCCCCTGAGGGAACTGAGCCTGGGAGGCCGCCCTGCCCCCACCCCAGCACCAGAACTTAAGCTCACATTGAATAGCAGCCACTGCCACCACGGAAAGCTCTGAGGCTGGGAAGCAGCATTGGATTCTCAGACCCCAAGCATAAGCTGGGCAGATCTAGGCAGGGGTGGAGAGGAATTTCAGAAGTCAGACAACTGGCTGGGAAAATGCCCAGAAAAAGGAAGCAGAATAAGACCATAGAGAGCAACTTTATTGGGGAAGAGATGTTCCTTCCCCGCTTCATTTCTGATGATGAAGTACAATGCCTGCCATCGAAGAAAGATGTGGAGGTCGGGGCCTCTCTATCCCAGACATCCGAGGTGGATGTCCGGTGGGCTCAGGCCATGGAAGAGCTCAAAAAGGATTTTGAAAATAAAGTTAGACAGGTGGAGGAAAAACTGGGAAGAGAAATGAGAGAGATGCAAGAAAAGCATGAAAAACGGGTCAATACCTTGCTAAAGCAGACCCAAAAAAATGCTGTAGAAAATAACACCTTGAAAAATAGGCTCACTCAATTGGCAAAAGAGGTTCAAAAAGCCAATGAGGAGAAGAATGCTTTCAAAAGCAGAATTAGCCAAATGGAAAAAGAGGTTCAAAAGATCACTGAAGAAAATAGTTCTCTCAAAATTAGAATGGAACAGATGGAGGCTAATGATTTTCTAAGAAACTAAGAAATCACCAAACAAAACCAAAAGAATGAAAAAATGGAAGAGAATGTGAAATATCTCATTAGAAAAACAACTGATCTGGAAAACAGATCCAGGAGAGACAATTTAAAAATTATGGGACTACCTGAAAGTCATGATCAAAAAAAGAGCCTAGACATCATCTTCCATGAAATTGTCAAGGAAAACTGCCCTGACATTCTAGAACCGGAGGGCAAATTAAGTATTGAAGGAATCCATCAATCACCTCCTGAAAGAGATCCAAAAAGAGAAACTCCTAGGAACATTGTGGCCAAATTCCAGAGTTCCCAGGTCAAGGAGAAAATATTGCAAGCAGCTAGAAAGAAACAATTCCAGTATTGTGGAAATAAAATCAGGATAACCCAAGATCTAGCAGCTTCTACATTAAGGGATCGAAGGGTGTGGAATAGGTTATTCCAGAAGTCAAAGGAACTAGGACTCAAACCAAGAATCACCTACCCAGCAAAACTGAGTATAATACTTCAGGGGAAAATATGGTCTTTCAATGAAACAGAGGTCTTTCAATCATTCTTGATGAAAAGACCAGAGCTGAAAAGAAAATTTGACTTTCAAACACAAGCATGAGAAGAAGCATGAAAAAATAAACAGCAAAGAGAAGTCATATAAGGGACTTACCAAAGGTGAACTGTTTACATTCCTACATGGAAAGACAATATTTGTAACTCTTAAAACGTTTCAGTATCTGGGTAGTTGGTGGGACCACACACAGATGTACACACACACGCTCACATACACACACATGTACATGTGTGCATGCACACACACATACACACAAGCACGCACACACAGAGACAAAGAGCACAGAGTGAATTGAATAGGATGGGACCATATCTTAAAAGAAATTAAGGTAAATGGTAAGAGAGAAATGTAGTGGGAGGAGATAGGGTGAAATCGAATGGGGTATATTTTCTCTCATTCAAGAGGCAAGCAGGAGACTTTTTAGTGGGGGGAAAAAGAGGAGAGCTGAGAAAAAAAAACAAGAAGTTTACCCTCATCACATTCGACTAAAGGAAGGAGTAAAATGCACACTCATTTTGGTATGAAAACCTATCTTACAGTACAGAAAAATGGGGAAGAAGGAGATAAGCAGGGAGGGAGGGATGATGGAAGGGAGAGTAATGGAAGAAGGGAGCAATTTGAGGTCAACACTCTTGGGGAGGGACACGATCAAAAGACAGAGTAGAAACAATGGGGGGCAGAATAGGATGGAGGGAAATACAGTCAGTCTTCTACAACACGACTGTTATCGAAGTCATTTGCGAAACTCCACAGATAGGGCTATATTGAATTGCCTGCCTTCCCAAAGGGAATGGGTGGGAAGGGAGGGATGGGGAGAATTTGGAACTCAAAGTTTTAGGAACAACTGTTGAGTATTGTTGTTGCTACTAGGAAATAAGAAATACAGGTAAAGGGGAATAGAACGTCATCTGGCCCTACAGGACAAAAGAGAAGATGGGGACAAGAGAAGGGAGGGATGATAGAAGAGAGGGCAGATTGGTGATAGGGAAAATTAGAATGCTTGGTGTATTGGGGTGAGGGGAGGGGATAAATGGGGAGAAAATTTGGAACCCAAAATTTTGTGAAAATGAATGTAAAAAGTTAAATTAATTAATTAATAAAAATAAAAAAGAATAAAATTAATGCCTACACACACTATGAAATTATTCTCCAAAAGTGAAAAAGAGAACATTCTACCAAATTCACTTTATGAAACAAATTGAGTCCTAATAACTAAACCAGGGAATGATAAAGGAAAGAAAGAGACCAACAGACCAACCACATCAACATTATTGATTTTTAAAAATTTAAATAAAATCCTGGTAAAAATATGATAGCAATTCATCCAAAAAAAATGTTCACTGTGAGTATATCAAATTTATACTCATTCAACCTTAGAGGAAAAAATCAGATTATTAAAACTCCAATATTTTATTCATGACCAGTGTCACTGTATTGAAAAGCACATGTGAGGGAGTGCCCTGTAAGGAGACTGGAAAGGTTGGATGTAGCTAAGCTTTGCCCAGATGCTGAGATAAGAACTCACCGTTTGACAAAAACTGCTGGGAAAACTGGATAATAGTGTGGAGGAAACTGGGCATAAACCAATGCCTGACACTATACAGAAGAATAAAGTCCAAATGGATATATGATCTAGGTATAAAGACTGATACTATAAACAAATTAGGGGAGCAAGAAATAGCATATTTATCAGATTTATGGAGAATAGAGAAATTTATGACCAAACAAGAGATAGAGAACATTATAAAGTGCAAAATGGATAATTTTGATTACATTAAATTGAAAAGTTTTTTGCAGAAATAAACTCAATACAACCAAGATTAAGAGGGAAGCAGAAAACTGGGAAAGAATTTTTGCAACTCGTGTCTGTGAGAAAGGCCTCATTTTTAAAATATATGGAGAATTGAGTTAAATTTCAAGAATACAAGTCATTACCCAATTGATAAATGGTCAAAGAATATGAATAGGCAGCTTGTAGAAGAAGAAATTAAAGCTATCAATAGTCATATGAAAAAATCCTCTAAATCATTTTTAATTAGACAGATGGAAATCAAGACAACTCTGAGGTACCACATCACACTGATCAGATTGGCTAACATGACAAAACAGGAAGATCATAAATGTTGGAGAAGACGTGGGAAAGTTGAAACACTAATTCATTGTTGGTGGAACTGTGAGTTGATCCAACCATTCTGGAGAGAAATTTGGAACTATGCCCAAAGGGCTGCAAAAATGTGCATACCCTTTGTCCCAGCAATATAGCTTCTAGGACCGTATCCCAAAGAGATCATAAAAATGGGAAAGGGTCCCACATGAACAAAAATATTTATAGCATATTTCTTTGTGGTAGCCAAGAACTAGAAATCAAGGGGATGTCCATCAATTGAGGAATGGCTGAAAAAGTTGTGGTATATGAATGTAATGGAATACTATTGTGCTCTAAGAAATGATGAGTATGAAGATTTCAAGAGACCTATAAGGATTTATATGAACTGATGCCGAGTGAAAGGAGCAGAACGAGGAGAAGATTGTACACAGTAACAACCATAGTGTGCGAGGAAGTATTCTGGTAGACTTAGCCTTTCACAGCAATGCAAGGGAAGGTTTAGGAACCTAAAACATTCCCGAAGGTCTCTTGAGGCAAAATATCATCCACATCCAGAGAAAGAACTATGGAACTGGAATGCAAAATGAAGCAGAATATTTTCTCTTGTGCTTTGGTTGGTTTTGCTTTGGTTTTTCTCATGGTTTCTCCCGTTCATTTTAATTCTTCTATGCCACATGACTAATGTGAAAATGTGGTTAATTAGAATATATGTGCAGAACCCATGTAAGATTGCATGCTGTCTCAGGTGGGAGTCAGAAAGGAAAGGGAGAAAATCTAAGACTTATGGAAGTGTTTATAAAAAATCAAAAACAAATAAATTAATATAGGTGAAAAAAAGGTTTCGAATACCAAAAAGGACATCCTGTACTTACTTGCTTCTGGAGGTGAGAGGAAGCCACTGGAATTGATTTAAGTGGCTTGCCCAGGGTCACAGGGTCTGAGGCCAGCTTTGAATTCAGGTCTTCCTGACTCCAGGCCCAGCACTGTATTCCCTGAACCATCTAGCACATGATTACCAAAAATGAAATGGAAAACTTCCATAACATGAAATTTAAACACTTCTGTATAAACAAAATTAATTCAACTAGCATCAGAAGGGAAGTAGTTCGGCAAGAAAAAAACAAACCTTTGTATCAAATGATTTGATAAGGTTCTTGTCCAAATTATTTATGCAACTAATAGAAATGTGTGGGTAAAAATCATTCTCTAATTTATTTGAACAAATAGTTCTCAAAAAAATTGTAAACTACTAATAACAATATGAAGGGATGCTCCAAATTACATATAATAAGAGAAACATTTTTTTAAAAGCAATAATGCTTTACTCATACCCTAAACATTCACAAAGATGACAAAAGATGGTGGAAATAGCAGATGTTGGAGGTGTTCTGGAAAAACTTGAGGACAAATGCTCAACCTTTCCATCCTTCATCAAGTCTTTCACCATATCCCTTACCCTCCCCAACTTTGCAAAAGACCTCACTCCACAATTCACTGACAAAACTGACATCTTTTCCCAAGAGTTCCCTCTTCTCCTTTTCTCCTGATCTCACACCCATCAGACAACTATTTTCCTCCAGTAAATTCACTTACATTTCTCTCTGATAAAGAGGTGGCTCCTCTCCTCAGTAAAGTAAACCTCTGGACATGCATCTTTGCCAGTACCTTACCCCAATCATCATCCACTATCATTCTCTTATTTAAATGTTTCCATATCTATTGATATCTTTTATCCCATCTACAAACACATCCATGTCTCCCAATATTTCTCCATTAGCTGTCCTCCATCTCCATCTTCTAAGTTAACTTTCTTGTGAGTCATCTATGCTAAACAGATCTCCACTTACTCTGCTCTGATTCATTTGAAAGCCTTTGCCATCTGTTTTCTACCCCAGTTATTTAACTAAACAGCTATCTTTAAAGTCACCAGTGACATTTAATTGCCAGATTAATGGTTCTTGTTCTAAGTCTTCATCTTTTGTGACCTATCTGCAGCATTTGACACTGTTGATCACCTGAGATGGTACTCTACTCAGTTTTCTAGATCCTGCCTTCTTCTGGTTCTCTGATTTCCCATCTACTGCTCCTTTTCAGTCTCTTTTGCTGGATCATGCTCCAAATCATCTTCACCAACTATGGGTATCTCTTAAGACTCTGTCCTGAGCCCTCTTCTCTATTCTCTCCATTATATCTCCTTTGAAATTATGATGATTTGAAATTTGATGAAATCATTGACTCCCATAATTTAAATGACTCTCTAGGCAGAAAATTCCCAGATCTATCTACCTAGATAGGTGAAAAAAAAGGTTACTGGCTCCAGTAACAAATCACTGCTTTTTATACATGTCAAACTGGATGTCCCATAGACATCTCAAATTTAACATGCCCAAAAAAGAACTCATTATCTTTTCCCCTAAACGCTCCCCTCTTCCCGACTTTACTATTACTATTGTGTGTGTGTGTGTGCTTGTGTGTGCGTATCCTTTTGTCTCCATTCACATGGTCACCACCATAGTACAGACTCTTATCCCCTTTGTCCTGGACTATTACAATGGCTTTCTGAATCACTAATTACTTTATGAAATAGGGGCAGTCACTCCAGGTTCTTTGGATCCTCACCAGGAAAGACCACAATGGGAATGGGAAGTGAGGCTGCAATCACATGTGAATAGGTCACCAAGGGAACAGAGGCAGACAGAACAAAACATGCAGAGATGAGCAGTGCAAAGGGGTTAGAGGCAGATGTAGTGGGACCTGTGATAGGATGGTGGAACAAGGCAGGCAGAGGGGTGTGGGAGAGGCACAGAAAAGATCATTCACACAGCTGTGAATCAGAGTTGGGATCATTTGGCAGCACTGACCCAATGGAAATAGAAGACTCCTGGTGGTGCAGGAGTTTGAGATCTCATGATCCTGTTTTTCCAGGGTTTTGGCAGGAGGACAGATAAGACCTGGGCTACCTTGGAGTTAGTTCATTAATATATTGAAGTCATCTCAAAAATGTCAGCAAAACTTTAAAGTTAACTTATCTACTACACCTTATTGTTATCAGCACCATTCCTTGTTCTACTGGTATTACTGTGAATGTCTGGAATTTGAGATTTACATGTCACATGACCAAAAAGTCCTAACGATAAAGCCTAGGTGACTTTACTGATTCAGAACATGATGTGATTTTGGGGTAACATATGATACAATTCGAACATTATCCTCCTTGGATCTTTGGGATGATTTGTACATGACTTCTGGGTTCTTTGCAATCTTACTTGCTGCTATACCACTTTATTTTTTCTGTTTAGGCATTTTTCAGTCATATCTGACTCTTTGTGACCCCATCTGGGATTTTCTTGGCAAAGATAGCGTGATTTTGCCATTTCCTTCTTCAGTTCATTTTATAGATGAGGAAACTGAGGCAAACAGGGTAAAATGACTTGCCCACTTGGTAAGTGTTTGAGGATGGATTTGAACTCAGGTCTTTCTGGCACTCTATCTACTGCACCACCTAACTGGCTTATTGCCACTTTACGTGAATGTGAAAATTGTATAGTGAAAATCATTAATGTAATGAAAGGAGAGACAACAAAGGAGGTTATTATGAGGCTACTTGAGACATTTGACTATGGATGCCTTTCTGCGGAGCAATAATTGGAAACTAAGGATCTTATTTTTAGCTGCTAGGTGGTGCAGTGGAAAGAACACTTGAGTCAGGAAGACTGATCTTCATGGGTTCAAATCTGGCCTCAGATACTTACTACTTGTGTGACCCTGAACAAGTCATTTAACCCTGCTTGCCTCAGTTTCCTCATCTGTAAAATAAGTTGGGGAAGGAAATGCCAAACCACTTCAATATCCCTGCAACAAAACCCTAAATGATGGCCTGAAGAGTCAGACATGGCTGAATAATCATTATATACATTAAGCTCTTAAAGCTCAAAGTTACTAAGACTTCGGAGAAAAGAGGTATGATGGTCTACTATCTGAGAAGGAGCTCCTCACACAAAAAGTGAGAACAAAAAGGAGGTTTTCTCACAGAAACTAGATGTCACAATTGAGTTTGAAAATATCGTCATCTGATATTGCAAAAACCCAGTCTGAGGAACTCTAAAGAAGAACAGGCTTGAAAGAGGTCAACAAAGAAATATAGGAGAAGAAGAGAGGATGGGATGGTCACATGGGAAAGGAAAGAATGATGAGTGCACAGAAAGTGAGGAGTATCTCCAGCATGTTTGGTAGACCTTCTCTATTAAACTTCTGGTAAGATATTCACAAACTGGGAAGGGTTGGGTGGTGGCAGTATTCATCATTGGAGGGATCTCCCAAACGGGCAAGATGAGGATTCATTTGATTATCCTCCTTGACTTTCTCCGGCAGTTGACCCCTTGGACCACACCCC
This sequence comes from Bettongia penicillata ogilbyi, assembly GCA_023548195.1. Classification (NCBI taxonomy): domain Eukaryota; kingdom Metazoa; phylum Chordata; class Mammalia; order Diprotodontia; family Potoroidae; genus Bettongia; species Bettongia penicillata. The sequence goes on from JAJHZJ010000312.1 coordinate 682,945, forward strand.
TTCTCCCTTGGCTTCTTTGACAGGATTAGTTTGTTAGATATTAGTGCGTATTAAGTACCTACTATGTTCTAGATGCTGTTCTGAGTGCTGGGGATATAAAGAAAAAACAGAAAAAATAATCCTTACTGAGAAGGAGCTCACAGTCTAATGGAGGAGACCATATGCAAACAAGCATATACAGAAAAGATTCAGGCAGGATAAATTGGGTGTTGTCTAAAAGGAAGGCACTAAGATTAAGGAGAAATGAAAAGTTTTTATGGAAAGTGGGATGTCATTTGAGATCTGAAGGAATCCAGGGATTCCAGGAGGCATCAGGCTTTATCTTTGGTGGGGTTCGGGTTTTCCTGAATTGTGGGCATCTGTCTCTCCCTTCCAGGATTGCCTCAGGATGATGCCTCAATGTAGAGACAAGGAGAGAGAGAGAGAGATGTTGAAAAAGAAGGAGGGAGGAGGAGAGACAGAGAGGAAGAGAGAGTGAGAAAGGAAGGGAGAGGGAGAGAGAAAAGGTGAGGAGAAACCAAAACAGTTCTTCTCTATTCTCTTTATTCCTCTTTCTCCTCCTCCTATTTCTTTTCCTTCTCCTTTTCCTCTTTCTCCTCCTCCTCCTTCTACCTCTTCTTCTTCTCTGTCTCTCACTGTCTCTCTTTCTGTCTGTCTGTCTGTCTCTTTGGACATCTCTCTATCTCTCCACCCTTTTGCTTGTTGGGCTCTTTCTCATGGTTTCAATTCTTACCTCCAGGTTAGTGCCCACAATTTTTTATAGAAGCACAGAAATATAGAATCTCAAAGTCTGTGTAATCTAATCCATATCTGAGTCCCTGGGACATGAGAAACTGTATTCCAGGTATGGCAGAATGGCCATTGTAAAGGCATAGGGACATACGAGATAATCAGAGAGAGGGCCTGGTTGGCTGAATCTGAATACAGGATGAAGAGTAATATCCAGTGAGGCTGGAAAGGAGGCCGGAGTCAGGTTCTGAAAGGCTTTAAAAGCTAAACAGGGTAATTTTTTTTTAGCCTAGAGGCAATAGGGAACCACTGGAGTTATTTTTCTGTATTTTTATTTAATTGGGGGGGCAGGTCTGGATTGTGTACAATCTACATAGACTTGCTTACTGTCTCAAGGAGGGGGGAGGGGAAGGAGGGAGAGAAAATTTGGAACTCAAAATTTTTTGAATGAATGTTTAAAATTGTCTTTACTTACATGAACTGATACTGAATGAAGTGAGAAGAACCAGATCATTGTGCACAGTAACAGCAGCTCTTCTCAGCAATGCAATAATTTAAGACAATTCCAAAAGAAGAATGATAGAAAATGCCATCCATATTCAGAGAAAGAACTACGGAGCCTGAATGCAGAAAGAAGCAGACTATTTAAACTATTTTTTTGTTTTTTTCTTTCTTGTGGTTTTCCCCTTTTGTTCTGATTCTTCTTTCACAATATGAACTTTGGAGAGAACAGTTTCAGTTGGATGATGAGGTCTGGTGCCAGGCTGCTAGGGGTAAGAACTGATGGAGAGGAAAAGAAATGGAGGCACCAACAGTAGAGGGACTTCTCAAGTTGTTTAGCCACAACAGGGTGGAGAGATAGAGAATGATAGCTAGCAGGAATCATGTGCAGGTTTGAGGATAAAGGAGACATTGGCACTTTTGTGAACACTAGGAGAGACAGTCAATAGACAAGGAGCAATTAAAGATTAGTGAGGGAAGAGAGATCTAATGGAGAAGGCAGTTCCCAGTACAAAAGTGTGACTTTCCCACCTCCAAGATTTTACCCACCTTTTCTTCTGCCTAGAATGCTGTCCCGACCACACAACCAATTGAAACCCTCTCTTGCACTGGCCTCAATTCCAATGCCATCTCTACAAGGAAGCCCACCTCTGACCCAACCTGACACCCAAATCCCAACTTCACAAAGTGGTCAATTTGGTTACACTTTTCTGGTCCATGTCTCATTAATTACAGCATATTATGTTTTTCTGCCCATAACTGTCATCTGCCTCCACAATTTATTTCCCTGGAGACTCAGGTCCTTAACTTGTAGATCTCCTGACTTAGAGTCTTCATACAGAAAATCTTAGAATTTGGAGTGAGAGGACTTGGGTTAGAATCACAGGGCTGCTATTTCCTGTTTGGCCCTGAGTCTCGGTTTCTTCATCCATAAAGTGCAGGGCTGGAAGATCCTCTCCAGCTCTACCTCTATGACTATTCTCTAAACCTTGAAATCAACGAAGTGACTATACAAATGGTTTATCCGGCTCCTCTTGGCCAAGCCACTGATTTCAGTCGTGCATGGCGACAAGGCTATTCCTTTCTCCCTCCCAACTCGAACCTCCAGCCAAGCAGAGGCCCTTTGGGATCAACACTGACTCTTTTCACCTTCTACGGGGAAAGATAGATAAAGCAGCCTCCCGGATCTCCAAAGCCCTCCCATCCCATCTCCCCACCCCTTTGCATCTCCAACCCTAAAGCAACAGCTAAACCGGCCAGGTGGAGACACCAGAAGCATCACGTGCCAGAGTCTCCTACTCACCTGTGTCCCGGCACAGCCCCTGGCTGCGATAGGAGGTAGGACCAGGCAGGTTTAGCCCCGGACACTCGCTTAAAAGAGGAGCCACCAGACCCAGGGCTGAGCAATCACTCCCCCAGGACTCCCAAGTGTCCTTCGGGGTCCGGCTCTCCAGGACCCGCCACTGCTGAGATGCTCAGGTGAGAGATGGGCAAGCAGCAACTCCCAGGTCCGAGGGAGGGGCTCGGAAAGGGGCGAACTCCTTAGGCTCCAGGGTCCCCTGGGAAGGGGAGGGAACTGGGCTTGGGAAGGGTAGGTTGAGGAAGAGTTTGTAGTTGCTGTTGCTACTGGCAGATGGGGCTGGGTGAGCAGAGCTCGGCCTGGGGGGTGGGTTCTGCCTGAACGGGCCATGGCGGGGGGGGGGGGGGGGGATGTTGGGAGGCGCGGTTGAGTATGTAAGGATGTCCCCTTTCCCGGGGTCTGTGTGAAACCAAGACCATAATAGCATCTGCTTCCCAGGAAGGTTGTTAGGAAGCTCAGATGGGGGAGCATCTGGAAAGCCCTCTGCACACCTTAGAGAGCGTTTAAAGGATGTTTGCCTTTACTTTGGTTATCACTACTCTTAGGAAGCGCGGGGAGCTGAGCCTGCAGTTTATGCAGTCTGGCGTGTAGTTTTGGCCCATACCTAGTGAGAGAGGAGGTGATCAGGGGCAGGGAGCACTGACGACGGTCAGCTTTTGAATGGATTTGGGGATGAGGAGCGGCCAGCCCCGGGACGAACTGTGACTTCCTTCCCAGATCTGATCTGGGACTGTTCTCCCTCCCTTTCCCTGGTTTCTTCATCCCGGATCACCTGGAAGGCTTCTGTATGTCCCCTGGTTGAAAATTCCACAGACATACCTGGTTGGGGGGCCTAGAAAAGTGTAAATGTACTTGTTAGGAGAGAGGCAGGCAATAAGTTGGTTTTGGACGCTGAAGTTTTAGATGCCCAGAGTTTGTGTGACCTGCTTCCTTACCCTTATTTTTGTAAAAGATTAATTTTGACCGGAAGGCCCTTTAGGTCTAAAGCTGATAAGAGCTGAAAGTCTGTTGGTGGCTATCTCACTGGGCTGCAGAAAAGACTTTTGAAAAGACTTTCCTCCTCTCCCACCACTGCCATAGGCAGCTGATTGTAAAGCCTTACAGACTCTATTAGATCATAGATTTAGATTTGGAAGACACCTTAGGGAAACTTAGGCCATGAGGTGAAGTGACATGCCTACATATGTTAATATGGTAGTCAGTAGCTATGGTCAGGCTTGAACCTTGATGTCAAATCTAGCTATTATCTTGCTTGGTTGTGCTCCTGAAAATGGAATTGTTTTGAATTCTGGAGCAGAGGAATTTGGTGATTAGGTTTAGGGAGAGGTTGGGAAATAATTGTAGTGGCTTTCATTTAGCACTCATGTGCCAGGCATTGTACTAGGGTTATAAAAAAAGTCTCTGTCCTCAATTTAGCAGTAATTTGCAGACTTTTCCTAGGATACCTTCCCCTACTCCACATACACACAAACATAGGGAAAAAGTAATTTTGAGTACTTGCCTAAAATATGTGCATTTATTTCTATAAATTATACATGTGCTACTGTGCTAAAAAGTACAAATAGGAGTTTTTTTAAGTATCAGATAAAAATGAAATAATATGGTGCTGGGGACAATAGAAACACTGGCGTGTACTAGACATGTTAAAAGCAAAATGGTTGTTTTATTATGTTTTGGGCTGCTGTGTGAGGATAGGATGGAGTGGAGGAAGACTTGGGGCAGGGAGATGAGTTGGAAGGCTACTGCAATAGTCCATTTGAAAGGTGGTTAGGGCCTGAAATAGGCTGTTGTGAAAGCAAATGAGAGAGATGCTTTGGCAACTGATTGGATAGGTGAGGTGAGGGACATATGAAGGTAGACTGAGGTTAAGAATTTTGGAAGGAAGGTGGTATCCTTGAGAATGATAGTTGTCATGGTTTGGAAGTGGGATGGCTTAGAGGAGAAAGATAATGTAACAAAATCTGCATATCCCATACCCTCTTACCTCTTCTTGTGGAACTCACAGGAAGAAGACACAGTCTTTTATCATTGTCTACTCCAGCTACAACCCCTACCCTTTTGCCATTTTCCCAATGCTTCTGCTTAATAGTAGTTTCGCCACAGTTGCCTTTAGTTGGGGGAGGTTTCAAACCTGAGAGAGAAGGGTGAGTAGAAGATTATTAGTGTTACTGGATTAGAGACAGGCCTTGTAGGGTGACAGGGAGTGGGAGGTGGTTTAAACTGAGCCTCTAAGTGGTTAAGCGTAATGTAATAATATAATAAAAAATAGTGAATTCTTTAAGGCTTCCAAAGCACTTTACAAATATTACCTCATTTTATCCTCATAACAACCTTGTGAGGTAGGTGCTGTTATTATTCTCATTTTACAGATAAAAAAACTGAGGCTAAGAGTGGTTAAGTGATTTGCCTGCACCCTCACAGCTACTGCTGTCAGAGGCAGGATTTCAGCTCAGGTCTTCTTGACCCCAGGTCCAGCATCTGTCCATGGTGTCAACTGCCTCTAAGCCACTGTGGTCAGACCATGGCTTCCATTTGGGGAACCACAGACATATAATTTAGGAGCACATTTCATCTTTTAAAAACAGTTACTGCCTTTGAATTGGGTGTCAGTTTTAATTCTTGCATTGTTAATGTTAGTACTTAGTCAAGCGTTGTCTCTGGTTTTCATGGTTTTCTATCTATGTCTTAACTCCCTGAAAAACTTTAAATCAGCATTACACCTCTTCTCTTTACCCTCATTCCACCCCACTGTCTACAGTGCTTAGCCTGTAACTATGAATGGTTATGAATATTTGGTGAAATGAATTTTGTTTTTCCACTGGGAAGATTGTGTTTATTTTTTAAAACAATATCAGCAACAAAAAAAAACAAAAAGAAACAAGAGCTTGAAGTTTTGGTTTGGCTTGATTTTCAATCATATACATCTTATATTTCTTTCTTTTTTCCCCCTAAGGTTGGAAACACAAATTTCCCTGTGCTTGGGGATAGCAGCTGCTGCTCCACAATTTGACAGGACTTTAGAGGCTAAATGGGAACAATGGAAGTCACAACACAGAAGGACCTATGGAGGGGTCACCTTTGAACTCCTTTTCCCCCAGCTGTGTTGAGTACATGTCCAAGGTGGCGTAGTGAAATGGCTCTTCCCCAGATGACAATGTTTATTCAGACAAGAGCTTCATTTGCTCAAGACTGCTGCTTTTTCCACAGAAATTCAGAAGGTAGTCTGTAGCATCAAAGCTTGGAAACCCTTCTGGCATAGCAAAGTTTGGATGTGGTCACCATCCCAACTGGGTGCTAACCAAGTGAATTTGGTCTGAGTTTCACTTGAATGTGTAACAAGGTAAGCAGAAGCTTATTGAACCTTACTATTTTCTACTTGCTTCCAGAATGAAGAAGATAATTGGAGGAGAGCAACATGGGAGAAGAATTTGAGAATGATTGAAATGCACAATCTGGAATACGGAGCTGACAAACATAGTTTCCGGATGGAAATGAACAATTTTGGAGATATGGTGGATGTTTTGTCACAATCTCATGCTAATAAGTAGTCAGTTATCTTATCCTCTTAATACACTTAATATAAACTGCCTTTTTCTTCATTTTAGACCAGTGAAGAATTCAGACAAATGATGAATGGCTTTACAGAAAAGACATTTCAAGGGAAGACCAAAGGAACTCTGTTTCGTGAACCTCTATTTGAACAGATCCCTGAATTTGTAGACTGGAGAGACAAAGGCTATGTAACTCCGGTTAAGAATGAGGTATTAAAAGTTGCTTAGGCTTAATCCATAGATAACTCAGATAAAACTCAGTGAAGCTTATGATTGACAAACAGAGACTTTATCTCAGAGCTCTGAGTCTCCTTCCATATTTGATACTGTTTAGATCTGTCTTATAAAGATGTCTAAGATTATCTTGGAAACTGACCAGTCTTTCTTTTTGACTTTTTCAGCATTTGTCTAATGTTCCATGTTACGCTTCCTGGGCATTTAGTGCACCTGGTTCCCTGGAAGGCCAGTGGTTCCGTAAGACAGGAAAACTTGTTTCACTTAGCAAACAAAATTTGATTGACTGTGCTAGGCATAAGGGCAACTACGGCTGTAAAGGTGGCCTTACTTCTACTGCCTTTGAATATGTGAAGAAAACAGAGGCATTGATCCAGGGGAATCCTATCCCTATGAAAGTAAGGTAAATAATCATTGGATTCCCTGTAATTTCGGTAGCTGTATTTGAAAGGACAGTCTCTGGGGGATGGGCATTGAGGAGGCCTGCAAAGACTGAAGGCTTCAGTTCCCACTTTCCTAACTAACAAAATCTACAAGTGTGTCTAAAATGCATTAACACGTAAAATTTGATGCCTTCACTCTGTGAACAGTTACCCACTGAGAAGAGATCTTAGAAAGTACATAGACACTGTTATCTTCATTGTACAATAACTTGTTCAAGGTCACAAATATAGTAATAAGTGGCAAGGTATGAATTGGACCCCTGGTTTCTTGACCTTAAATCCATTCTGGCCTTTGTATCCTATCCTGATGCCTCCCTGACTCCTACTTTCCACAAGTGCCTCCTTAGGATCAAGGAATTAAATGACAATTGAATATAATATTATGTAATAACTGCTCACATTTATATCATCCTGAAGGTTTACAAAGACTGTAATTCACTTAATCTCACTTGATCCTCAAACAACCCTGTGTGGGGAAGCTATTATCCTGAATTTTTTGAGAACCTCTCCATCTCAGTCTCATAATTATATCTGTGTTTCTTCATCCTTCATTTTCAAAGACCATGACATCAGAAAAATGATGATATGACTTGCACTTAACTTTGTTTTGAGTGAGGGAGGGCTGTACAAGGTCACCAGTCTCGTTTTCCCTCCTGGGTCTTCTGAATCTAGTGACCAGATATTCATCAGGATGACTGGAGAAGGCCCAAGATGCACTGGGAGACCTTGGCTTATTCAGGTACTCACTTACAGTGAAGTAATACCCATTCAGTGAATAAGCCTCTAAACTTGCAAATGGAGATCTGGTTTTGAACCTTGGTCTCATTGGACTACACTACAACTACTAGAATTGTTAACTTTTTATTGTTTTATTCCAGTGGTATCTAATCCAAGTAGAAATAGGATCCACTGAAGCATACATTAGAACCCATGCAAGATGCGTATTAACTTAGAAGTGATGTGTAGGAATGTTATCAGTCCTCTGGTTTACACTTTGTTGCCTTCTTTCAATGTGACTTTCAAATAGTCTTTTGCCCACTCATCTAGCTCTCTTTTTGAGCTGCTCATATGATAAACTGATGGAAGAACATTGCTCATAGACTTATTAATTTTGTGACTATCAATTTTCATTTCATCCAGACAGTGTCAATAATATTAGATCAAACTTTTTTTCTATTTCATTTTAAAAGGATGGCAACTGTCGCTATTGGGGAGAAACTGCCATTGCTAATGTCATTGGATATGTGTACATCCCATCTGAGAATGAAGCAGCTCTTCAAATGGCTGTGGCAACTGTAGGTCCCATCTCTGTTACTATTGATGCACCACACACATCCTTCACGTTCTATGAGTCAGGTAAGCATTCTGGTTGTCTCTTTTCTTTTCTTCTGTGTCAGAATGGGCAAAAATGCTATGGGAGAACTGCATCATTTAAGGCTTACAGAGTCAGTGACCTAAGTTTTCACCGTGGTTCTGTGATATATGAGGTGGTACTGTGAAAGAAGTTTAGGACTGGACTCAGGAAGATCTGAGTTCATATCTGACCAGAGATACTAGCACTTAACGCTGTTTGCTTTGGTTTTCCTCACTTGAAAATAGGGAAAACATCTTGTTCAGCTGTCAAATCAAATTATATTTGGAAAGTGCTTAACAATATCTGGCATATAGTAGGCACCATGTAAATATATATTCCATCTATATATAGATGGCATACTGGATAGAGATCTTGACCTGGAGTCAGGAAAATCTGAGTTCAGATCTGACCTCCAACACTAGGTGCATGACCCTGTAAATGAGACAACCTCTGTGTGCCCTGGATGCAGCTAGGTGACTCAGTGGATAGAACACTGAACCTGGACTCAGGAAAAAGTGAATTGAAATCTAATTCAGACACTTACTAGTTGTGTGATGCTGGGCAAGTCACTGAGGCTCCATTTGCCTTAATCTTCTGGAGATGGAAATGGTAAACCACTTAAGTATCTATGCCAAGGAATTCTCATGGACAAAATGGAAAAGGAGGCCTAAAAACTCACTGAACAGAACTGCTTAAAAATAAAATGAGATGGGGGGCATAGCCAAGATTGAAAGCAGGGTTTCACCTGAGCTCTGTGACAGTCTGAGATACATTTCAGATATCTCTAAAAAGTGAATCTGAAAAAAATTTTGTGAGATAGAGTCCACAAATGTGGTGATTTTCAGCACAGGACAGTCTCAAGGTTAGACAGGAAAGATCTCTTACGCTGGGTTGGGAGAGGACTGCAGAGCATGTAAGCTACCCCAGTGCAGACCTGATCATACCAAGACAGGAGCAGACCTCAATGGACTGAATTACTGGCAGCAGTGGCATCTCTCAGACACCTCGGTGCAGGAGGGTGCTCTGTCAGAGCTGGGTGAGAGAGAGGTGTGGTTCTGTGTGGTCCAGGAGTAGCAAAGCTGCTCCTGGAGTTATCATCTCATAGACTAACTGTTTGAAAATCACCTATTAAACTTCCAGAAGCTAAGATGGCAGAGTAAACAGTAAGGTGCTCTCACGCTCCCTTGTCCTAGAAAAAAACCAGAGAATATTATCCCAAAAAAATTCCTGGAATAGTGGAGCAAGCAGAAAGACAGGGAACAATAGGCTTTTCACTTGAACTCAGGAAGCTAGGGGATTAATGTGAAAGCCCCTTCTTGCTGTGGTGGAAGGGGACCAGTGCAGGGCAAGAGGTATCCTAGCAGACCAGGAAACTGAGGCAAACAGAAGGTCAATTACTTCCCCAAGGTTGCACAGCTAGTAAGTACCTGAGGCTTCATTTGAACTCAGGTCTTCCTGAGTCTGACCCTCAATCCACTGCCAACTAGCTGCCCCAGGAAGGTTTGCCTTTCCTCAAGCCCAGATCTGCCTTCCTGTGTCTTTCTAGTTTTAACTTTGGAGGTCAATCAAAACAAGATTCTCATCTTTCTTCCACAAGAAAAAACCTAATGAATCAATCAATCAATTATAACCTAGTTAAAGTGGAGTGCAAGATGCTATACTCAGGTACCTTTGAGGTAGGCGCCAGCTAGGTGTTACTAGTGGATAGAGCACCCAACTGGAGTCAGGAAGACCTGAGTTCAAATCCAACCTCTGAACTTCAGAGAGTCAGAGAAGACTTCCCACATGCATCTCCAGAACAGCTAACACAATGTTTCCATCAGAAGCCATCAACAACTTAGACCCACTAAGGAAAGGGAGCTTCAAGATTCTACAAGAAAACCAACTTCCAAAATGGGAAATGGATTGCAAATGATTGAAAATAGATACATGATAAAACATAATAAAGTGATATGAAAGAGACATTATCATGCATCTCATCATTTCTTTTGAAAGTTTAACTGATGTAAAGCAATAACTAAAATAAGAAAATTTAAAGAATCTGGAGACTACACCAGCCATCAAGCATTTGACCTCTCTTCCAAGTGGAAGGATATGGCTGCTGAGGGCAATTATGAATGGGAACTAAATTATGAATGGCAATTAAGAATGGGAACTCATTCCTCTTGCAGAGGAATATTACGGATGACTATAAGCAGCATCACCTCATAAAAGAGTGAGATATGGATAAAGGAAAAATAAATTTGAGGTTAATGTTAAACACAATTAAACCATCTCATCCTGAAAATATTTAGGAACAAAACTCTAAGTAGAGTATGACAAAAAAAATGTAAAAGATCCATTAACATTTCAGTACAAACTATTCTCTTCATCAAACACAGCAGAGCTGCTTGATTTGAACATTAACAATATAGTCACCAGAATACTACACGAAGATTTTCAGGAATCACACCCATGGAAAAAAAACAACACAGAAAGATCTGCTGACCAGACTCAGTATACACAGATGGCTCACTTTCAGAATGACACAATTTTGAGAATAGTGATGGCTTGACTCTTAAGAAATACAAAAGAGGAGGAGTCATCAAAAATGAGTAAAGAAAAAACAAAGGATCAACAATGGTGTTTCTATCTTTTGTCAGTAAGGCAATCATGATCCTCATATGTGCCAGCTTGTTCATCCCTATAAAATCTTTAAGAGAATAATACATTTGTGTTATGATTAAAATAAGAGAATGATGATAGACAGGTTTTTACAAATTATATGCTACAACTGACCACATCTTTACAGTCACATAATTTCCTGAAAAGCACTAAAATACAAGATGCCTTTTGTGCATTGCTTGTTTGCTACAAAAAGCATTTAATTTGGTAAAGCAAAATGTGCCTTAATGGCTCTTGAACAATGTGTCTCTCATGTATGTCAGAACCACACAAAATTCCTTGACAAATTCAGTGACAGAGATAACAGTTTAATATTTATTTTGCTAACAATATCCAACAGATCATAAGACAGGGAGATGTCTGCTCACTAAAAGTAAATTCATTCCATTGTGATGGTGGATGTCCAGTGCAGAGTTCAAATGAAAGAGGGATTCCTTGTAGATGGTGAGATTCACCCCATGACCCTGTTTCCAGGGAGCATTTTGTTTCCTTACAAAAGAAACCCAAGTTTCCTAAGTGAGTTTTCTAATCACACACAAGAGTTAAACCTAATGAACAGCACAGGGAAAACAAAGTAGATGAAGAATGTCTATTACACAGATTAATGTGTGCAGCTAGATTGACAGCCAAATGAGTGCATATATTTGGGCATGTATCATATATGTATAATATAGATAGATGGAGACATAAAACATATAAACAAATATGGCAGAGAGACAATAATCTGGGCCCAGAATTTTTTAGGAAGAAGAGAGCCAGCAAGGTTGCTCTTGGGAAATTGTGCAGCTCCTTTCATGTCCACAAGCTTCCTCTGACACAAAGGCCCATCGTTTGAACACCAGTATTATTCCAATGATTATATGAGATTTTATACCGCAATGTGTACAGCAGAAAATGAGACAAGGAATCAAACGCCTCAAGCTAACAAGACCTTAGAGTATGTAGAGTTCAAACTCCTTCAATTCACACAGCTGTTCAGGAAATAAAGGCTCAGAAATGTTAAGGGACTTGTCCAGGGTCACACAAAATTATCTGAGGTGGGATTTGAACCCAAGTCTTTCAGACTCTAAGTCCAGTTTCATATGCACTATATGGAGGTAACCAATTTCCCTTAACATTTCTCATAAACTCTTTTCAACAGCAAAAAAAAAAAAAAAGAGTTGTGAATTCCCAGGAAACTTTGATAGTCTGTTCATAATATTCTGCTATTATTTTCTGCTTATGGCATAAATTAAATTTTTTTTAGCACAAATCCCTTAGACCATTGTCATAAACTCCTTAATGGTCCAAAACTCACTACGTGGGAATGAATGAGCTGCATGTGCTGCCTCTGAGGAATGAAAATTATGAGTCATCGTATGGGCAATGGAGAGACCTGTCAGTGTACTTGGCAACATACCACTAATGATGAATTACGTGCAAGAAATAAAAGATAGTACCAAGGATATCAAAGATATGTATGGATAACTGGAAATTAAGATTGCCAAATCATATATCTAGAGAATGTACAATGACTGCAATAATGTAAGGGAAGCAGAGTTTAAAGACTTAAGAACTCTAGTCAACGCAGTGAATGGTCATAACTCCAAAAGACTGGTGATGAAACGTGCTTCCCTCCTCTTCAAAGAGAGAGGATGGACTAGAAACACAAAATGAGACGTGTTCTCATACAGGGAAAATGTGTGAATTTGCTTAGCTTGGCTAAACAAGCATCATTGATTACAATGATAAATGTTATAATGATGCATAGGGCAGCAAGGTGGTACAGTGAAGAAAGCATTGGCTGGAGTCAGAATACCCCCGTTCAAATCCTGCCTCAAACATTTAACTCTCTCTGTGAGCCCTGGTCAGGAAGTCACTTAACCTCTGCCTGCCTCAGTTTCCTCCACCCTAAAACAGAGATAACAATAGCACTTACTTCTCAGGGTTGTGGCGAGGATCCAATGAGACAACATGAGTAAAGTTCTTAGCACAGTGTGTGGTACACAGTGGGTACATAATAAAAGCTTATAACTTGTTTTACTTGACTCTACATATTTGTAATGGATTTTGTTTTTCTCATTTTCTCAGTGGAAAGGAGAATGGGAGGTGGAAAAGAGAAGATTCAGAACTGAAAGTAAAATAAAATTGAATTTTTTAAAAGTAAATTCTTCTCACTAAATTGATATATGATAGACATTTTTTGTTGAGAGATAACAAGGATAATAATAACTAATTTTTATCTATCAGTGTAAGTTTTACAAAGTGCTTTGTAAATATTATCTTAATTCTATCCTCACAACAACCGTGCAGGTAGATGCTTTATTATCGCCATTTTACAGACAAGGAAACTGAGCTATAAAGAGATGAGGCACTCAGGTCTTTCTAACTCCAGGTCCAGAACTCTATCAATTTTACCATATAGACCTCAAGCCTTAGCTGCATGTATATACCATGAAAGTCATATGGGGAAAAAGTTCCACCATCAGCCCTATAGTGTTAAATGCTCTCGCCCATTATCTTTTCTCTTTTTCATCAAACAGGCCACAAACATAAAAATTAGCTATTAGGTCCTCCAAAAATAAATGATACCACCCCAGTTGCTTGCTTCTTGATGTTTTCAAATAATGTCCAAGGCACTATTAGCCATCATTCACCCTTTGCAAAATCCTTACAATGGAAGGATATGGGGAAGAAATCTTTCTATGGAAGAAATATTTGTGTCTATCTTCACTACTCAGATGTACAGCTTCCCCTCTTCCTGACACTAATTTTCTCCTAGTGATGCCCTATTTTTGCAAATCATGGGACACCACAAAAAGCAAAATAGTCAAAGCTGTAGGTCACCAAAAAAAAGCAATGGTTCAGATAACATACAAAATATTACCAATATGAATTTTATGTTAAAATTGGCATGAGACATGACTGAGTCAATAAAGAATCAAATATTTATTAAGCATCGCTATGTTCCAGGAACAGAAAATGAAAAGACATCAATAAAACAGTCAAAGCAACTTCTACTCTATTGAAGAAAACAACAGGTACCTATTTAAGTAAAATACAAAATTTAAATTTCACACTCCCACCCATGTGGTTTTAGACAGTCCTGGAAAGACAGGTGTGTGCTACTGTAGAGAGAAGGAAATCTTGCTTGACAGAGATATTTCTAGGAGGAATCAGAGAAAGAAAGAGTAGTCATGAATTTTAAATTGTTGATGAAAGGCGACAGAGCCACAGGCATGTGGAGAGGAGCGAATACCATTCAAGCCGTAAACAACAGGCATTTCAATAAGTGGGTGAGATCATTATTTCCTTAGTTGAAATGATTTCATTTCACTTCTGAATAAGAACGTCCCTAAATTTTTACGTATTTTGTCACCTAAACTAGGGGTAGAGAACCTACAGCCTTGCTGCCACATGTGACCCACTAGGTCCTCAAAAGCAGCCTTGGACTCAGTCCAAACTTCGCAGAACAAATTCCCATCATAACAGGATTGTTGTGTAAAATTTGGACTCAGTCAGAAGGACTCACCCAAGGACCTAGAAGGCCGCATGTGGCCTCAAGGCTGTAGGTTCCCCACCCTTGCTCTAAACCAATCTGTACCCTTTTATTACTTGTTTACATAAAGTGTTCTCTTGCTTTCTGCAGTTATCTTTTGCATAATAAGTATTTTGTTGGAAGAGAGTCAAGATAGCGAAG